>OY776277.1:108605437-109205437 GCA_963675445.1 Linnaemya vulpina | reverse complement strand
CAGGCAGCCCTGAGTTGAGTCTGGCAATACTTGCTTTAATTCCCACCAGTTAACAGGTATTTTCACAACTCGATACTTGTCTAACACTAACGAACACACAAATATCTTGAAAATTTCTCCGAATTGAAGAATAAATTACTATGAAATTCGTTGAGTGATGCTTGACTGTAATATAAAAAGAACAATCAAATGATTTGATATAAAGATAATTCTAATTGAGTAAAAAGTGCAAGTAGATAGTAAATAAGAATGTCCTTTAATGGGAAACATTTTTAATGTATACAATAGCATTTACTAAAAAATCAACGTAGACAAAACACCCTGATACATTTGTATGTATGTATGCAAATAGCAGAATTAAAGCGAGAAAACCATCGACGAAACTTGACAGCAGCAAAGGTGCTGATAGAATTCATTAGCAAGCAAAAGAAGGTCAACAAATAAGAATTAATTTTTGGTGTCGATACTAAAATAAGGTGTACATAAGTACTTAGTTAAGCAATTACGGCCGGACGGAAGATCTTAATTCTAACAAAAGGTATAATAACAAATCCTAAAAATGGATGAAAGCAGTATACAAGACAAAGAGCGCTATGCTAGCCGTGAAAATCATTGTGAGATTGAACGTAGAAGGCGCAATAAAATGACTGCCTATATTACGGAATTGTCAGATATGGTGCCAACATGCAGTGCGTTAGCTAGAAAACCTGATAAGCTTACAATATTACGCATGGCAGTGGCCCATATGAAAGCTTTACGAGGCACAGGTAATACCAGCAGTGATGGAACCTACAAACCTTCATTTCTAACAGATCAAGAACTTAAGCACTTAATATTAGAAGCGGCTGATGGTTTTCTATTTGTTGTTTCATGTGATTCGGGGCGTGTTATATATGTTTCTGATTCCGTAACGCCAGTATTGAATTATACTCAAAGTGATTGGTACGGAACTAGTCTTTATGATCACATACACCCGGATGATCGTGAAAAAATAAGAGAGCAGCTGTCTACACAAGAATCTCAAAATTCTGGACGCATTTTAGATTTGAAATCCGGCACCGTTAAAAAAGAAGGACATCAATCCTCTATGCGTTTGAGTATGGGCGCTAGAAGAGGTTTTATATGTCGCATGCGCGTAGGCAACGTTAATCCTGAGTCTATGGTAGCAGGGCATTTAAATCGTCTAAAACAACGCAATTCATTAGGCCCATCTAGAGATGGAACTAATTTTGCTGTTGTCCATTGCACGGGTTACATAAAAAATTGGCCACCTACTGAAATGTTTCCCGGCGTACATATGGAGCGACCGGTTGATGATGACATGCACAGTTCGCACTGTTGTTTAGTGGCTATTGGGAGGCTTCAAGTGACATCTACGGCGTCGAATGACATTTCCAATTCGAATAATCAGTCTGAGTTTATAACACGACATGCAGTTGATGGAAAATTTACCTTTGTTGACCAACGCGTTATAAATATACTGGGTTATACTCCACCCGAGCTTTTAGGCAAAATATGCTACGATTTCTTTCATCCCGAAGATCAATCTCATATGAAAGAAAGTTTCGAACAAGTCCTTAAACAAAAGGGGCAAATGTTCTCTCTAATGTATCGCGCAAGAGCTAAGTCTGGGGAATATATTTGGCTGAGAACTCAAGCTTATGCTTTCCTGAATCCCTATACCGATGAAGTTGAATATATTGTTTGTACCAATAGTTCAAATAAATCATCTCTGCATGCAGCTGTCAGTGGTCATGAAAACAATAATCCGGAACAGTCTGAACACGTCTACGTAGCACCGGGTGTTGACTACACTTTACAAGCTAGAAGGGATGTTACCCCATCTACTGGAACCTCTGATCCAAATATGTATGCCACTCATAATATGTTAGCTTCTGGAGGAGCTCCACCACCGCACTTGGGCCAAGCAGTTACACAGCCACCACCAAATGTACAAAGACCTGCATCTGCACAAAACTCCATACCATATAGTTATGATAGTACACATTCTCCTTTGGCTTACAACGCTGCTCCGGGTGGACCGTCTCCTAATACAGCGCATATGGCGAAAATACCTAAGTCGAACACTTCACCAACACCACAAAATTGGCCATTGAGACCGCCTCCTCCACAACAGCAGCAACAACCAGTTACTGAAGGATATCAGTATCAACAATCTAGTCCCGCTAGATCCCCGAATGGACCAACATACACTCAGTTAAGCGCAGGTAATGCTCGTCAGGCCCCTACTTATCAAACAACACCTACAAATTCTGCACCAACTGCTATGTGGGACTGGCAGAATGCCCAACATGCTGCTCATGTGGCCCATACCCATTCAGCAGTTCATCCACATTCACATCCCCATGGCTCACATCCACACGCCCATGTCCCCGGACAGGGGCCGCCACAACAAGGTCAGGAAATATCAGATATGTTACAAATGTTTGATCAAAGTGCAGCTGGAACATTTGAAGATCTTAATATAAATATGTTTAATACGCAGTTTGAGTAAGATAAACAATGAAAAATATTGGTAATCATATTAATCACAATTTATAATTCAAAATGAAACAAAGATATTTAAAAATATAATTAAGAAATTTCATATATACCCACACATATATATATATATATATATATATATATATATATTTATATATATATATATATATATATATATATATATTTATATATATATATATATTTATATATATATATATATATATATATATATATATATATATATTTATATATATATATATATATATATATATATATTTATATATATATATATATATATATATATAAATTTATATATATATATATATATATATTTATATATATATATATATATATATATATATATATATACATATTTATATATTTATATATATATGTATATATATATATATATATATATATATATATATATATTTATATATTTATATATATATATATATATACATATATATATATATATATATATATATATATATATATATTTATATATATATATATATATATATATATATATATTTATATATATATATATATATATATATATATATATTTATATATATATATATATATATATATATATATTTATATATATATATACTAAATTTCACATTCTTACTAATAAATTACAATTGTATGGTTTTATCTACACAAGTAAATAGACATTCATACATATAGTATGTATGTATATATTTACATACATACATACATATTTTCATATTCATATCTACTTTAAAGAGCAACAATGATTAAAATAAATTTCAAGAACTAAAATTGCACATGCATATATATGTAGTTTATGACGTAAAGTGGACAATTGCTGACTTTTCCGCTATGATCCAACTAAACAAATGAGTTTTCATGATACCATGTTTGTTAGTAGACAGGTTTCGACCATGCTACATGTTAAGTTTTCTTTTTATAACCCACAAATTAGGTGTAAAAGTCGTTAGAATAATATACCGTTACGTTATCCCATTTCAGATCAGCATTTTCAATTAAAAATTTTAAATAATTTTTAAATCTAAAAATACAGCGATTTCCATTTAGATAAGACGAATGCGCTAGTGATTCACAGGAATGATTTTTTCTAAATCCGGATTGGACTTATTACCTGCAAAAAATTTTACTGTAGGTTTAAATTAAGATTAATTAATGTTAAATTCATAAGCTCACAAGCACTTTTATATCACACTTTCTTTTGTAAAGTTAAAAGGTGTCCATATATATGTAGGTATGTAAAAATTCGAGTAGCAACTATTATTGGATATGCGGATAAATTCTTCAAGGGGTTGTTTTGTCCCGTAGAGCTGCTTTATATTAAATTATTAAGTAATTTCAGGCGTTATTATTCGATGGTATTAAATACGAAACACTTTTTATTGAAATTGACATTTACACATTTTTAAAAAATCATCTCTAGCGAAAAATCATATTAACATTAAAGCTTCTCCATTTATGTTCTTGGGCGGTTTTGATTTTTCATAACTTATTAATAATCGGTAAATCTGGGGCGCTTTACATCTGCTGATATTTCCGATTTACTTTCGTTTGCAGTGCCTTTTCCACAAGTTTCATCACGACCTGAAAGTGTTAACGGTGCTTCTTTTCGTTTGCTAACATTAAGCCAAGAAGACATCATTTTATTCATGACCGGTTTTTCAGATTTCACCATTTCTATCGGTTTATTGCATTTATCAGATTTGTGTCGCGAGTTGTTCACTAAATTTGAAACACGGTACCATTCTAGCTGGGAGGCTGGGCGAAGTATTTTTATAGCATTATCATTTGAAACATTCTTAAAATCCAGCCATTTCTATAATAGAAAATACACACATGATTTTGTATAAAAAAATATATACATATGAATGTAAATAAATATTAAAGTGATGGGAATACTTACATTTACCTGCTCTTCAGTTTCTAGTATAGCTGGCATTCTATGATGCAGCCATGACATTATTTTAGATGATTCAAATGTTATAACTGAATAACTGTAAATTTTATCACCGTGCTCATCCTCCCATATATCAAAAAGTCCAGCCATTTTCAATAAATTTATGTTATCTGGCTTCCAACTATTACGGTCATATACTTTAATATGTTCCTTTTGGGGCATATGTAATAGATAGGCTGCTCTTTCACAAGGTTTAGCAGATTTTGTTGTTTGCCATTCGTAAAAACCTTCACAAAGAACTACACAACGCTGACCGCGCTTGAACGGCCCTTGGTATAATCTTGATTCTAACATATGTTCCAAACGACAGTTGTTAGTAGTAAGACCATGTTTGCGCCAGTCGCCTTTATGCCAGAAAGGTATCATGCCCCACATCATCGGTACAAGAATTCGGTTACTCTTGAATTTTTTAGAATCTTCTCCGTCATGAAAATGATCTGCTGAAATTAGTACAGGTGTAATATCGGTAGGTGCGATATTAAAAGAAGGGAAGTATTGGCGACCGCAATTATATTCGGAACGATATTCCGGTTGAAATGTGTGCTCATTTTCAACATTTAAATCCTCACATATATCTTCTTTCTCATTACAATGTTTGTAACCACAAGCTGTTATTATTTCAGATGGTTCCAAAGTCCTGTAAGAATTCAATTTGTTTACTATATTAATATCTATATAGGCTAATTGTTCTAACTTAGTTAAAATCTCAGAAAGACATGATAAAACTGATGTTGACTTCCTTTGTGCCTAGGAATATTTATCATCATGTCTTTCTGAGATTTTAACTAAGTTAGAACAATTAGCCTATATAAATATTAATATAGCAAAATAAAAATGTTCAATAAAAATAAAATCACATTCAATTTGTTTACTTTCAAAATAAATATATGCCTTACTTACAAGCAAGTCCTACCACACATTTTTAAGATATTATTTAATAAGTCCACATCCAAGGCGTAGTATTGCTATATTAGGTGCTGTTATCAAAAGCGCAGTTTATAAACAATTTTGGTATCAGGTTCCACATTGTACATATCCAGAGCGTGCCATGCACATATCAAAGCAGATTTCAATCTGCCTTGATACACATATTCAAGGTTTTAAGGCGAATATAGGCGAACAAAGCTTAAGGCGAATTCATAATACTAATTCACCTAGACAATAGCCACCACAGGCAAGACGAATTGAATAGTAGTCAATTACTTGTATGGAGAGATCATACAATAGTTCACTTTTATCGGCACAGAACCTAGTAGAACTTAGTTTAAATATTAATATGTATTACTACTCTGAAGGAAGTGTACTTGTAGTCACCAGTATAATGGATGCGTGTTTGAAAGTCGTCTTGGAGTGCTGAGTAACCAATATAAATGGTTGGTACTGAGTACTAAGGTACTTGCGAACTGTACAACTCTATAAGTAATTAAGCCAATAGAAAAATAAATACACCACAGAAAAAAATAGACAATCAATTGTAAATATTTTCATGATGGGTGATCGTTATAATATCCACAGTCAATTGGAACATTTACAAAGTAAATATATTGGTACTGGGCATGCGGATACAACAAAATATGAATGGCTAACAAATCAGCATCGTGATTCCCTAGCCAGCTATATGGGACACTACGATATGCAGAATTATTTCGCAATCGCTTTAAACGAGACGAAAGGAAGAGTTCGATTTGATTTGATGGAACGTATGCTTCAACCTTGTGGACCCCCTCCAGAAAAGCCAGAAGAATAAAATTTAAAACCGTAAAATTAGTAGTATTGAATAAAAATGTGTCATATTGGTAACGACTCTATATCAGGTATTGAATTTTAATTGTGTATAAATTCAGGCGGCATTATAAGTGACCTTTTTCGAAATTTATGAGTCAAAACTCTCAAATAAATATTTGGGAAGTTCTTCAGAACACTAGAATATCATTGTAAATAACAAAATTCTTCCAATTTTATTTCAAATTCGAACACTGCAATTTAAATGCGGACTAGTTCGTAGTACATTTTATGACTTCGTATTGATTAATAAAAGATAGTCATTAACGCCTCCATAGCCATTAATGCACTCCAGGAAGTCGAAAGACTGGGTACGTGTATAATCTGACCGATGATATAATAGCGAGGTAGCAGAGCTACGGCAACATAAAAACAAAGATTCCACCATCCAATAAACTATATTGAATTTCCGCAGATTTTCTAACGTTCATATGAACACAATTAGGACTCGTCTTCTGTCGTGTCACTGCCACTTTATGCTTGATTTTACCATTTATTAGTTAGTGCACCACAACAGCTGTTTACGATATATATAAACTATATACCCAAAATCCTTTCATCCACAACAGTATTTGATTCTAGCCCTATAAGCGTATCTTCAAAATGTAAATTGCTTACAAAAATAAAAAGTAATTTGGAAATCGTTTAATTTTTATTAATACATATATATATATATATATCAATGTTGGTGTTAAAATAGTACAGAAATTATCACACGCTCGAAATTTGTACCATTAATAGCAACCCTTCCTATTCGAGTACGACAAGGCAAGAGAAAAAACCACGAAATCGTCTCGAAATAATTACTGAATATAAATTGTTTTATTTTTACTTCTAAATTTTTGTTAGTTTATAATTTTAAGAAAAGCTAAAATAACATATTACTATAAAACAATTTTGGTATACAAACAACATATTGAAAAAGTATGTGAAAATATATAAATTTTTCATCTAAAATATGGTAAAATGCAATGGTGTGAAAAGAAAAAATACACAAGATTTTCACTTGCCATGACAATTTTAAAGGCAAATATAAAAAAAATATAGAAGATGTAAAATTAAATCAAAGTTCATAAAATATATAGTGTCAAAATTCGTGTAGCGTTATAAAGATTGAAGCAAATTTCTGAGCATATACTTGAGTATATTGTGCATGCCTTTAGAAATATCTATTGGAAAAAGTGCAAAAATTTTGGTTATTTAATAATTTTTTTGTTGTATGTGTGAGTGCGTGTGGAGCAAACAAAAAAGTATAACATTTTTTACCTTCGCGGGACAACGTCGGTGACCCAACCAATTCAAGTTCGTTTGTGCACGATTATATTAAGCCCCCTTGCATTTAAGCGCATTGTTTCTCTTTACATAAAATGAAACCATAAATTATATGGAATAAAAATAATGCGATTTAACTACGCCTTAATTTGTTTATTATAGTTCTGAAAAATCGTAATAAATTTATATTGAATATAGAGTATAAAAGAATACTAAACTAAATGGCTTAAATGCAACTAATAGTAAAACAAAATTAACCAGTTTTAACAACAAACGGATAATACAGTGAAAATATAACAAAATATAAGGATAACAGACAAATTGGATTAATATTGTACACAATCATATAAGATTTTCCACTTAAATTAATATAATTCTTGTTCAATAGAAAATAAAATTCTCACCAGAAAACAATTTGTTATTGTGCTTTGTCATTTTAGCATAAAACGAGATATTCGTCGGCATATAATATATATATATATATATATATATATATATATATATATACGAGCTTTGAATCAATGATGCCTACTAAAAACATGCCATAAAGATTTATAAAGCTTATTTAACATCCTAATTACTCTACGTGCCTCATGGTATATAGTAACGTGCCCCTAACCTATTTTCAAAAATTTAACTAATAGCCTTGGCTTGCTGATAATGAGCATACACTTACCTAAAAGCGTAAAAATAAATTATTTAACATAATATAAGAAATAAATATCATCAAATATAATTACATACACAACTATGTTGTACTAGAAGCATCTTCGAACTCTTCATACATGGTCATAATTCATTATTATTGTAATATCTAAAATTGCTTTAACAATGTAAGACACAGTACTAATTCCAATTGTATGCCTAGATAAATTGCCAAAAATTTTTTATTGAAAATATATTCCAACTATCTGAATAGACAGTCTCATGTATTAAGGAAATTGTACGACCATGCGCTGTAGAGTTGTTCGACTGAAAATAAAGAAATTCTTGAAATACACCGGTTTAATTATATATACATATATACACTATATATATGATTTCATGTTTAGGTATTTTTCTTAATTAGATATTTGATGTCATTGTAAATATAATTTTAAAGTAACAAATATGATTTAATTGTGAGGATAATGCTTTAATATTGCATCACATTATATTATAAATTTAATTGCCATACGAAATTTTTCACATGAATTATAACCAATATATCAATATGTATATTGAGTTCATATTTTGTGCCTATCTATATAATAGATCATAATTATTCTGCCTGTCATATTAACGAAACTTTTCATAATATTAACATCACTTTGAGAACGTCATCAGAGAAAAGAAAAACAAAATAAAAGAAATTATATACCTACATACATATGTATGTATATATATTATGTACTCATACGTATTTTTTTGCACAAAGTTAAAAATATCGTGGTTTTATTGCTAGATATATGTATATAATTTAGGAAGGAAAGAAATTTTACAGCGAGAATTGCGCTGCATTTTTATTATTGAACAAATAAAAATAAAATCAAAAACTTATTTTTGTTAATATATACCAACAAAGAGTTTTTTTCATCAATTCTTTTGTGTGTGTATTTTTCTTTCAAAGTGTCTGCTTTATTTCTCATGTTCTTATTTTCTTGTGCAAAAACATTATTACATAGTTAAATTTTTTTCGACAAGGTAAAATTGTATAAAAAAATGCTACAAAGAATAATATTGGAAAAATAATAAATGTAAAAATTTTTTACCATTGGAAAGTAGAATGTTTTCTTAAAATTATGTACTTAAGAAGAGAATACACTTATACTTAAAGAATTGTATTTAAAAATATCTTTGAAAAAATTAAACATGAATACATTATTTTCCGCTGATATGATCAGACTAAATTAACCAGTTTTAATTAAAAATTCATTATTAATATGTATGGTGATAAGAGCCAATTGTGTAGGCATAAAATAAGTTCACATATACGCACTTTTAATGAATCATAAAACTACTTTAAATAATCCTATCTCATTCTAGGAGTTCTTAGCTTATTTACTTAATTATGGTCAAGTTCTCTCCCTCCTTCATAAAACTTAATAAAAACCTAACCACAAACATTTGAAATTTTGTTTAGCTGGGCTGAAGATGGCAGCCTATTAATTAGGGATTTGTTACATACATTACATATTATCTGAAATGTTGTAGGAATTTTGGAGATATTTAATATTAAGTTTGTGTTGATGTATTTAAGATATTTTAATTCATGTAAGTGTTTTATAGAAAATATAAGTTAAATATTAAAATAAAGAGATAATGCTTAATAGACATATATTAATGGAAGTGAATGTTAATTCTAGTTGCTAAAACTTTTGTAAAACAATTTTTAAAATTCACATCAGACTGAGATGGTCAAATAAAATAATTGAAATCAGTCCAGCGCCCACAGGTCTGCTCTATGTACATTTGTATATATATTTCATTATTAATCTTCTTGTTTTTTTTTAATTTAAAAATGTAATAAGTAAGCAATGTTAGGTTACTATATATTTTGTATGTGCAAGTTTTTTATATGTATATTGGTTAACATATCAAATTCAGTTCCTTTTTAATATAAGTGATGTGTTTGTCATCTTCAATACCGATAGTACAAAGTATTGGAATTTAAAAGCATATTTACAATTAATAGTATATATGTACAATTAATTGTAATATATATATGTATGTATATATATATATATATATATATATATATATATATATATTACAATTAATTGTACATGTATACTATTAATTGTACATATATACTATTAATTGTAAATATGCTTTTAAATTCCAATATATATATATATATATATATATATATATATATATATATATATATACATATATATATATATATATATATATATATATATACATACATATATATATATATATATATATATATACATATATATATATATATATATATATATATATATATATACATATATATATATATATATATATATATATATATGTATACATATATACATATATATATATATATATATATATATATATATATATATATATATATGTATATATATACATTCATTCATGGAAAAAAATTGGTACATGCAACAAAAAAATTGATACACACATAAAATATTACTTTGTTTCTTTTTTAACTAGATATAACTTGTTGTTAGCGGAAATATCATTGAAACCTTCGATAAAATTCTAATATAACTAGAATTATCAGAAGTATTTGTGTTCCTGTTTTGAAAGAAAAATTACTAGAACACTAAAAAATACTACCTTTGAAATCCACCAGGCGAACAAATAAACAGTGGTAATAAGTGGTGCTATATAGAGTACAGGCTTTAGTACAAATTGGAAAAATTTTGTATCAGCAGCAGCATAAAAAAGTCGTGTATTAGAAGGGTGGTTGGAGGCGGTGGATGAGAAGTAATTACCTTTGAAAACTATTCAAGTTTTCGTTACTGTATAATGAGTCGTCATGAAGGTGAATTTATATTATATATATATATATATATATATATATATATATATATATATATATATATATACATGTCTTTTGAATTCAATTGATAATTGTAATTATTTTTATATAAAGGTGTCAGCTGCGATTCATGTCTTAAATCGAATTTCAATGGTCGCCGTTACAAGTGTTTAATTTGCTATGATTACGATTTATGTGCCGATTGTTATGAGGAGGGTGTCACCTCCACGCGGCATTTGGTCGATCATCCAATGCAATGTATTCTAACTCGCTCTGATACTGAGTTGTTTTTTGGCGGTGAGATGCTCAATTCGGACCAACCACAAAGTTTTACCTGTCCGTATTGTAAAAAAATGGGTTTTAGCGATGCCACATTATTAGAACATGTATCATCTGAGCATACGGAAACGAGCTTAGAAGTAGTATGTCCAGTATGTGCTGGACTGCCAGGTGGTGAACCGAATCTAGTCACAGATGATTTTGCCGGTCATCTATCGCTGGAACATCGTACTGGACCACGGGAATTGATTTCATTTTTGATATCCTTTTTACCACAAAAAACGGGTTCTTTTGAAATTTTTTTAATTTTTTTTAATTCAACATCACAAAGCTCTTTAATTTATGTGTAATGCTTTTACAGTTTAGATACTTGTCAGGAATCAAACTTCTCTTGATCTCTCAGATACAAAACTGAAACTGCTGCAAGAAACTTAATATCGCAGATTTTCATTGTGTATCTAAAACATTAGTATTTCAATTAAGCAAACTGCGCTTTTGTATTGTTTTATTCCCGAAATATTATTGCTATCAGGTGAAGCTTGAGAAAAATAATTCTTTGTTTGTCTTTGGAGCATATTCTCTTTTGTCACAGATATTTATCTTTGTGCTAACTCCAAGCATTGTCAATGTTTCACATTAATCTGATGGAGTTGTCGTTAATTTTTTTTACTGATAATAATTTAAAAAAAAAAATGTTAGTTAAAAGATTGAAACTTAATTTAGGTAGTTGTAGGCATTAGCAGTGTTAAATTTTCAAACTACTTTATAAAATTTAAATATAATTTTTTATTGCTTCGCCATAAATAAATTTTGGAAATTAGTTCATTTTTAATTAAAAATATGTTTTATAATATTTATGCTGCAAAAAAATATAATGCAACGATTTCTAGTTTTGTCATAGAGGTTTAGCTTGAGTCACAATTATTTTACGAGTTACCAACATATATGTACATTATAATTGTAATGTAATGGTTCACTGCTCACAGATCATTCGCTTAGCGGTTCTAGCATGATCTCATTTGTAATAAAAACTAAATGAGTTTGATAAACAGTTAAGATTTGTAAACTTTATTAAATTCGTCTGAGAAAAAAAAAACATGCGTATTCCTTAACTTCTGTTTACGATGAACCATCAGCTATTCGACATGGGGGTGGAGTACGTCGCATACCAGGACGCACACTTGGTGGACCCCGAGCTCGTCGTTCTAATATGCACTTTAGCTCTTCAAGTGGTCTCTCAGCATTATCACCCTCTGGACGAGAATCCGTAGATCCTATTGCTGAATTACTATCGCAATTATCGGGTGTAAGACGTGGCGGTCCGCCCGCTTCACAGCTGCAGCAATTGCAAATGCAAATACAATTGGAGCGACAACAAGTGACGGCAATTATTATAAGAATAAAAAGAAATCTAACGTTTTTGCTAATATATTCTAAAATTATTTCACTGTGTAGGCCACTCGCCAACAGTTGGAACGTTTACCAAGACGTGCACATCCTCTGGTCTCATCATCGAATTCAAATGCAACCATGGCCGAAGTTATCAATGGTGCTACTGGGACGGGTTCTGGCAGTGGCAGCGGTCTTATAAGTGGCACTGGAAATGCTAACGGAGGAGGCAGCGGCTCGTGTCGTACGAATGAATGGTCTGTTTCAGCGCAACATCAATCACAGCAATCAAACTTGGCTGCTAATGCCTTGAATACTAGAGAAGTAACGTTGAATTCTAGCAATTATTTGACTTTCAACGATTTTGGTTTGTCACCACAATATTCCTCCTTTCTACAGCCTGGTGGCAGTGGAATCAGTGGTAGCAATGGAAACAGCATGCTTGGCATGACGATTGGCAATTCTGGAAGTGGTGGAAATGCTGTAACTAATGGTGTTGCAGCAGGAAGTAGTGGCACTGGCGCTGATGGTGCACAATCGCAATTTTTGCTCACAAAATTCATGCAACCAACTTTGAGCGATGCTGAATGGGCTGAAATAGGTAGAGAACGAGCTGATCGGTAAGTTTACTTTCAAACGATATCTTTTGATAAATTGCTAGTATATATTTGCAGACATATAAATCTTACTCTGCTTATACATATATATACAAGGAAATAAATATGACTTTCAAATAATTTGTTGTTGACATTTGATATTAAGTCTAAAAGATTACAAGCTTTTTAAATATATGTAAAATAGGTTTCAAAACAAATTATATATATATATATATATATATATATATATATATATAATTATTATTATTATTATTATTGTTATTATTATTATTATTATTATTATTATTATTATTATTATTATCATTATTATTATTATTATTATTATTATTATTATTGCTATTATTATTATCATTATTATTATTATTATTACTATTGTTATAATTTTTTTTTAGATCTCATTCACACTTGAAGGTATGAATGAGTTTCAAGAGTTGAATTTTTGGGAGAAAGAGGTAAAGTGAATTTAACGGTGTACAACAACGAAAAAAGCAGAAAACAAAGAACACGTTCAAGTTTGTGCCCCGTTTAACTCACTTTACCTCTCTCTCTCTCTCTCCAGAAAACGCTACTCTTGAAGCTCATCCTTGCCTTGAATCTTGAACGTCTGAAATCAGCCTAATTAAAAAAAAATACAAACAATAATTTGATAATTTGTAACATCTATAAAAAGTTTGTGCAGGAAATGAAAGATATTGCATTCTTTTTTTATCTAAAAATTATTAACACTTTTTAGTAAGTTTGTGGAAGTTCGAATTGTTTCTTCATGTATCCGAAACAAATTTCTGTAAGCAATTTCCAGCAATTATTTGGTGTCTCAAATTCTTGCTGTTTTTCTCTCAAGTTCAATATTTTCAGGGTTAATGAACTCTTTCCATCCAGTTGTTAGTAAATTGTAGTAAATGAACAGAATTATTATCTATAAGACTTCTTTATGTATGTAGTATATATGTATATCTGAATATAATATATTAAATTATTTTATTTTAACAATTTCAGTTCACAATTTGTACAGGCCTTATTGCTCTCAACACTGGCTTGTTCCACTTTAGAAATTGAGGAAGACCATGAGAAGCGTGCAGAATCCCAGGAGAGTACTAACAGTGATAATGTAAATAATGAAAAGACGGCTGCGGCAGCAGCTGCTGCTGCTAATAGCAACAACACAAACACAGCCAATGATAGCGAAAATTATGTTGATAATGATGTTCGAGAAACAATGATGAATAATAATGCTGCTGATTCATCGGCACAAACCACAAATACAACAAGCGGTTTGCAAACCGGAGTTAGTGGACAAACTGGACGGCAACAGGTTCATCAACAACAACAGACCTCTCCCGAAGACTTTGTTGTTGAAGATTTGAAACAGCAACAGGCGTATTCAAGCAAAAAGAAAGTGGCTCATAGTTCATCTGGCATGAAGACACCTAGCGGAGGTGTTAGTAGTGGAGGTGTTGCTGGTGCCACAACAGATAGAGGTATTGAACGACGCGGTCGTCCACCACCTGCTTCAGCAGGAGGAGCTGCTGTGACTGCTACAGGTTCACAGTCGCAACAACAGCAAGGTCAACAACCACAAAAATACAAACAAAGTGTTGCCGCTTCCGCAGCTTCAGCAACAATGTCGGCAGCAAATACAAATCAAATACCCGATACTAGGTAGTGTTATCATCTCCATAGACCCGCCAAATCACTACAACAACATAAAACCAACATGAATTGCAAGAATAAGAAAAATAACAGAGATCATTGCCGCACCTGCAGCAATAATAATATTTACTCTTAGCAACCAATTAACCAAGGACAGCAGAAAAAAACATGTACCGATTAGTAACAAAACATCTTTTATTTAAAATTACAGAACTAAAGCACATGTATTGAATAACTTCGTCGCTTCTGTGGTTTTGTCCAACAAAAACAAAATCACACCTATCAAATGGCCTGAATTTTCTTAGTTTCATTTGTTTAAATAATATTTGATTCTTTTTTATATGTTTCATATCTTGAACTGATCTTATCAATAGAATTGGTAGTTGCTGTTTTGAAATCATTTTGACGATCTATGTTCATAAACTCATGTGCATGCACAGCAGCAGTTGCAACAACAACATAATATTCGTTTATTAAAATAAATATAATATTATAACTATTTAAAAAATTTATATAATTATAAAAAAACAAAAAGAAAAGGAAAACTCTTATTGTAATCATAACACTTAAAACCCGATTCTTCTACATAAAAAAGGCAAATCAAGTGAGTATATTGCTTTCAATAGTATATTAATGAACATACAAATTTATGCATTTTTTTGTTTTGAGTAAGTTTGTCTCATGACTATGACCCATTTTCGTTTACAAATTAAATGAGCAGTTACCTTTTTAATAGGCATGTTTTGATACTCGCATCTCACATAACATGCGATCACGACTTGAACTCGCAGGAAAGGTATTCTGTTATAAACCCCAATTGGTGTGACTGAAAAAGCAGAATCAAGTTTGGCGCTTTCAGCACATAGCTGTAAATTATTTTGTTTATCTTTTTGTCTTTCTTTATAGCTGTGAAAATTTACTGAACAACTTAATAAAGATAATAATTACATTTTTTTAAATTATATTAACTGAATTTTTATATCAAGGTCGAAAATGTCTGACCGTCAAAGGAAGTTATGCTACATATTAAAGTCAACTACAATCCTATATATCCAATATTAAGACTATATCATATTGAACCAAGGATAATTGGAAAATACATCTGTAAAATTTTACTTTTGTTGTTCTAGTTAGTTTGGCGATTATGGGACGATATGTACTGACATTTCATATCTGACCTTTGCTTAGAAATGCCCATATGGAAAATCTGGTAGGTGGGTTACTCTGTATTATGATGCGAAGGAAACTGGCTTCGAATATCAATGTAAATATCATACAAATGCGAATAGCTTTTCTTTTGCATCGCATTACAGAGTGACCCCCAGGCTTTTTATTTAATAATTATGTGAAGGTTGTTGTGATTCTAGTTTTAAGCCAATCGGAAACTACTGAAATTTGTTTTAAAAAAAATATCTTAAAAATTAATTAAAAAATTATTGACAAAATTTCTTTAGAAAACACATCAATCGCGCCCTTTTTATTTTTCGATTCAAAGCAATTTTGTATTGGCGTTAAAATGTTTTAACATATTCAATAAATTAGTTGTTCATTAATAATTAATTACTTTATTGCTACTGCGCAAATTGTTGGTTTGTTTATTGACTGCTGATAACAACGGCAACATTTAAATTTTTGGCAATTTAAAAATTCTTATTGAAATACCAGGCGAACAGAAGTGTACAGAAAATAGCAAGGAGTGTTTTTCTTGAAAATTTATTTTCGCGGCATGCTTTGAGGCATCAAAAATTATTTGAGACTCTCTGTAGATAGAAAATTGCACAGGCTGGTTCCAATATCGTTGGTAAATGTAACGCCGTAATGTATGCTTTTAACATGTTCCATTAGCTTATTCAACGGAGGAAAATATTTTTAAAGATTGCTGATATAAGTACATAAATCACAGTACAAGAAAAAATTGCATTGTGGAGAGAAGTTATATTTATCTTTTTTTATGAAAAATCTATTAATTAAAAATAAAAATACACTACCCAAATCTATGTGACTTCTGAAGTGATAAACAGTTATGATGATGATGATGATTCGACAATGTTGATCAGAATCTTCTGCTGAATATGCAGGGTCGAACGGAAAAAATATGAGAGAATAAATGAGTTCGTTGCATGCTGCATATATATATATATATATATATATATATATATATATATATAAATTATGTTTTGTATTCATAATGCTGCACAACTACACTAAAAATAGAAGAAAAACTTATACATGTATATGCTTACCTATTGGCCCATTTCTATAGTTAAGTATAGTATAGTGTTTTTTATGTAAACAATGGTTTTAAGCTCTTAAGCATATATACTTTGTCTATGACTATGAGTAGTTAAATTTCACAAGTATTTTTGAAAAAAGATTATTTCTTTTGGTTTTGTTAGATATACATGTGTTCGTATATCTAAAAAGGCGTCGATATACTGGAAATGTTCACATCTAAATCTTCTAGAGACAATACAGCCTGATGCAGGCAAAAATAGTTTTCAACACACTCTTCGATCATTGCTTCGTCTAAAGAGAAGTAGAAATTCATATCACATTACTTTTAGCATGATAAGGAAATTACCTGGGTATTGATTTTCCACAATAATAGATCGTGATAAGTTTTTTGCCAACTTTTTGAATAAAAAGCGATTTCCGATTAAGCCGTCTCTCATGGGCTTCATAAGATATTTTACTACCCAAGGAGATATGCGCCTTACACAACTGCCCATAAGGACTTGGTTCAATTCTATGCTCGGGCTGCAAGGCGCGAATTCATCATCACTATCTTCACCAAATAGCTCACAAAACTTCCATTTAATTATATCATGCCACCGTAAGTCTTCTTCAATTAGGCGTGCTAGAGATTCACTTAATTTACGCCTTTGCATAAATAGCTCGCACGGCCACATACTTTTGCTTAAATCTAAAGATGTTGGTAATGCAATGCGTTGTTCATGCATTTCTTTCGGTTCTATAGATGATTCGATTCGCGGATTTTCAATTTGACTTTGCGTAGATATGTTTGTGGCAATATTTGTATCAATAATTTTTGCATCTTCAATTTCTTTAAGTATTTTACAAATCTGTGGATCATCGGGCTCCTCGTTAGGATCAATACCAAATATTTCATCCAATTCTGTTTTCTCTTCGCTAAATAAGCGAGCCAATTCCAAACCAACACTATCATTTGAATTTTCATTTATCACTTCATTAGACTCCTTATTTTCAACCAAAGCAGAATCTATAACTTGTTTTGAAATGGAAGAAATTGGTGTTGCTGGTGACGTTATAACAGATGCTGTTGGACTAAAATAAGGTTCGTGATGTTCTTCACTATGTCGGTAGTGTTTTCGATAAGAATGAAATTCTTTTTGGTTCCTTTTAGATTTCCTTAGTTTATTATTATTTAAAGTATGTTTCTGTGCAGCATCTATACATTTTTCTTTATGTAAATGTTTTTTAAACATTTCTATTTTTTCATCTAAAGATATAATATTCTCATCAGCTTCATTACAGATTTCCAAGGTTTCTTTGTTATTACGGGCCTCATTAGAGGTTAAGACTTCCTCTCGCATTTCAGTATCTGTTTGTGTTTCTTTAGAAAATGATGTTGGTTTAGACTCGTATTTTGTTTGAATACATTTTTCTAAATGTGTTAATATCTTTTTTTCCTGTGTAGTACGTCTTACAATTGCAATCTAAAATATTATTAGAGTGATTATTATTATAGCGGTTGAATGATAAGCCTATTTTCTAATATATATTCTGTACTTTGAAAAATATTTTTAGTTTCGCAACTAATTCTGAACTAAGTTCAAAATACAAGTAAGAATCTTTCAATAAATCTAGTTTGATATGTAATTTTATGCTTATTAAGACTATTAAATAATTATTTCACAGTTCAAACCCAATAATGTGGGACAATTTCTCGGTTATAATTAACTTGAAAATGTATATCGTAGTAGAATATTTCTTTTGCAACGACTTATGCTGATAGACCTGACTTATCTGTATATTGTGTTAAGGATATAAAAGCATTAAATTACTAATGATGAACAAAGCTAACAAATTCCTCTACTTTATTTAATCGATCTTAAAAATTGGTGTTCATCTATAGTATACTCGGTCTAATCAAGTACATACTCATTAGACCCATGAATATAAACTGTTTCTTCAGAATATGAGAATTTTAAAAAAGGTGACTCCTAATCTATATTAACGCAATTTCACAATATATTCTTAGAAATATTTCAAGACTTGGCAGGACTATGCATACATAAGTATACCATTTAACAAGTGGATAGCGATACAATTTTTAAATAAACTTACAATTTTCACCATAGCTCTTTGATAGAACTTTGCTATCATACACGCTTTAACTGCTTTGTCCTCCAGCAATTCAGCTGTTTTTTTAATTGACTTTCTACACATTTCATTATAGTCCTCTTTATGAATACCATTCTTTTTGTTGTTAAAATTAGAATTTATTAAATTCTCGTACAACTGCCTTTCCAAATAATTTAAATAATGCTTTCGTACCTATAAATGTATATACATATATACTGATTTAAATCATATTGTAAAAATTACAAGATTGTGTTTACCATTTCTGTTAACCGCGTTAATTCAGAATCTTGGCAATTTTCCTGAACTGCTTGTAGCAGTTCTTTGCTACTAACATCATCTTCAATTGCCTGATCTTCGTCTGTAATCATTTTGTTAAGTATAATGTTTGATATATATATAATGATATATTAAAACGTTTGTATATCATTAACTTAACAAATTTAAAGGATTTATTTTTCCACAAGTAAACAAATAATTCGAGAGTATATGGTTCTTAAGCAGCGTTGTACTATTTGGTATGAAAATATACAATAATGGTTTAACCCTCAAAAGTCATCAGAACCATATTCTGCTATTGTAGAGATCACTGAGTAATTGTATTGAAAAACTGTTGGAATCTTTGTTATTAGCGTCGAAACCAAATCTATTTATTGTCTAACACCCTTTTAATCATTTCTGATTAATTTGTATTATTTGGTCGAATATGGTCTTGCTATTTTTCACAGGAAACAATATATTTTTTTGTTCAATTAGATAACAGGAATAATACAGTTTATTGTCCTTTTAGCAAGGCAAACTTGTTTGAATTGTCTACACGTAATAGAATTTCTCAACGTTAAGAAAACAGCTTTACAATCCAAATAGCATCGGATTTGTACTCACCTGAGATGTAAAAGGCGTATTAATAAGTATCTTCAAATATTACTAGTGTACTAGTGTAGTGTAGAAAACTTATTGTAACTAAATTAACGCATGTTCTGTTTTCTTTTGTTTTTTACTCAGCAAAACTCTTTATGCTGGAAGTATCTAGAAAGTATATTTTGTTGTAGAGCCATCTAGTTGGAAAAATTACTGCGGATGGTAGTCCGACTTTTTGTCTGATAAATAATTTTTAGGGAAAATTCACTTTTTATAAATATTGAGAGTTTATATATAAAAATCATTATTATTTTCCCTCCAGGATTAGAAAGCTTAAAAAAATTTTTTTTATTATTTTTAATTAAATAAATATTTGTAATATTTAGCAAATCTAGGTTATAATTTCAGAAAAACAGGAAGAACAAATTTATATATCAAAATAATAGTTTTATAATATTTTAACATAAACTGCGAAATGATAGCGAAAGTACAGATAAAGAGAAGCGAAACTAAATAAAGTTTTTGTTAGAGAACATATACGAATTTTTATATATTTTTTTAATTTTGCTCTTAGCTTAAGGTATAGTCACATTTGGGAAAATATTTGTAACCATTAAATAGAAATTAAAATTAGTGGTCACGCTTTTGTGTGGTACATATTTGACAAGTGTGACTGTACCTTAAGCTAATTTGTAATTAGTAAATTAACGCAATATTTTAGAAAAGTCCAAATTCAAAGATTTTCTTATATGTTTGGTAGGTTATATCTTATTAGCTTTCTCAATTTTGATATAAGCTTCAATATTATGAATTTATAAATTTATCTTCTTTCTTCAGCATTTTCACACAGCATAAGCATGTATAAAAAAAATACGTAACTAAGTACACACAATTTAAATCAAGCTTTCAAGGTCTGTCCGGCAGCACTTTTACAGTGCTTAAACACAAGTATTAATATTCTATTTTTATCATTATTTTGTAAATTATGGGCATTTATTAATGTTTCTTTACTTCAAACTGTTTTTACATTGATTAATTCAAATTATATGAATGTTTTTAGGTTATCATATATTGTTTAGTATGTATAGTCAAAGGTTATATATGACAGTTGAAGATTTCAAATTATTTATATAAGAGCTATAAAATAAATATTATTAAGTCGTCTTAGTCAATTGATTTTTTTCGTTTTCGATTTAAACGGCATATTCATCGCGACATTACTACAAAAAAACGTGATTTCCGTTTTAAACTCTATATAACAATATTTTGGTGTCCGTACTATAAACATTTATTATATATTGAGCCAAGTTGCATTTTAAAAATTCTTTTTGGTACCGAAATCAAAATTTTTTTAACTACGACTGTTAATTTGATTCTAAAGTTTTCACGTTATTTTTTTCAATTAATGGTTTTAAGTAATATTTTAAATTGGATCGTAATTTGTAAAAACATAATAAATTTCGAATATGAATAAGTATATAAAATAAAAATGTAAACAGTGTCACGAGATTCCATTGTACCACTATATATACATATTTATGTACATAAAATTATTTACTGACATTTAAGAAAAACTTCAAAAAACTCTTTGTATTTAAATGGGTAATATGTAATTAAATATTTTTCCTTAAGAAAAATTAAATATATATATATGCTTATGTATTTGCCAAATTTTAGCAGACGCCCAATGTTTAAACATTTTTAGTTTAAATTGAATTTCGCTCACCGTTTTCAATAATATTTTTATAACGTATAAATCTTTTATTATGCGCGAAGAAAAACTTTAATCCAAGTCAACACTATCCATTTTTTCAAATCCAAATATATTTTCAGAGTTTTGCTGTTGTTGACTAGATGTTGGCACATTAGCAGCTGAACTGCTAGTACCTGGTTGTTCCGAATTATTGCCTCCGCTATGTTGTTGTTGTTGCTGCTGTTGATGAATTGGGCATGCAGAAGCTCCTGTAGTCAAATTATGGTGCTCATCGGCATTATCCATCTGGACATCATTGTCATCTTCTTCTTCGCCATTTAAAGATTTGCGGCAAATAGGGCAAGTGCCATGCAAATTTAGCCATGGTACTATGCAATCTTCATGGTATAAATGAGAACATGGTAATTTGCGTACTTTTTCGTCAATTTTAAAATCCTCCCAGCAAACCGAGCACTGAAGTTTTCTTTCTACTTCCTCGCCGGTTATGTTCACCTTGGGTATATCTTCGATCTTATCCTTGGCCAATGGGGGTGGACCAGAAGTCTCCATCTGATTTAGTAGTTGAGTAACAATTGTATCCAAGCCCTCGCGTCCCCATGCATAATCACCCAAATTTCCCATAAATAATAATGGAGAGTTTTCAAAGGGTATTTCTCCCGACAGAGCTCCACTGCCTAGCGATATTGATTGCAAGAAGTCTAATAACACATTGTCTAAGCGATCTAAGCTTTGAGGCCTCACACGCCCTCCTCCAGTGGAAACGGACCCTAAAGATACAATTCCCCTCGGTTGATTGCGCATTGAGTTAGGATTAAGGTTTATTTCCAAGTTAGACGCATTACGCGATGCCAAGAGATTTGCTATTTCACCACGCAAGGCTTCTAGTTGCTGTTCATCGTTTCCACCACCTATAAAATTAGTGTTACTTGTGCTATTGTTTCTACTCGCGCCGTTATTTGAAGCAGCTGCGGGCGGCAATTCTTCTACAAACCCTCCAGAGCAAATAGGGCATATATAATCGGTATTTGTATTGGGAATGTTAATTTCCTCATCGCACATATGACAATAAAATCTGGATGGCACTGTTGGCCTTTCTTCAACTACTGCCTCAGCCATAGTAACTATTTAGGTTGTTTGTGGCGCTACGCCGGATAGATTGGCAGATTATTCTCGACTATTATCTATGGTCTTCGTAAAAAAATTCAAGTGATTATTCAGATTCCTCTTGTTTCGTGAAATTTTCGGAAAGCAATTTTACTATTCTTATTGCCAAATTTTAGTTTAAGCACACCACACGGTTTCTAGATTCACCACTTGTCTGATTTTCAAAAATTTTTCTTGAGCTCTGCGTGGTTCTTTAATTTAATTAGTCAAAATTGTTTTTCGTGTTCACTCCGAAAATTTCATTTCGTCTTTTTGGTCAAATTTGATATTTAGCTGTTCTTTGTGAAAATTTTCTATTTTTTTCCATAAAATTTTCTTTTTATAATATCCTCTAATGCTGCTGCTTATTCACCAATAATTGATATCACGTAAGAATTTTATTCAATAAACTTTGACATTCTTTAGTATTAGATCATGGTGAAACTATTGCTTGGTACCGCCAAATCAGATGACAGTGTTTGTTCCAATCATATGGTACAATTATTTACTAGGCAGCCACATGAATGCAACAAATCGGCGTTTAATTGTTGTACTGGTTACATGAAGAAACAAGAGATGCAGCATGTGCGCTTAATTTTTCTCTCCCTCCTTTACTTGTAGAGCCATTAACTTCCTTAAAAATGTTTATGGCCACATATCAAAATTTTTTCTTCTGATATTTTGGAAGCTTGTGTTTGATCGTAAAATTTTGAAGTCATCTATGACATTTACGGCAAATTAACTGATTAGGAGGCAGCAGAGACGATTTTCTTAAAGCTTTCAAGTTGTTATCAGGAATTTACATATATGTATATAATTGAAAACATATATCATGAAACATAGAAACAAACTTTATTAACTCTTACATACGTTATATTATACGAATGGTATATCCATTTATATCAATACTATATATATTTTGCATCTGTACAAGTACACTTATGTATAACTTCGAAATAACTCTTATATATCGTCTTTGACACAGACAGTCGCGTATTCTTTGATGCCAGCTGATATTATATAAAAATTAGTATATATCTGAATTGAAGCTACCAAAACGCCGAGACGTGATCGAGAACACATGGTAATAGTCACAGAATTCACAAGGCGCCTTGGCAGAGTCTGCAGAAGGCAGCTAATATATATTACCAGACGCCATCAAGTCCACATATGGGATGAAAGAAAATAGATCCTTATAATCAGTGGCACTAGTTCTGCTACCTTGTTATATACACCATTATAAGAATGACAGTCATAACATTAATTTTTACGTTGTCATCACTGATTTAGCGAATAATAAGAAACAAAAAGTCATCGTCTTTGGCTGATTCCAAGCATTTTAAGTTGCATTTGTTTTGCTGCATTGAAATAAAATTTCGAAATCATCTAAAACTAAATTAAGAACGAGATATTACTTGAACAAACATGTCAATATTGGCTTATAACGGTGGTTGCGTTGTGGCAATGCGTGGTAAGGATTGTGTGGCTATTGCTACCGATAGACGTTTTGGAGTGCAGGCTCAAACTATTGAAACTGATTTCGAAAAAGTGTTCCAAGTTAATCCTCGCATGTTTTTGGGTTTGGTTGGTCTACAGACTGACATTTTAACTGTTAAAGATCGTTTAATGTTCCGCAAGAATTTATATGAGACTAGAGAAAATAGAGAAATGCAACCAGCCAGGTTTTCGGCAATGTTGTCTAGTTTTTTATACGAGCACCGCTTTGGGCCTTACTTTATTGAGCCTGTTATTGCTGGCCTAGACCCAAAGACTATGGAGCCTTTTATATGTAATATGGACTTAATTGGTTGTCCTAATGTACCAGATGATTTCGTTGTAGCTGGTACTTGCGGCGAACAGCTCTACGGCATGTGTGAAACGCTGTGGAAACCCGACTTGGAGCCAAACCAATTATTCGAAGTTATCTCACAAGCTATGATCAATGCATTCGACCGCGATGCAATTAGTGGTTGGGGTGCAACTGTATATATAATTGAAAAAGATAAAATTACGACAAAAACATTAAAAACTCGCATGGACTAGATCGCGACTTATCATTTTTTTGTAATTATTTCTAAACAATATGCAAAAACGATATCTAATAAATAAAAATTGTTTTAAACAGTATGTATATTAAAACAGCTTTTGAGTAAAACTGGCGTTTTGAATGATATTGTTTAAGTGGTTTACTATTAATTTTCGTTTTTAATAATAAAAATACATTTCATATTCAGGATTGTTTAAATTAAGATACTCCATAAGCATGAACTTGGAATATGAACCTTGTGATGTGACAGAACCATAATGGTTCAGAAAAAATGAAAATAGTTTACAAGAGCACAATATTTATTTATTTCTTTTAGCTAAATATATTTTATAAACTTAATTTATAAAATAAACTATAAAGATGTGGCGGGTAACTATTAAAAAATAGTTTACAACGTACATATTTTTTATTTGTCTATTGAGTCCACTGCAAACTCCTAATCGCCATAGATATAGCTGCCTCTTTAGTTTTTGCGCCCCCAATAAAACCAGTATGGTGGACAAACAGCAAGCCTTCAACACCTGCCAACTGCGAAAGTTCCTCATCTCGCAGGCCTCTCCAAGATTCTGGTAGAAATTTTCGACCTAAAAAGCTGTCCGGTGTTACCGGAACACCAGCAACTCTCCACTGTTTACTTGCATCACAAAAGATTACAAGTTTGGGAACGCCCTCTATATGATATTTTTTTTCCAAACTATTTAGGTGTTGCTTCCAGGGACAGAACTGTTCTAGCACCAAAATTTCACCGCTCTCATAAACCGACTTTGCTGTTTCAACAGCTCTGCGCACATACTCTCTGGCTTTTATCCAGGATCCTCCTATTGAAATCACTACATCGACAAATTCTTTACCAGCATAATCCATAGCGTTTTTGAAGCGTGCATCAATGTCAACATCTGTGCCTTCATCCTCCCAACTGGGATTAAAATTTCCAACCCTTTTTGACAAATGTGTCGATATTTTATAAAGAGGTTCTTCGCCATTTGGACATATTTGCACACCATTATCTATGGCATCGATTTCACTCATAAAATCGGCATATATCCGTTTGAATGTCAATCTCAAATTCTCCTCTGTTAAGGATATTCCGTTTTTCTTTAAAATCAGTTCTATAATACGTTCTCCATAAAAGCAAAACACTAAACCGGCACTACTTAATCTAACGTTTACATTAAAGTCAAAATTCGTACTTTGCAGTTAGTTGCCTTTTTTATACACAATTCAACTTGTTACCTTATTTTATATTTATCTCCCAATTCCGGTCTCAGTGTGCTCATCGTTTCCTGAAATGATTTCTGGTGATGATCATAAAGTTTTCTCTTGTGATCAAACTCACCGCCCACATCTACAATTATATCACATTTTTCGTGCAGTTCTGAATCGTTGCGCGATCGTAAAATGCTCGCATCTTGGTATTCAGGTAATTGTTTTAACATAAAACAGGCTAAAACTTCATCGCAATGGAAAGTTCCATTGTGTGTGCCTATAGTCAAAGGATTTTCTCCACGTGTACGTTTGGGGCTTGGAGCATTTGCAGTTGATACAGACATTCTTATTAGGCAGGCTGTTTGTTAGATATGAAGTTTGAGTTATTTATTGAAAAAATAATAATAATACTTACATTTCACAACTTTTGGCGATGATGCGGTTAAAGAATTTAATTTGACAGCAAATAAAGAAAACATGTTTATAGCGAGGTTGCCACCTCTAATCTAGTTTCAACGATTTTATTTCCTAGTAAAATTTTACAGACATATGGTTAGCTGAAATGTGAAATAATTTATACTTGAGAGCTTTTAATATGTGAAAATGGATATATATTTTAATTTTTATTAATAGAACTATGTATATGCAATACTGCACTGGAACTGGGGAAAATAGGCTTTTCAAATGACTTTAAGCTACAGTGATAAGCGAATAGTTATTTTACTAATAAGGTCCTTAATTACAACATGATGTTATCTTAAAGTGAGAATTCAAAATGTCGAACGTTCGGATGTTGTTCGCAATACAGGCAAATATTTTATCAAGAAAGAATCATGTGAAAAACGTAGCAATCTCAGACTATGTAAATTTTCTTCCGATTTTATGGGCCAGAGGGAGGAGGAGAATTCGATGGAGTACTCTTTCATGTACTTTGAAATTCTCTTGAGTGAGCTATTATAAAATAAAATTCTCCAGATAGTTATTAGTATTAACCGTCTACGGCTAATGGGGTAGTCTAACAAACATCAATTAACATCAGAATTTTATGATTATAACCTGCTTATAACTGGTTGTAACATATACTATATTTTATGAATCAGGCCTAATATATAGTTTTCTTCCGTTATTTTACGAGCATCAGCTATTAATATCTCTACTTTCAGCCAATTACCAGGATGAATTTTATGACGCAAGATATTCGGCGTCATTTATCGTTTAGGAGCAAACGGTGTTTTGAAGTGGGCAGAGTAAAAAATGGACTTGATTTCTGTTTTCATGTTTTACATTAAGCAAAAACATACAATATGTATTTCCAAAAAATTTGTCTTCGTTTTGGCTTCAACTTGTTCACGGAACAAACGTGCAGCAATTCATGTGTATTGTGGCAAACTTGTCAAAATGCTTTGTAACTTTTTATTAAATTAAATAATAAAAAATATTTATGAAGACCAATTAAATCATATATCATCTACAATTAAGTTTATAGAGCCTTTTATCCCATATCAATTAATGCATTTCGAACATGACTTGAGTTATTCTAAAAAAATTAATATATAACAAACTGCAGCATAAAACTGTACCCAAAAATAATTTCAATACGTTTACATAACAGAACTTGGAAAATATATATAGCCCGACGAAATAGTGCTCAATATAAATAACTGAGGAAACGAATAATGAGCTCGAACGTTATCCCAGTTTCAAATGTTTTGAGTCGCACTCCATGGTCCCACTTCCAAACGAAAGTACCAATCATTTTAAATGTTAATGAAAGCATACAACGGTCCTTGAAAATGGTACAACAATTTAATTAGCATGTCTGAACTAATTTAATATCAAAGCAAAAAATGAAATAATAAAACATTTGAAATGAAACTTAACTTTGGATTTATCGCTTCAAGATGTGTACACAACTTCTGAACAGTGGGAGTAGAGTTCAAATTTACTCCAATTTTTCTTTTATTGATTACCATCCAATTCAGAGCTTAGGTTCCAATTTCAAATCACTAGCTGGTCGGGAAGTTAGTTTAAAATCAATTATGATAATTATTCATATCCAACTCGTCCTGTCAATAACAAATGAAATAAATAAATGAAAAATAAGATGTTAAATTCACGTAGGGATTCAATATAAATGTGCGGATAATTTTAGCAGTTCAGTTAAGTTTTTGGGTAAGTCCTCCATATTGGAGTGAGTACAACATGGCGCCTTAAAACGAATTTATAGATATAGATGTTACCCCAAATATTCAAAACGTCATTGTATCGTTTTATTATCGATTTTAATTTAGATCGAAGAAATTAGAATCTTAATTTTTTTTCTATAAGTTATGAAAATTTAAATTTTATATTAAAAATTAAATAAGTACAGGATCAAAATTATGTAAAAATATTTTTAACAAAACTTTAATAAAGCCGTGTTGTATAAATGTTTTTATTGCATCATTGGTTTTATTTAACTTAATAACTAATAACTGTTCTTGACTATTTATCAAAAGCATGAAATTTCATTAGCGAAACTAACTATTCTTAACTTTACAATAATATGGGATGGAGATATAAAAATATAAAATTTAGTCACAAATTTTATTTTTCCCACTGTACAATTCGTTCTTCTCGAAAGGGACTTTAAGAAAATGAACAAAAATCGATTTTCGTCTCTAAAAATATATTTAGTATAACACATCACATTAGAACGTACAGATGTTAGAAACGGTTAGAAAAGTAAAATAGCAGTTGAAATATCGGATTATAAACCGAAAGATAGCTTTTGATAAAAATGGCGGAAACCAGATTAAGAAGAAATGTTAGCCGCCAGATACCCACAATGTATGTATGTAATTTATTAAATAACTTGAATTAATATTACATTAATGTATTAAAAAAAGTTCTATAAACTTCAAAGAATTGTGGGACTTTTTTTTCCGGTTACAAACACATTAAGCACGTGATAATTGTTTTCTCAAAAAATTTTGTACGATTATTTTTTCTACAAAAAACAAAATTCGCATTGTTTTATTGTTTGTACTCAAAGTGCATTTAAAAAAAAAGAAATAATAATAATAATAAACATACATTCACGCACACACACACACACACACACACACATTCAATGTGAATTGACTATTTGGTTGAATTTTAAAATGTTTTAACATCTTCAACTGCAAATTAAAGTAAATAAAAACAGAAAAAACCTTGTGTAAATTAAGTGTTTCAAAATGAATGTACGTACGTATCGTGCAGATTATTCTTGAATCAACAGGTGTTTCTTTACAGGTAACAATGAAATTCTTCAAATAATATATACATACACGGCAAATTGTCAGATGTGTCAAGATCTCTGTCAATTGTTATTAACAAAGAAATTTAGTACATGGTCAAGTCGAATATTGATTAACCTTTTTGAGAACTATACCAATAATATAATTATTTTTGTCTGCATTAGTTCTTTGATATAATAAATTCAGTTTACATTATAAAACCAGGCAAATAAATCAGTCTTACATACTTGATATATTGAAGGATTTAAAAGAGATTTTGTTCTTTTTCATGTTTTCATCTGTTAAAACAGGGGGAAAGTTTAATAACTGCGATCATGTGATTTTAAGTTGTATTTGTTTTATGTTTTGTACTCATTTGTCATTTCTTTGGTTGTCATTAGCATGTGGTGTCATTTACAAATGTGCTAAATTGTTATGACCACCGTCCACATTACCCCCGCTGTCACATGCAAAAAATTACTTGTAAGTAGTTTGTATGTGTGGTGTGGTACTAACAGACACCAAAAGAAACATGAAAATAATAAACAAAACAAAAATTAAAAAAAGTTATATATGAAATAACAACAAAAGTTTATTTAGCCTAAATTTTAGACTATTCACACGACGAAATGACGCATAATTTGAATATGTAGCACGATCAAGAGACCGAAGCACGAATGGGAGAGCAAAGTTTGAACATCTTCGTGAACACCATATTGATGAACTTTTCATATGTATTTTTTTGTTATGGAAAGGCAAAGGGCAAAGGCATGTCGAAAGGCATAGCGTTCTTGCTCAACTCGCTACAAATCGTAGGACAAACTTAATTTTTAAACGTTGCACAATTTTCATGTAGATTTACAAAGAAGAGTAGATAAACACTTACGAATAAATATATTCATGTTTTTATGAATGTATGCAGCTGCATGGATCTTTAATTGTTGTTGTGTTCAAGCAATTCACGTCACTCTGGCATTTAGCAGATTTGTAAATGTTGTAATACAATATGCCGGCTCGTATTGACTCAAGTTTAAACGAGGTGTGTTGATGACAATTTTAGTCTGCCTTAAGTTCAATTTCGAAAGCTGCTTTTCTTATAGTCTTATGATGTGAAATTGGTGTGCTGTAATTAAAAAAGAAATTAACAACAGCAAACAAATCGTTTTCTGTTTTATTATTTCAAAGATAAAAAAGTATCTGAACTCTTATTTTATATTTAAAGGAACACAATTATTAATATGGACAAATAATGTTTGAAGCAAATTTAATATCTATTGAATTTTGAAACATGCCTCGCATGGCACGATTAACTATTTACTATTTTAGAATTTATAATATTAAATAACACTTAATACCGGAAAATTTGGAATTGTTATTTTTATTTCAAGTTTGAAAATTAAACATTTTAAATGTTTCTGCTTTACATGGTAAAGTGAAGCTGTTGACTGTTTTTTTAATGTTTTTTTTTCTTGTTTCCAGATTCATTTCAGTTTTATACTAAATTTGTATTAGGGAAATAACTTTTACATGGCAAACTTTCTGCATCGTAGCACTCTAGTCGTCCGTATTTAGCATTCTGAGAATAGCGAAGGTTACGCATGAGAAAAACTGGACTGGTTACAAGCCACATTTTATGTGGGATGACGAAACACCTTTCCCATATTCCTACAAATCTTGTCCCAAGAAAAATACAATTACGAGACATAAATTCGATATGACATGAACAATATTTGTTCGATTAACAATATATTTGACACAAGCATTTAATTAAAATAGAAATTTTTATTTGGCACTCGGTGTTGAAAACAACATGTTGAGAAAATTTTTTGTTATTCAAAATTAATGATTTTGGCAATACATTTTACAGAAGCACAAAATCAGATTCTTTTCCATATTCTGAATTACAAAATGTAGAAAAAGCGAATCCCTGCAACTTTCCGCTAATTTTAACCGCAAATCTATCGTAACCTAGTTTTAGTGCTATTCTATGCTTTTGAGCTTTTCGAGCTAAAACGCAATTAATTGATAATTGTAAATTATATTTAAATAATGTTCTGTAAAAATTAAACTTGTATTTGAAATTTAAACTGAACTCAAGTTGAAAGCCCATTTAATTTTCAAGATGAAAATTAGGGGTAAGTCCCTGCTCTGCACTCTGAATGCTTAGTTTAATACTTATCAGCAGATATTTCCTTTTTAACCAACTCGTTCTTAATATTTAAATTGTCAATAGAGACCCACCCTAAAAGCAGATAAATGGAAATCTTGCAAAATTATCACATTTGGAAGTGAATATATGTTTTCTTTCAAACCGCATCTTAAGTAAGTGTTAATTGGTAGCTTAATTACGCATTTTGTTTGGCGTAGTTAAAAATTTTCATATTTCTTAAGACTTAAGGCACGGTCACACTTGGCAAATATTTGCCAAAATAGCTACTACATTCTAATGAAAAATTCAGAAGTGAAGAGATGGTGTCTTCTTATCCAAAATTGTTGGAAGCTTTTCGACTTAATAAAAACTTTTGGGATTTAAGTGGTTTGCCATTATTTTTTTAGTGGTCACGTCTGTTCCAGCATATATTTGACAAGTGTGAACGTGTCCTTAAATAGTTAAATATTTACCACCAATTCATGCACGATTTTAAACAATTAATTTTCCAACATCAATTGAATATGCAGCGTTTTAATTTGAAAATCTACTCTAATTTTTTCCCTGTCTATTCACAACTAATTATTTTAAGCTCTTGCCAGAAACATGTTTGTCATTGTGAATTTCTGAAAAGTAAATAACGTCCGTACTCTAACCCAATTAATGAAATGTACATAATGTCCACTTGCATAATGGAAAAATAAAATTAAATGCACTTTAATCGTTATCTATCATCTAACTTTTTAGTTTAAAAAATTTTTTCTCACATCATCAATTATACTTCAATAAAATTAATAGTTTTTTTTTCTATATTTTTGCTTTTAAGTTTAAATTTGAAACGGAAGTTGTTGGTTTTTTTTTTTCATTTGATTACAATTAAAATTACAAAACAATTAATTAAAAATAAAATTAAGCTTAAATAAAATTTTAAGCGAATGAAATGTTGACTTTTTGTTGACAAAATAATTTTATATGTTTTCATCGGACACTGACTAAACTCGATTAGTATTTTAAAGATAAATTTCATTTTATTTTATTTTTTTTTCAATAGATGCAGCTACAAATTTCATCATTTTAAAAACATACTTAAAATATTTTTATTATAATTTTCATTATCCAACACGTGCATAAAAATACATGAGATTTCGTCCGAAAGATGTTAACAGTTGAACAACATTCCCATGCATAAATAAATACATTTACATACATGCACACATACGCATATATGCCTGAGTTTATAATTAATCACCAAAACTACATATATGTTGCTAGACTGTGTTCAGGCCATGAACGTCTTATTTTTAAGATTGCTAATTTTTAGGGGAGAGAGATGAGGGGAAAAGAAACGAGTACACTCTATGATGCCGGTACGTGAAGCTTTCTCATTCTTAACGTACTTATCCATTCACACAACTATGCATAACACACATGTCGTCACATTTTCATTGTGTGAACAGCGAAGAGAGTTCAAAGAAGAATATATAATAATCTTATATATAAGACTTTTATGGTCTGAACATAGACTTAGTTTATGGTCTGTAGCTAGTATCACATCAATCGAATTATATGATTCCTATTTAACGACTTTCATTGGTCTAAGACACAGAAATTATTTCAGTTCAAAACCTGACTTCATTCAAATCTATTTAATCTTAATGCATCCCGCTCACATCTGACAAAAGCCAATCATTCACTTATTCTTCATTAAATTTTTGGTCTCGCGCAGAATTATTTATTATATAAAAGGTTAAAACAATTAAAGTTCAAATGTATTTTTGATTTGATATACTATATATCATGGTAAAATTTAATCTGTCAGCCATATATAATGGGTGATTTTTTTAGCAGCTTTCGGATTTGATTTCAAACAAAAATTTATTTTATAAGCCTCTTATAATTGATTATTATTTTATAAATTATGCTGATAAAATTTAGAGAACTGTATGAAATATTTATTTGAGACTTTGGAACAATTCATATAATTCAATGTTTGGAGATTATTTAATCGCCAACGGTTCACTCGCGTATTTCGCATACTCTTTTCTACATATCGGACAATATCTTACGAATAAATTCCTTAAGTTCCAGTACGTCAATCGTTGCGGGTTTGTTGCTATAGCCATGACCCTTAACACGGGCACACAAAATATAGTATAAAAGCTTCAAATCGCACGATCTAGACAACAAATTAACCATCCCCAAAAATGAAATAAGTTGTACACCGAGCTCGCCTTTCAATTAGGCTACGCTGTGTGGCATGTGGCATCGTATTGTCGAAATCATTTGTCTAAATTTGTAATCATAGCACGGTAGCGCTAGTCATTCACAGTAACGTTCGCCTTTGAAAAAGTACGGTCCAATGATGCCACTGTTTAATAATTCACTCCAAACAGTGCACCTTTTGGGATGCGTTAGCACATCTTTAACGGTAACATGGTGCACGAAAACAGCTGAGCTGCCAAAAACAGTGTGACCAAAAACATTGTCGCCAAAAGGAAAGTTGCTAAAACATCGATCTTTATTTACTTAGATTTTTCACAATTTCTTAAGTTTGTTGCACATGCTCTTCTATCTCCAAAGAGAAACAAACCATCTCCCACTGGGACATTGCTAAAACTAACAAGTTGTGCTCATGCACAAACACCTTTTAAAACAATAATAATAAGCAAACATACTCTTGCTTGCTTGCTTTTATTTATTTATTTATTTTTTTTCCTAATAAAAAGAAAGTTACAAAAACCACTTTCAGAAACAAACAATTCTTTATACGAGTAAAATATGTTAAAAAATCTGAAAATTAATAGAAGTTTTATATAAAAAAAAAATAGTTCTGTTTTAATATATGCAAGTGCCCATATAATTATTAAAATTTCAGGAAAAGGAGGTGTATAACACAAAAACAAGTTAAATTTTTACAAAAAACATCTATATTTCTGGAAAACTTTTATAATGTTTATCGATCCACATGATTTTTACTCAGAATATGACTTGAAGACATTTTCTTCTAAATTATTACTTTTTAAGTGGTATATTTAAGTGTGCATATTTATTGGAAAATATTGCAAAGATATGTCAAAGGATATTGTCACTAAGGACTTTGAATTTTTATGCTACAAAAGAGTATTTATATATTTTTATATATATCATGGCAGCAGATGAGTTAAATATGTATATAGAATTCCCAATAAAGTGATGAAAAATAATATGCAAAAATTAGATTTTAATAAAAATTTTTTAAACTGGATTTAAACTCTCCATATGCACCGATGGCGTAAGAGATTATAAGTAAAATAAATCATGGTAAACGGATGTGTAAGAGAAAGCTTTGCTTTATTTACTTATTTATGTTTTTCCTTCAATTTTTAATTTTACTTTAAATTTTGCTATAATGAACTCTTCCTAAAATATGTACATGCTTTTTAATTCGTCACTAGATTTGCTACTTTAAGCTTCTGGAAATATTCTCGTATAAGCGATGTATTTAAGGATGTGTGTATACGTTTTGGACGTCTTTCCATGTGAATGAATTCTGCTCAGGAGATTATGGTGACGATTTTGTGTAATCATAGCGGTTATTTCTTGAGTGTAAACAAAACACAAATACACACAATCTTACATATCAAGTATAAACAACGGGAATTATAAATATTGAAAACCCGGCTTACAAATATTGCAAAAAACAACAACAAAATAAAACAAAAGTCACAAACAACAATACAAAATAATACTATGAAATGCAAATAAATAAATGGCTTTTATACGATTAAAAGCAAACAACGAATTGATTTTGTTTTTTCGTGCTTTTTTTTTTTGGTTTTTTTTTTCATATACTTAAAACAATTTCTGTGTTGCACAAAGCTTTAAGCCAAAAATACTTAGCAATGCCAGTCGAAATTTAACCGCGTTACGAAGATGTCTATAGAAATTGTTTAACGTAAAAAATAAAGCACTTTATTAATTAAAATAGAAAACATTTAAAGAAAAAAGTGTTTGTAGAATTAAAAATTAATAGCAAACGTTAAAAATTAATCAACGTACATAGTTGAAAGCTTAAAAAGAAGTAAAAAGTTAATAAAATTATATTTGCTGGTTGGAATATTGCAAAATTAAAAAAAAAAAAAAAATATGTGTAAAAAAATGTTACCAAACTAGTATTAGGAAACATAAGAAATAAATAAATCCACAAAGCATGCAAACAAAAGAAATAAACACAATGCCTAAAACAAAAAAAAATTCGATACGAGTTTATATGAATATGTACAACATACATATGTAAATATGTTTGTATGTGTGTGCATTCTACCTCGTAACTCATAATTAATTAATAGTTTTATTGCAGTTTTTTCTATTAATCCAACAAACATAAGTTTTTTTCTAAATAAAATTAATAACGAACAGATATAAAATAGAAAATCAATTCCAGGAAAACAACTGTACTGCCAAAATAAGTTCTGTAGCACGCGTGTAATTAAGTAAAACTAACAACTTTCGCTTGAAATTTTTATATTTTAAGTATTCATTTCCAGAACAAGTTTCAAAATAAACGAGGTTTCTTTAAAGTTTCTATTTGCGGAGCTAATGAATTGCAAGAAAGCCTTCATTTACTTACTGAAACTAAAACGACGTGTTGAATTAACATTTTTTTTTACGTGTTTAACGTGCTTAACAAATATGAATATTCCAAATTTATGAAATTTTTGGACCCTGTACTTGACTTTGGCAATGCACAAGCCAGCCCATGGTCATGGTTTTGCGATTGTCACCTCCAGTTGTGCACATTTATAGTTTTGAAAAGCTGCTGATTATTAAATCTTATAAACTTTTCGACAACCTGATAAATTTGTTAACACCAACTAACCAAATTGCTGTAGAGTGCGAAATAGTTTCTTTGAAATCTCGTAAAGAATTGTTTTTCGAGATTGATTTATAGAAAATGCTTTTTCTTTCATCGAAAAAGATTCTTGAATTTTCAAACATTTTTATTAAGTACTTTTAAGTCTTTTAATTTTGCCAACTAAGATTTGTAATAAAATTTCCCATTATTTCGGGAGTTCCCTTTTCAAACAAATTATTAAAATGATATATGTAAATATTTTTTCGGACGTAACTTCATGTTATTAAAAAACCCATTAATAAGATTTATATAGAAAACAATTAATTTAAAAAGGCAGAAAAAAGTCACTTTATATTAAAATTAACGTTGCACAGTGGCTCATGAGCATTTAGTTTTTAAAATTTATTCGTTGTTTCGTTAAAAATTTAAGATATTTGCAATAGTCTTGATAAAATTTATTGCAAAAATCTTAGTAACGAGTTTGTATCATTTCGAGTTACAACGGAAATTATTATGATTTCTAGGCAATAAAATAAAATAAATATGCCGCCGGAAACTGAATGTATTCCGTAGACAAGCAAATCACTATGGCATCCCATTGACGGCGGCCATATGAAGGGAATTGCAAGAGTTCATAAAGCATCTTCATTTAAGAAGAACATTCATTCTGATAACCCACAATTTGATTTATTGAAACCATCAGTTTGTGAACAGGGATTGCAGCGAATTGCGTAACCCGCAAGAAACCCACACTGGTTTTAATGGGCATTTTGTTTAATATAACAAACTATTGTTTTACTAATTTAAACAAATACATTTTAATTTTTACGTTAACAAAAACTATAAAAAATATGTAGCTATAAAATTTATATAAAACAATAAAACAAATCACAGTGGGTTTTTCTTTATTTTATATTTTAAAGGAATACTGTAATGCATGCATTATGTAAAAGCTATTAAACGCATATTTATAACAGGTTAATAAGACTAATTTTCACTAAATACATTTTATGAGCCACTTCTGAATAAAATTTTTATAAATTACGCTGTAAATATACAATTAAAATATGCATTAAAAATAAGAGGAATTATATTTTGTTACTGATTTCATGACTACAGTTTTTACATTTCGGTTCAGTAGGCATCACTTCATTCTATTCCTTTGCCGATTCTCTATCACTTCCTCTAGTGCCCAATAAATCAGTGGCTATTTGAATGTAGTTTATCTGTAAATTACATTTAAATACCAAATGTCGTTTTTCATCGCAAACTTAAATAAGACTTAAATAAAACTGAAAGAGTAATAAAATAGAGTTTAAGTTTTTATCAAAATTAACTCAAACTATATTTAAATATCAAATGATTTATTGGGCATAAGTCGTTTAAAACAAAAACTATGAAGCAATTATTTAGTGACTAAATTTTAGTCTGAAATGTGGTTTTTAATCATTTAAACGGTTTTACAAGCAGTTGCAAATTTTTACCGGTATTTAGTACGTTTTCTTTAACCTTGTTTACCGTTAGTTTAAAGCAAAAATTAAAAGTTTCCCATAAAATGTTTGTTAAAAAATGAAAAGAAACTCCAAAAAGTTGACAGCACTGCATAGATTAATTGTTCAATGAAATTAAAAGCCCAAAAATACGGGGATTTTGTTAAAAAACCAGAGTTTTTTCCAACCTGCTGGTGAATATTATTTACACCCGCGAGATTTGAAATTCCCATTACGGAGAATATAAACTGAGCTGCCACATTTTGAAATAAGAGTACAAAATATATATCCTTTTAAGGGTTTCCAGTTTTTGTATTTTTGGGCACAATATTGATTAAAATAAGAGCAAATTATTTTAATACCAATCAAAATTATTCCATAATAATTGATGTGAGGTCCTTAATTTTTATATATGAGCAAATAAATTGGATATGTGAAAAATTAAATTAAACATTTTAAAAAAGAATTTTAATTTATTGAAAAAAAAATTATTTTATGCTGTAGCACGTTTTATATTTTATTTAATTGAATTAAAAATGAGCTGCCACCTTTTTAAATTAATTTAATGAGTAGTTTGGTATTTCCAGACAATCGTGTGGGAAAAAAATTCTCAGCAAAAATATGTCGGCCTGAAGAATATTTTGATCTGAAACAATGGCTGAGTGCAGCTTGAGTCACCCATTCCCACCGCAGCAGTTCTAATTTCATTTAAGAGAAATACAAATATATGCTGTTCTCCCACGCTTTTTCTTACTATAAAGTCAGTGGATTGCAACGGAAGTATCAGAATCAATTCAGCAAGTAGTTGAAAATTCCTTAAAACGTCTGTTTTTACTTCAAATTTGTATTTACAAATTGAAAAAGATCCGTTGTTTCAGTTTTATTTCATGTAGAGATTTTTACTTAGCATTTGTAAAACATGTTTCATAAAAACTTTATATTTTGATTTATGCATTCCGTACATCGATGTTCAGGTGTACTTTTCGACACACTCGCACATTGTAAAGTATTAGATATTAATTTTAATAACCTTTGCTTGCTCTTTTAGGAAGTAATATAAATATATTTATAATTTGTTTATAAACATATTTTATAATCAGAAAAAACTACAACTTAATTACAACAATAACAGATTTGTTTCAGAAACCACTTTGTATATTTAGTTGCTAATTTAAAATATGTAGTTGGATTATTATTATTTCTTTTTTGCAAAAAAAAAAAAAAAAAAAAAAAATTGTTGTGGTAAGAGAAATCATTAATTATAATTGACTAATCGAAATTACAATTGACACTTTCTGAATTACATACAGTGCACTCATGATAATATGAATCCCCTAATGTAGGAACATACTAAATGGGGACACTCTTGCCCTTCGATTGACTACTCTAAATTTATTGCAAAAGCTTTAAAATATGAACAGTTTATTCTTGTTTTTGTACCAACGAGTTTTATCTAATCGAATTTTTTTTAACTCTAATTGAACTGCATAATGGCTTGGGGATTCCCTTAGATGCCTGCTTTCAAATAGTCTTCAGCTGTCAATCAAAATTAGTTTTTTATAGCCAACTGCGGCTCTGTATTAATTTTTTTTAATATAAAATTAGCATAGTAAAAGAAAAATATTGGATATGTTAAATAAAATAGACAAAAGGAACCCTGTTAGCGAAGTGCTAATAAATGAATATATCAAAGGCCTTCACAAGCAAATTACAGAAAATTTTTTGGAATTCAGTGCCCACGACGGAGGAGTTTAAGACTTCAAATATGGTTACAAAAGAAAATGCTTCACATCGCCAGATGGTAGATTCCTCCCAAATGAAGTTAAAGGCGGAAATTGAATAGATTGGAATGCTCAATGAAAAGTTTGTTTTGGGAAATGTTGCCACATTTTTTGATTTCTTATTGCCCTGTTCATTTTGAAATATCCTCAAATGGGATCGAGTTGAAATGGCCCATCAACGAGATTTGAATGTATTGAAACTTTTGAGAGAGAGTGGGATGGTACAAAGTAATTGATTAAAACAAATAGCAAAAGAAAACTACAGATTTTTTCCTATAATAATTTTGTTGTTTTTCTTTTCAAAAATAAATTGATATTTATATTTGAAAAACATTTTCAAGGGTTGTTAATTCCGTTTGTAAATATGAGCAATTTTGCAAACCTGTACAGATTTGATTTTGATTTGTTCATATTATCGTGAGTGTGCACTGTAAGAAAAAGGAGTTAAGACTTTATCAATATATAGTGCCTAAGTCAAGGTTATAGTATGGCGCTTTGTATCCTCACAAGCATTGCACGATCATGTGCACTAGTGGCAGAGTCAGTCATTCTCTTATATTTCCCTGCAAATTTCTAAATGACAGGACTGACGCGATGTCTCCAAATGCCACAGAGTATAACATTTATTACTACGTATGTAAGATAAAAGCATATTTTTTTAAAATCACTACTGGCGTGATCAGACTAAGAGAACTTGCATACAGGCCTCCAAGCATCTTAAATTTAAAAAAATGCAACAGAACTTTAGACTCCGTCATAAGCTTATCTTTATTTCTTTTCGATTTCTTTTTTTAATGAGTTTTTTTTTTTCTACAAACGTTCTCTCTTAATAATATAAAATAACCTTTCACTTTTGCAATTTAAAAAGAAAAGTTGGGCAACCAACAAAACTTAATATAATAAAATTCAAATTTATATTATATATTTTTAGTTGTTAATTCTTTTGCTTTTGCTAGGCATGCAGGCATGTACATATAATTGCATATACATATAAGTATGTGTGTATGTATGTATGTATTTATGTATATATGGCAATTAGTTTAAAGTACCTCAAAACATCTGAATATCAATAATTTTTGTACCATTAAAATAGGTGACTATTTCACATGCATGGATATCAACGTCATCTTGTTCTATATATAGAATTATAGATGCAATTTATTACAATTCTTCCGATAACATTAACTATTATTTTTTATTATAAAAATAAAAATAATGGTCATTGAACGGTCAAAGATGTTAAAGACAATAATACTCAATAACAAAAACAACTGATAACAAATTAATTCCTTGAAGAAAACATTAACTACTCGCACATATAAGAACTAAAATTAAAAATTAATGTCTTTAAAAAGTCAAAGTGTGCAGACAATCCAATGATTAGGCAGATCTTTAAACAATTTATGAAGACACCAACTTATCATAAAAGTAGCCTTAAGCGTTATATATTTTATACATACACAAAGCCAATTATACATGCATATACACACACACACACACACATCCATACACACATACTGCATTAGCAGACCAATCACGAAGAATGTTCTTATTTATTATGAACACCAATCAATCAAAAATTTTTGAATTCAAACAAAAGAAATTGCAAAAAATAAAAGAAAAAAAAAAAACAAAAGCAAAAAGTATTTAATAAAAGAACAGTCCGATGGCAACAAAATTTTTTATATAGTATTTAAGAAGATTTTGTATGTTTAAAGGGAGTGGAGAATCGCAACTCCTCGATGTTATGCGAAATTGAAAAAAATAATTTTTTCCTAATATATTTTTCCATATAAGTGGTTTCTGTCCGCGCTGAGCTTGGCCTTGGGACACCTCATAATGTGAATTATATTCAAAGTCAAGTTGACGATTTGAAAATTTAAGCTGTAGTTCGTAAATATTTTTTATTTAACAAGTTTTTTTTTAAAGAAATTTTGCAAAGAAGAAGTTTATAAGCCTGAAGTATTTTTTATGCATTAGGACTTAATCATATTGTTGGGCTGTGTCGTGTGGGATGGACATGGACGTTAATACCAAAAATGTGCATAATTGAAGGATTTAAGGAAAGAGCGGTACATACAGCCATATTAAGTTTGTCAGCCTTTTTAATAACGATTGTAACCTTAAACTCTTTTCTGCATCGCTACAAGCCGTTGAAGGTCTTTGTTACAATTTTAGTTTCACCAGGTTATGATATAATTTGTAACATTTAATAAATTATATATATATATATATATATATATGTATATATATATATATATATATTTCATATATAAATATATATATATATATATATATATATATATATATATATATGTATATATATATATATATATATATATATATATATATATGTATATATATATATATATATATATATATATATATATATATGTATATATATATATATATATATATATATGTATATATATATATATATATATATATATATGTATATATATATATATATATATATATATATATATACATAAATAATAATTTGTCTGGTGTTCATTTCAATCCAAAAAATTTCAAAATTTCCGTCTTCAACAGACACACCAGTTTTAATAAATTTTGTGCCTTATTTGTGATTTCCTAGTCATGACTAAAAATATAATTCTTATAATTCTTTTATGACAAACTTCTCCACAAAACACACGCACATTATGGCATTCGAATGCGTGCGCATGTGTATGTGTGAGACTACAATATATTTCGCAAATTAACCACAACAATTTGTGTCCATTCAAAGTTGTGGTCAATAATAATCAGTATTATTAACAATTAATTTGCAAACATTCGACAAGAATAATTAAATATTCAAAATTCGTGACTAAAGAAAAAAAAAAGTAGTAGTATATAAATAAATAAATACAAGTGCAACTCAAATAGTTAGAAGGAAGTAAGTTGTTATACTTGACTCGTCTATAGCAGTTCAATTCATGGCTTATTTGTGAGTTTAATTATGTATAAACTACAATTAAATACGTACGTACGTACGTCCATAAAGAGTTCTCAAAATGTCAAACTTTTTATAAAAAGTTGTGAAAAATTGCACAACAAATATTGGAATCGTAAAAACTTGTATGAAATTACAGTGAACCCTGGTTAATGTCAAACACTAGAAATCAAGGCCATTCAGTTTTGTTCTTAACGCATTTTTATTTTAATATAAATTATAAGACCAACCGCCCGCCCTTCACACCAAAAACGGCAACATTAACTAAAATCGGAAATTTAAGAAATACGTATTCACAATTTTGCCGTAAGCATCGAAACTTGCCAAATCTAGCAATTTTAAAACAATAAAATTTCCCAGTATATTCAAAACTAATTGAGAAGTGGAATTCTCCAAGTGCGTACAAATTTAGGACGCTTGTACTCGTGATCTATTCTTCTAATTTTCAAAGGACTTTAAGTCCATAAAGCAATTTATCAAACTGCCGAGAACAAATAAATAAGGAAGCTGATGGTTGCTCCTGTTTTATTTTGGGAGTTTTCTATAATCCATCTTTAATCGATAGCAAATAATCAATCACATTTTATCCCCGTTAATAATTTCATGCTAAAATGAAAATTTCCTGATCGTGAACGATTTTCCCTCAAGTTTCTTAAAAATATTATGTATGAGAGTATTTTTATATCATGAATTTTAATTCCTTACCCTTCTTTCTGTTTTTACACTCACTGAGAAGTGATAGCAAATTAATTATTCACGGTAGCATTTTCCCCCTTGGGGGAAAAAAAATTTTATGGGAATAAAAATTCCAGTTGTTATTCACGACGGGGGTGGTTATTCAAAGACAACAAAAACTTTAATTACGGGCATTCTCCCATTTTGAATGGTGCACTTAAAATAAGAATACTTATTATATTTTTGTTAAAATATGCGCATTTAAAATTTCAAAATAGTTCTACTGAACAGTTGCTGTTAAGAATTTAATCTTTTGTATTGACAAAGATATTTATCACTTGTTCTTTATTACTTTTTTTTTATATCTCTACTTGCAAATTTAACTGAATTTATGTGACTTAAGTTTCAGTTAATTTGAATATTAAGTGACAATAGTTAATAAAACGATTTTCTAATGAAAAAAATGGCGATTCATTTTAAAAATCATTGCATAACTCAAAAAAAAATATATATATATATATAAAATTTGATATTTTCAACAGCTGCATTCCAACTATCCAGAAGTATTTGAACAAATAATAATTAATAAAAAAAATAATTACAAAAATGCCAAAAATTATCAACACCTTATTAAAGTAGAATTAAAAAATAGTTGAAACAAATTAATTATAATAATAACAATAATATTTGAAATTGCACATACCACATCACATAATAATGGACATGAATAAATCAGCAGATATAAAAAATGGGTAAATAAAAATTCAACAAAAATATGGGAAAAAAACAATTCAAACAAATAAATTTTATAATTGTTTGTTTTGATAAAAATTTTGTAATTTATAAAATTATGATTGATATGAAACTTTTATTTTCATTACAGTGTCTTACAAAAGTGTTTGAATTTTAACATACAAAAATATCTTTCCTTTTTTATATGAGAAAATTTCTATTTATATGTTTCACTAATTTATTCGACTTTTTTTTCAATAATATTTTATATTTATATATATACATGAAAGGTCAATTATTTTATATAAAAACTGTGTTTATTTTCCAATACTTTGCCAGTTCTTTGTGTGGCTTCTTCAGGGATATATAATATGTGATTTCAAACAAACAAACAAAATTTATATATATATATATATATATATATATATATAAATATTTTGAAATCTTTGAAAGGAAATGAGGGCGAGGTTATTCTTTCTAAACAGCAGTGTATCTTTTATGCCAACAGGCGATGATTTCCACTGAAAATTCCAAGAAATTATCTTGGAAATTTCTGAATGCATGAGCTGGCAACATGAAGCGAAAGAAAATAATTTTAGCATTTTACTGATGTCTTAAATGCCACCTTATACGGCAGACCACATCATGCGTAATTCTAAAAGTCATGGTACAATAATTTACTAGGCAGTCTCGAAGCTCAATTTGCTTCTTCTTTATTATGGTATTATCTATCAAATGTTTTTTATGTTACACAAACATTTAAGTCAACTATTTAAAAAAATATTGCAGATTTATTTACAAATAAAAGCTCGTACAGAAAATACGATGTGTTATTTTTTGTTGTCTTTCTTCGTCTGCTGGTTGACAATTCGAAACAATTTCCCATAATAAAACGGCTTTTTATTTTGGTAAATAATGTTATCATGACAAGGTTTAGAGCAAGAAATATTTTGAAATATTTTTAGAAAGAGAGTTTTCGGAGGCCGCAACAGCCTTTCGTCAGTGTAAATAAAAAATGTGTTCCATGCGCCGGCCAAAAGTCCAGCACCATTAACTCAATAATTTCTATCAATTTCTATCAATTTCAAACATCACGTTTAGAAAACTTATATTAGACACTGTATACTCGTATAACAGCTTTGATTTTTAATTATATAACAATAATATTATTATTTTTTATTTCCAGCTCGGTTAATGACCGGCCATTGTTTATGCAAAATGGCAATCGTGGTTTCTCGATGAATGATTCACAGGAAATCAGTAATTTCAGACAAGCTTTGCCACAATTTTTAGCCGTCAGTGTTAAAAACATATTACTTTTTGGTAATTATTCAGTTTCATACAAAATGTATTTTATTAATTTTGTTTTCAATTTGGAAAAATGTTCTACATGGATTTTTATTTGTCAAAATATTTAGCACATATTTTTCACACTAATATTTTGTTGTTGCTGTTGTTAATTTTTTTTTTTCAAACAGTGTACGGCATGACATTGGGATTCCCGACAATTGTTATACCTGCCATACAAGGAGGAGAGGGCCGGGAGCCGAGCGACATAGTTTTAAATAAAGATGAGATTTCATGGTTTAGTGAGTTTTCATTTCACATATTTTGTGTTTTTCTATATTCTCTTTAACGCTAATAAATTGTTGAAATCGATTTATGTTTGCTTTCAAGGTTCTATCAATTTGATCTGTGTGCCCTTGGGATGTTTATTTTCGGGATTATTGACCCAGCCCATTGGCAAAAGGAGAGCTATGCAGGTAACATCTTAAGTTTTTATATGTTATTATTTTCATATTAATTTGACCCAAATAATTTTGTTTGTGGTTAGAAATCCACCAGAAAATACAAGCACTTCTGGCATTTTTTTCTTTTTTTTTTTTTGTTGCTTGTCATGCTACTTTTAAGCCAAACATGTTTGTCTGTAGAGAACAACTTGTACTTCAATGAATTCAAGTATAAAAGTCATGAAAAATGCTAAACGTTAAGTAAAACATTTACACAAACAATCATATTAACACTTTTAAAGCTTGAAGCAGTTGTTGCTTTATTTATTAGCCAAGTAACAAATTCTTTCAGCTGTTAACAACACACATTTTCATTTATTTTAATTGCATTTTGTAAATTTTTTATACAATATTGGGGCGTAGTTGAAACTAATTCTATCAGGCTTGAGTTCATTAACTTGTACTATTAATTTATTTTATATATTTTACGAACAAACAAAAAAAAAACAATACAGGAAAAACTAATTTGTTATGGCATCATTAAAACAGAACAGTTACTGTTTTCAATAAACGCCACATTCATGGAGATTATTTTTTTGCAAACTCGTGAGCCGATCTGGAGGAGTTAAACTATCGGCTGGAAAGTTGCCAAGAAAACTTTCCATAATTCACAATTAAATAGCCATTAACTTAGAGCCCAACAATGAAATATATAAATTAATTAATTTCAATTGATTTGTTTGAGTTATTGTCTCAGCTAATTTATTAGGTTTATTTCTTGTTGTTGTTGTTTAAATATGTCAAGATATCTGCGTTTGATTGTTTCCAGCTGATTCCGAAATAACGAAACCTCTCCGACCATACGCAGACTTTCAAAAACCAGTTGAGAATTACAGAAAGCAGAAAAGTAAAATAAATCCATATCGAATAAGATTTTCCAACAGCGTTAATAAAGGGTGTTTTTTATAGAGTGGTACACGTGATACATAATAATTTATTTTTGATATCAATAAAATGATCTTTATTGGATAGAAAATTTTATGACATTAATGTTTAAATATGATTTTGGCCATGTGGCCGCCACGGCTGGCGCGTACAAGGCGCAATCTGGAACACCAATTTTCGCAAACAGTAACATTCGGACCATCATCCTTTTTGAAGACATATGGGCCAATGACTCCGCCAGCCCATAAAGCGCAGTAATTTTCTGTGGATGTAATGGTGTTCCGACAAAAGCTGGTGGACTCTCCTCACTCCAAATGCACACATTTCTGTTTATTTACGTACCCATTCAACCAAAAATGGGCTTCATCGCAAAATATAATTTTGAATGGACGAAGTGCACGATAAGTTTGACGAACAGAACCATTATTTTGATTAAAAATTTCCACAATTTGCATGCGCTGCTCTGGTGTAATTTGATCCATAATGAAATGTCAAAGCAACCTAAACAAAAAGCAACTGTCAGCTGTCAAATAAAGCAGTGATGGCAACTCAAAGTTGTATCACTCTGTAAAAACACCCTATATTAAATATTTTGACAGGCCTTGTGGTACTTCTAGTTTTACGTGGTCAGAGCAGTTTGAGAAATTGAGTCTGAACCCACATGCTTTTACTACAGGCATATTGCGCTCTTGATAGCAGGTTCGCATTTTACCCCATTTTAAGATCGATTGCTCATTCGATAACCACTTGTAAAGGAGACCAGTCTCTAAGCCTCATTGAATAGCCTGGAAACAGCACTCAAGGGATGACCTCTAAATATGCGAAGCATTGTGTCAGAACTAGGAAAATTGTTAATGGGAAATGTGACATGGAAGGCTTGTGTAGGTAATTTATTTCACATAAGAACCGTTCGACCAAAGAACGGAGTCTCTATGTAATGTGCAGTGTGTTTCACCCGTGTGAAGGTCGAGTAGCTCGCACAAACAATAGATTTTCGGGCAAGAGTTCCCTAATATCGGCAACACAGTAAAACACACCCCATGTTGCGTCAATGCTCCATTGAACGCATACAGTTGGCTTTGCTACTTTCGCTGCTGAGCTTTTTCGCTCTCTCCTGTACGCTGTCGAGTAACTTTAAAATATATTTTGAAGCACCGGCCTATACATAAGAGTTGTATTCCACTCGCGGTCGGATGAAAGTTGTTATAAATGACGAGAAGAAGAAGAGATGTAACGAAGTATGTCTTACATCATTTTAAAAAATCCAGGCACTTGAATGCTGTGACATGAAAACTGTGCTCGGTCCATCCAAATTCAAACTGTGTTCTCATTAACAGCTACAGTCCCATAAAATGTATGGGACAGCACCATCCACCACTCGCTTATAAGTGAGAACGCAATACTGCCTCTTATTAGGGTTAAGATTAACCCTTTTCACATGTCCCCATTCGGAGATTGCCATGAGTAACTTGTAAGTGACTCACTCATTTTTCGTCTTTAGACATCATCCTAATCCAAGCGTGGCCGGCTGGTAAATAATAAAAAAGTGATTAACGCAGCTGTCATCAGCAAAAAAGTGAACAGGGTTAAAAGGTTGACATAGAAGGTAATTTGTAAAGAAAAGAAAAAGAGCAGGAGATGAAACAGAGCCTTGCGGCACATCTGAATTCCCCTGGAACTCGTTTGATGAAATGTCATTTACAACAACTCGTATAGTAGGGCCTCTATAGAACCTCAAATCACCGACATCAAAAGCGATCAGTTTTGAGAGAAGTGCACCATGCTCTGCTCTATCAAATGCTGAGTCACCAAATTTCTTTCATCAAAATGCTGAATGGAACTGCGTAATTTTCCTAATAAGAGCCAGCGGGTCTCCCGTAGGTCTCCAGATACCTTCTGTCAGGTGAAAGTCAAACATACTTTACCTAATTTTGGCAAGTGCAGAGCGGACCCGAAATGGGCGGTAGTTTTCCGGATGCGTTTCGCCTTGCTTTGGGATGGGCGTTATATTGACTAGCTTCCAACACATTGGAAATTTACCGGCACCCACTGCTTTAAGACCACTGCTGAAATGTCTTCTGAACTTGTTTATTTTAAGATTCGTACGCAGACGGAAAAATATTCTTGGCATATTAACAGTTATTCTCTCCAACGAGGGCAATTGCGGGCTGCTGTCGGGCAAGCACGATCTATTTGCAAATATTTCAGCCCAAAGTTTGGCTTTATCGGCATGTTCAGTGAATATTTGATCTTCCCTAAGAAGGGTGGGAGTTGATGAACGAACTTCATCCCTTTCAGAATCTCTTTAGCTCGTGTAGAAATTTGTCACGCCCGAACGATCTTTTCGCAGCGAATCAGCTTTGCGTTTTTATTATTGCGCCAATTACTGATTCTGGATCTGATGGCCACTCTGCAAGACTGGTTGAACCAAAACTTCAATTTTGTTTTAATCAAAATTCACAATCAGAATCAATGAGTTCTGGAATATATAGAGGCAAACGTGGATTACGCCATACAATAGTTATACCGGTCACATGCTAATTAAAGTCAATTTCATGACTAAAAGAAATGCTTTTCAGCGCTTAAGTTAAATTTAAAATTCTGGCTTCTTTAACAAAAATAACAAAATAATTCTTTCTTTTAATCAACAGATTGTTAATATACCGATTGTCGCATCATGGTTGTTATTTCATTTCGCCACCAAAACTGAACACTTGTATGCTGCCTTATGTTTGAGCGGTTTAGGAGGTGGTCTTATGGAGGCACCGGTATGTATATACACATAAGAACAGTCCATAGTTCCTCAAAATTTATGTTTAGAACTCAATAGGAGGCGTATGGTCTTCCCACGAACTGCAGAAATTTATGACAATTTATAAAAAATAAGATTTCCATTTACTTCGGGAAAAATTACCGCAACGAGTTAATTTCAAATAATTGGCGGAACGGTGCTATTCCCCTTATGGGTTGTCAAATGTCCCTACGCTAGTAGAAACAATTAAGAGACAAGCTAAGCGATTATGAAATCTTTCACAAACGTAGAATACTTTGTGCTGGACCTACGCCTGTTTATTGGTTTTTCCCGTTGCCCGTTGCAGCGTGAAGCAAGCACGGCGAAAATGGGTCCGTTACAGTTATAGTATGCTTCACTATTCACCCTACAAGCAGCTTCGTTCACCTTAATGTGGCTAATTTATGGAAGGAGGTAAAACGATCGCAGTCACTCTTTACTGGGAGCGATTTTTGAGTACTAAAGCAAAATAAATTTTTGGAGTGGAAAGAATGTCAAACTCCTTATCAAATAAATAGCTGGGTTTTGAAAATTTTTTCGCTTGAGATTAGAAAACTTAAAAACATATATTAAATATATATTTCAGTCAATAGAACGATTTGTATAAAATTAATTTCATATAGATGTTGACCGCGACCAACTTTTTCAATGTTGCCTTGCAGGCTTATCCCTACAGGCAAAAAATAGTCTAACGCCGCATGATGTTGGCGACCCATTGACCTGAGCGAAACGTGAAATAACTTGCTCACTGAACTCCCCTCTCAATTGGTTCATTATTTCCAAATTTTGCCTGCTGACGTATCCATTCAACCATAAATGAGTTTCGCCGCTGAACCCGGTTTTTCGATAAAAAAGTGGATCTTCATCCAACTTTACCAGCGCCTACTTAGGAAAAGTTAGCCGTTGTGGCAGGTAGTGTGGCCTCAATTCTTGCACCAGCTGCTGTATTTTAGAAGGGTTTAAACTTTAATCCTTTCGCAAAATTTTCGATGTAGTGGACTAACAGAGGCTGAATCGGTGCGAACGGCGCGTAATCGATAATTTACGATCATCAATAACACTGGCGGAAACAGCTGTAATATTTTCCTCCGTCTGACCTCTACGTATGACTGTTAGAGGTTTAATTCCAATCATTTAAATTTGGTAGGAAATTTATTCATAAGATTGCAAATAGCCGCCTCAGAAGGTTGCCCAACCTGAGCATAAAATGCAAGAAGTGCACAATTCATTTTCTTCAATAATCCGTTCGTTCTGATCATGTTTAACAAGTTACACGCAAACAGCTGAGCTACCACACACTGTGTTAGTTTGGAGTTTGGACATTCAGCGCACCCCAGCGAAATGGCCCACTTCAAATCAAACACACTTGTCTCTATCAGCTTCGAAAACCCTAAAAACTTTTCACGGGAATTCATAATTGTCTTATACACGATTTGTTTTTTTTTTTTGCAGGTTCTAACGTATGTGGCTGAAATTACTGAACCCAAATATCGTGGTATTTTATCAGCTTTAGGATCAACTTGCGTCATTACAGGTGTTTTTATACAATTTATAATGGGCTCAATAATGGACTGGCGAACAATAGCAGCTGTGAGTGCAGCATTCCCTATCATATCAATAGTCACGCTATGCTTTGTGCCTGAATCACCCACCTGGCTAATACGAGAACAAAGATTTCGCGAAGCAATCAAGGCATTACAATGGCTGCGAGGTTGGGTATCGGAACAGCACATTGAAGAGGAGTTCAATAGACTGTACGACGAACTAATAATCCAGCCGGCTTTGGAAGAACGCGCAGAAGAAGCACGCTTACAAGATGGCGGCAGCAAGACATGTTTTACACGCTTTCGAATTTTTAAGAAGCGCTCATTTTCGGTGCCATTCATTCTAGTGGCTTTTACTTTCTTTGTGGGTCATTTTTCGGGTAAAACCTCATTGCAAACGTATGCGGTACAAATTTTCCACACGCTAAAAGCTCCCATAAATAAATATCATGCCACTATACTATTGGGAGTAGCCGAAATGGTCGCCACTATAATGTGTGTATTTCTAATACATTTCACTGGCAAAAGGCCACTGGTTTTAATATCGACAATAGGTGTGGCCTTTTGTTGGTTTGGAACAGCCACATATGCCCATTATTTAAAGGTGGTGCCTGGTTTTGCCGTCAACAATGTGGTGGTTAATGCTTCCTCTATTGTACCCAAGGACAATATCATTTCACGTGACAATATAACGAGCATATTTGAGAACGAAGAGAACGCTCTACTCTTAAAGACCCCCATGCAAATGGATATGGAATTGACTACTCTCAGTTCTTTGGAGGAGTTCAACACCAGCGATTCCTCGTTAAATAATAATCGTTCGACGAGAGAAGCACTCAATAATATTGAACCGTACAACATATCGTTTCTTGATTTGACGGATTTAGATTATAATGAAAGCACATCAAATTACACCGAGACTACACCTCACGACGAAAGCGGGAATAAATTGAAAACTACTGTGGCATCACAAGATATACTAAACTCCGTTGCCAATAGCACAAGTATTCCGGCAACAACCTCACAGCCCGTTTTATTGTCAGAAGAAAAGTCTTCCCTATCGAAAGAAATTCTAATAAAAATTCCCAAGCAAGAGAAAAATTATCTAGTGTGGATCCCTTTGATATTGTTATTGGGTGCAGCATTCTTTGCTCACTTTGGCATACGCATGATTCCCTGGATATTGATAGGTGAGGTATTTCCGGCTCCTGTACGCAGTACCGCTTCTGGCTTAGTAAGTGGTCTAGGCTATATATTTGGCTTTTTGGCAAACAAATTATTTCTACAAATGCTTTCAACTCTCACGATGCCGGGCACATTTTGGTTTTACTCGCTGGTGGCTTTTGTGGGAGCAGTGGTCTTATATTTTACACTACCTGAAACCGAGGGCAGAACTTTAGGTGTAAGTTATTTTTCAAATAAATGTAAGTGTAAATAACAATATTTTCGCCCATAATTCTTTTTAGGAAATCGAGGCCCATTTTTCGAAAAAATCTGACAAAAATCTTCTCTGTAAAAAGCAACAAAAGTTGGAACGACTACAGAAACGAGAACAAAAAACTGCACAAGCGTGTCCCATACATTTGGATAATTTGGAGAACCTGCATATACCCATTGACCCCTATACGGAAGTGAAAATAATACAATTACAACAGAGTGATTTCAATACCAAAAACAATAACAACAACAACAACAACAATGTAAACGGGACTCAAGATGGTATTACAAATATGGCGTATGAAGAGAACACTACAACTCACTTGTAGTCATGTACATACAAATTGATGCCTCCAAACTAAACAATGCGAAGTAATCAAGTTTTATTTCCACACATTGATGAAGATTGTTACTAATCCCACAATCCACATGGCATGAATATTTAGGCATGGTTTAGTTTGGATCTGTATGTATATAGATGCGAGTTTTTATGCATGTGTGCAGATATGCATTATATAATTTCAGATCGCCCAATACACAAATAAATATTTATAATAAGTGCCACAAAATAGATTTATGTTTGCATATTGATATAAAACTTAAGTGAAAATGCAACACTGTAAAAATGTGATTAATATTAAGAAAATAAAACAAATTAAATTTTGTATAAAATTAATATTTCTGTTTCTCTTTTTTTGCCTACTATGCCACAGATTCTCTTTTAGTTAATATTATTAATTTGCATTTACATATATATAGACCTGTTATGCATTCAAAGAGAATTAAAAATTTACGGAATCGCCACATTATTTCCTCAATTCGCAAGTAGTGATTGAAAATGTATTTCAAAAGACAATCAATCTGATTCTGCATAATTTTTTTCCGATAATAAACATCGTAATCCTTTTTTGGATTAGAAAAAACCCGTTGCCAGGTTAGATGTTGACCTAGAAATTATGTTGTTTTAACTGTCTAAAGTCTTATTACTCTCAATACTTTTAGGAATAGGAAATTGGCTTTATTTTCCACATTAATTTTTATTTTTGCGGATCTGACGTATTTTTGCTAAGTTTTCTTTACAAAATACCAACAAGGGTGAGCTACGATCCCCATAAAAATGTTCCGTTTTCAGATATTTTTTATTAGTTATTCACCGATTTTAGGATTTGCAGCTTTAGTGTAAGGACCTAATAGATATAATTAAAGAAAACCTAGGCGCTCCGTTCAAAATTTTCAACTTCTAAATTTTCATTATCAATTCTTTTCCCAAGACTTATTTGTGTACCAAATTTCAGCTCTCTATCTAATGTGGAAGTTCCCCATGCCTTGGAGACGGCCCTTCGATGTAAATAACCCACTTTCAGAGCTATCTACTCATCAAATTGAGTTTCAGTTTTCTAGCTATAGTGGAAGTGCCCCATGCTTTCAATAGGCTTATACAGATATAAGGGGTCATCTAGCCCTCCACCCCCTTTAAAATGTCTCATTTACAGATTTTTCTCATAATTTGTGCACCAGGATACAATATTTTTGATTGAGTGATAATGTAGATATGAGAGAGCTAAGAGCTCTCTAATTTAAAATTTTTTTATGAGAAAACTATATCCGTTTGCCGAAGAACGGTTCTCTTCTGTGTTGGTTGGTTAGTAAAATATGTTGATTATAATATTACAAAGGAAATGAGAAAATAAATTGACTTCACAAGCCATTCTGCTCTTTTTTCTGTAAACATGAGTGCTCCTGGTGAGAACAATTTAGGCATCAATTTCGTTTCATTTGATTATCTCTTTATTACAGATCCATATACATATCAATGTAAATAAAATAGCACGCGAGAGTATTTATAAGATTTCACTGAACTTGACAATATTTTATTAATTACGTTGGCTTTTTCAACAGTAAATAAGAGCAGTAATTGAGAGAATAAAGTAACAGTTCTTTAACTTACTGGATGTTAATTTTTACAGCAAACGTTTTTCGTAGTAAAGTTTACTTGGGGTTTCATCAGCAATTCTTGTCTTTTAAGTTTTAATATATTCACCACACACACATATCTTTTACTAACATGCATACTTTTCAATATTATATACGAACTTGCTTTCCAACTGAGTGTTTCAATTTTTCTTATACGATAACAGCTGCTATTAATTTCTTATTTTATTATTATTGTTGATTATTTTGTAATACGTTTCCACTTTTCTTTTGTTTACGCTTGATTGTTTAGAGTTGTAAAACTGCAAGTTATTTGACTACTTAGTACTGCACTTGATTGTAAGGTAACCTATAACATTAGCAAAGACTCATTTAATTTTTGATAAAATTAATCGGTAACATATTAGGGACTTCAAATAACACACAAAAAGATATCAGATAATACACATATTTGTTATTAATATATTCGAATTATGTATATATATATATATATATATATATATATATATATAATTGCATCAAGTACCAATAAGAATGAGTTGAATAGTCGAAAGTGTGTTTTTCAGCACTATTTATATTGCAATCAGCTGTTCCTATGATTTACTATATCTCTCTTTCACTTATTGTTTTCTGCTCTGCGGAAACTCTTATTGAGAGCAAATTCTTATATTATCGCAAGAATTAATAATTTACTGCATTTTAGTGCAATAGTATAAGATTTTACTTTGCACATTATTTTGTATACGAAAAATTCTTACTGAGAGTATTGTCTTTATAGTGCACGAACGGATCTAATGTATATACACGAGCAACTATTTTTGTAATATTTACAAAAAAGGCAGCTGATTTCATAGATTCACATTGAAATCAGCTACATTTAAGAAAGTTTGTCAAACTAAATATCGTCATATGAAACGTGCATTGATTCTATATGTCCACCTGTTCGGTATTTTAATACCGGCAACAAGAAAACAACAGTTTGTTACGAATACCAAATCAAAGAAACATGATGTAAACAGCTCCATATGTTGTTTTGCATATACACAGTTATTGTTATTCTTCTTTGAGCAGCATTCGTAATCTGCATTCTTATACCACGACTGAATCATATATTTAACCATTATGTTTTGTATTCCAATTGCATTATAACGCTTTTATATTGTAAATAGTTCGTATACTTTCTATTATATATAAACACTTACCAATAGGTTTATTAAACTATAAATATATCTATTAATTTATTTATTTATTAGTAACTTTTGGTTGGTCTTTCATCAGGCAAAAGAAAGAGTAGACTAAAATTTTGACAGCTAATATATTGCAAGTAAAACGTACGTGTGTAGGTGAAAATTTAAACCTGGTAATATTTTCATTCATTCAAACGCCATAACAACCAGTGAGGCAACACTGTGTTATGCTTTATGAGTACTTAAAAAACGGCTTGTTGTAGACCAGCGACTCATTTTCTAGAGTTTTGGAAAAATAAAATAGATTTCTGTAAAAGTTTCGTACAAGTGAATGTCCGTTTTGAAGTAATGGATATTGATAGCGAATTTGTTGACAATATAAAAGCTTGCCGAACTTGTGGGATACACTACGTAACACCCTCTAAACAACAGTTGAAGCATCTTTTTCAGTCATGCCAGGAACACTCCGAAATAAGTCTTATACGCGCAGAATTATCACAATGGAATATTGAGGTAAGTGCTACCGTATTAAAAAAGTTTATTTAATGTCTTTATGGTGCAATTGAAAGGTTGTAGAAAACGATGGCTTTCCTCAGTATGTTTGCAATACATGCATTCATAAATTTGAACAAGTATTTCAATTACGAGCATCTTGTATCAATGCACAAAATGAATTTCGTAAATTTTATTCTGTGCCGAATGGGAATATGCCAGATATCAAAATTAAAACAGAATTACCAGAACCGGGTGAGGTACCGTCATCATGTGATTTTATATATGTAGATGAATTAAGTGATACGGAATGCGACGGTGTGACACCGTTCAATTTTCCTCACATTCCTATTAAAGAGGAAGTTATAGAAGCAGCTACCATACCGATGGAAGAATCACAGCAGCCCACAAATTTCGTAGAATCGGCTTCAAGAGTTGTGGCGCAAACTGAGCCATCATCATACATGTCAGATTTTGTTGGTGAACAGGAAATGGCTATAGCTAGTCATCAAAATGCAGTTGTGCCAATAACTGCAAGTGATGTTTTATGTAATATATGTGAGTATGTTTCTTCCAATCGGGAAGAACATCTGCAGCATATGAAAGCAACTTATGGAATTGCAGATTTGGAGTGTCATATATGTGGAAAAGAATTCAAAAATTCTACTGAAGCACGCCTCAAGTTTCACATGAAATGGCACACCCTAAATAAACGGACTAAATGTACACTTTGTGGATTTTTGTGCAATTCTAAAGAAGTCTTAGCTAAACATAGGCGGTTGAAGCATCGAAAATTGAACTGCAAGGTGTGTGGAAAAGGTAATCTTAAACCATAGCTTTATTCGTGGGTTAAATATTAAAGTAAAATCTATTATTGAAGGTATTTTAGCAAAGAAGATGAAATCACATTTACGTCAACATGACCTAAACACAAAATATTCGTGCGAATATTGTACAGAAGGTAATACATATATGCGAAAAAAAAGATTCTGTAACCTTAATATGTCTTCTTTTAGCTTTCACTACTGAAATTGATAGAGAAAATCATATTTGGGAAATTCATGCAAACGAGGACAATGCCTCTAACACAACTGCAAAATTGCAAACGAATCTTTTAAATAATTCTGAAAACTCATTTGACATTAATCAAGACGAAATTTTGTGCACGGAAGCACCGGAACATGTATTTAAATTTATCTGTGCTCATTGTGAGCATAGGTTTATAAATCGATTTGATTTGGAAACACATGTCAACCACGAGCATCGCGTTCATGTGGCAACAGTTGAACCACTCATTGCTCCGTATATTGAAACTACTAGAAATAGTGAGACTTCTGAAATGGCAAAAAGTAAAGAAATTAATGAACAGGATAGTAGTATAGCAGTATTTGAAGAATATGACGATTCTGAACATAATGATTCCTTAATTAGTCATTCAGCAACAAGTTTGCAGCAAGACTTCAATCCGCCAAATAGCTCAGCCAATTATATAAATCTAACAGAGAATGTGCAAAGTCTTACCGCAGAATCAGATGGAAATTCATCATCGTATGAACTGTTTGGCTGTGAAGAATCTCAGAATGAAGCCAACATTCATTTGTCAGCATATGTTGAGGGCAATCTTACAACGTTCGCATGTGCTAAATGTTCAGAGACTTTTATTTCTATTGAACAACTGCGTCAGCATCATGAACAACATTTAGCAGCAGACAAGTCGAAGCAATTAAAATTATCACCCTCTAAATCGAAATTTCAGTGCCATATCTGCGTAAAATCATTTGATTTAAAATTTAGACTTAATAGGCATATAAAAAAACATCAGTGTGCGCCATTTTAAATAATATACTTCATTTAGTATTCTTCAATGTACACACATATATTTTTAATACAAATTACTATAAGTTCTGATTAAATAAATATATTTCCTTTAGAGTTATTTTTGAGTTCAACTTATGGTTTTCATAAGAATTTCGTACCATAAATTGAACAGGTTACACTATGTATTTAAAAAATCCCTTCCCAGTTTGTATATGCATTAAATTACACACAATGCACAATAACTTAAAAGATTATTATTTATTATTAATGTTCATTTACTTAATAATACGGTTCACGACCTTGTATATATTCAACAATAATAAAAATTTTTGGAAAACGCTATCGGCTATGTTTAGAACGTTTTCAAGTGGGTATATGTCGTAATTTCTAGTTATCCAGTGTAGGAGCATAAGCAATTCTTGTTACCAAATATAAACACATGCACGCATATAGCAATTGCTGAGTGCAATTAATATTGTCACTACTTCGGTAATTTTCCCATCATACGTAACTGTTGCATCTGTTGAGCCTGCAACATTTTTTGATTTTGCAAATGTTGCTGTTGACCTTGGCTCAATTGTGACATAGGAACCATATTAGCACCGGCGGCATTTCCCATCATACCAGCACGTCCACCCATTGCAGACAAAGCTCCAATACCCATTGCTGCCGACGAACCAGATGGTCCCAAATTGCCTATGGCCTCTAAGCCTGGTGGCAGGCCACCCACTGGCCTATTTAGTATAGCTGGATTTTGTTGTATATCCGACAGACAAGCCTTCCATTCTTCCAACCGGCTATAATGTTTGTTTAATAGTGCCTCCTTGCGAGATATTTCTATTCGTAAATCTTGATTTTCATCCTTAATCAGTTGGTCAGGTTTTAGTGTGGAGACTAGAAAACGTTTTTGTAAGAAGAATGCTTCCATCTGCCGGGCGACGTCAATAAAACGATTTGTTGTTTTTTGAACCTCCAGTTCGACTTCTTCTTTATTGGTACCGGTGTTTGCCTCCAGTTTTGTTAACGATAATAGGCAGTTTTGAAAGGCCTCTTCGAATTCATCCATTAGATTTCCATTTACATTCGAGGACGTCGACATTTTAATTAACACAATACAAAATTTTATTTCTTCTTTTTGTGTATAAAACAAATCACAGAGCATAAAACAAATTATGTAGATGTAAAGAAATACCGTACGTGCTAATATTTTGTTGCTTTAAATAGTACTGCCCATAGGTGCTGCCAGACTTCTTAAGACAGCTTTATATATTAAAATCGCTTAAATGTTTGTTAACAACACATACTAGAGAAGTGGTGGTCACTCGGAAGGTGACGAACTTTCAATCACGAATGTGCTTATATATATATATGTAATGAATGCTCGAATTGTTTCCCCTCAATTCTGTAGTTGATAGGATAATTACGTAAAATGTATATCTGTAATTGTAAAGAACGCATGTTTGATCGAATATATAACCAATTACTAAATTCTGTATATGATTATAGATTTATAATTTAGTAGCGGAAGCATATGCTAGTCGATATATACAACTGTTACTTACATACAGAAATTCTGTGGCCAGAATAAGAAATAAATTTCAACACCCAAATATTTTTTTATTTCATATATGTATGTATTATTTTATTACTAATTAACCTGGTGTGTACATATGTGTGTTATGAATGTGTTCTTGTTTATCTATTATTTTTGCTTCATTTTATAATTAATAAATTTGAAAATATTCTGCAATTGTTTTAAAAAATGAAATAAAGGAGTTTGTGGGGATAGTTTTTGTTTTATAACGTTGTATTTTCATGTTGTTTGCAATAATTAATCTTATTAAATAGAAATCTAAACTAAACATGTTATATATTATTTGTTATAAATTTAATGAACTATAAGTAAAATGATTAAGTAATATTAATTTATGTAAGTGTATTTTTTTTAATCAAAAATAAGAAATGACATTCTTTCATAAACAAATATATATTAAATTAAATCTGCAATATAGTTTGTCTCGGCTCTTATCAATATACATATGTAATTGCATATACATATATATATATATATATATATATATATATATATATATATATATATATAATATATATATATATATATATATATATACATATATATAAACATATAATATAAAACACAAAATCGCATTTAACTTACTAAAATGAATTCAAAACGGGATGTTGGAGAATAAGAAAATGAATAAAGCAACAACAAAAAAAATATATATATATAACCGATATCATTAGCTATCGACAGAATATACGGAATTAGTAACGAGAAGTATTGAGCTGTATTTTTCAGAACACCATTTTAAGACCAATTCACATTATTGAAAATTTCCTAATGATCAATTATGCAAAGCTTGTTCGATCGCCATCCATAATCGACTTAAATATATAATTTACTTAGGACGGAAAAGTTATAAAAAAAAACCAAGACAGAAAACGAAAGTGAATGCTTTAGGGGGAGCTTAATTAGAAATGAAGTTTAAAAAAATGTATCCTAGTCTACAAATACAAATGATAATAGTCGATAAAATTTATATTTGTGTATTTATGCAAGTTATATTAATTTAATCGATTTCATAAACTTGATTCGGATCGAAACCGGGTGCTGGTGCCGGTGGATTTGGAATAATTTGTACACCGCCAACGCCAACACCAGGCCCACTACCAACAACTCCATTAGCCGACTGGCCTTGAAAGTAGCCAGCCGCCTGTGGATTTTGATTAACATATAATAACGGATTCATATACATGCCACTCGGATGGGTCAGAGTGGCATGCAATGACAAAAGATCCTTATACATAGTAGGATCGCCACTATTCATTTGGCTGTACAATTCATTCAAATATGCTGGTACTACTTGTATAACTTGATTTTGTGTCATTTCAGGATGATCCTTAGCAATTTTCATGTTAAGCAACTGTAGTAGTACATCCGAACGAAAACCGAAAATTTTATTAGATGTAACGCTGCCGGAAGCATTACCAAACTGTGTGCCATAGGCCGATCTGTCGTAAGACATGAACTGGGCTGTTTGTACAGTACGTGTCTTTTCGGCCTCAAATTCAGACCAAGCCTCTTTGCGTTCCGATTCGCTTAAATTCTCGCTCTCTTCGTTTTCCAATAGAGAATCATGTTCGTGATATTTAAACAGCAATTTTTCATGCTCTGACAACAGCTCAGCGAACAAACGATCCTTGGGCAATATGGGAATTTCCCGCGGGACGGTTGGTTCCAATTCATATGTGTAGAGTTCCTGTAAATCAGATTGATTATAATGACGAGATATTTGTTGTTCATCAATAACACGTTTAGCAGTTGCTTGTTTTGCAACTTGACGTTCATACAACTTTTGTTCCATGGTGCCCATGGCAATGAGCCGATATATATAACATGGTTTCACCTGACCAAAACGATATACACGGAAAATACTTTGTGTATCATGCGACGGATTCCAAGATACATCAAATATAACTACACGATTGGCGGAAACCAAGTTGATGCCTAATCCACCGGCACGTGTCGAGATCAGAAATAGACGAGCCCTCAAATTCAACGGATCATTAAATTTCTTGCACATAGACTCTCGCTGTTCTACCGAACATGATCCATCCAATCGGAAGTAGTCCGTACCAGAACTCCAAAAGCCGCAGAAGTCTCCAACGTCACCTAAGAAAACCAAATGCCATACATACTCAACATGCATAAAATTTCAATTTGTTGTTATAACTCACCGTCGTATTCATAACCTCTAGTTTTGCTGTCTATCAAAGACAGAAAGTGTTCAATTGTGTCTAGACTTTGAAGCGATTGAGAGAAAACCAATAGTTTATCTCCGATTTGTTCACATTGTTGGAGCAGTTTCATAAGTATTACCAGTTTCGGGGAATGGTTAATATTATTAAGTTCTTTGTCGGCCACAAACCGTTTCCACCACTCAGATGGATCATCTTGTTGTGCTGGTGTTGTTTCCTCTATATCGCTGTCATTATCTGCACCAGCATTGCGACGTGTGCTTCTACTCTTGCGAACCTTTGATGATCCACCGGCAACTCCACTACCAAATGATTTTGTAGAATCTACTGATGTATCCGAAGTTGAACCGCCAACATCTTCATCATCGTCTTCATTATCATCAATAAAGTCATCCAAAGAGTCATTATCATTTGCAATTACTTTCTTTCGTATAAGCGTATCACTGTTGATACGCATATTCATTGGATGTGTCCATATGCGACGTAACTCTTGAAAGTCTTGAAAAAGACGAGCACCCTTACCTTCTGATATTGAACCGCCTATGTCACGTTGGTGTGTCATATAGTGTTCATACAATAATTGTTGCAATGTCGATAGCGTTGTATAGACAACATATTCGTGTTTGGGTGGCAGATACGGTGCCAGCACCGAATAGTCTCGCCTTTGTATGCATCCCTGTAAAAGCTGGTGCAAGATATGCGAACGGTGCTTCATAAGTCGTATATCGCGGTCCGTCGAGTCAGTGTATTGGCCGTTCGAGATCGGATTTACAAAACGATTGAGATACTCCTTATAAGTGCCCAGTAGACTGGGTTTGATAAATTGAATCATACAATAATCTGCAAAAAATATATTTAATTACGTCTCCTAAGCATTAATGAGTGCATTTTAGACTAACAAAAGATCCTTAAGTTGGTCCAATATCTTAAATTTTTTTTAATTTAAACGTATTTTAAATCTACTTACATTCTTTGAGATTATTTTGCAATGGTGTACCAGTTAAAACAATTCGTCTTAAAGTGCGCATACGTGTTACAGCTTTACTAATCGAAGTCTTCTCATTCTTCAATAAATGGCCCTCATCACAGACTACCAAGTCGGGACCGGGATTTACTAAGGATTGTTGCAGGTCCTCACGTTGTTTTTTACGCAAGCCTTTGGCTTTTTCGTTTGTTAATATACGATACATATCGTAACCCATAACGCATACCCCACCTTCTTCGAACCATTCGTTCAGTTTAAATATACGAGTATTTTTATCTTTATACTTGGACATATCATATATCTCTATGTTGCGTTTACGTGTGAAGCCTATCCAGTGCTTAAACTCACGCGCCCAATTGTTAAGAGTGCTAAGTGGTGAAATAACTAAAACACGTTCAACATTGGTTTTTTTGGAGTTTGAGAGGAGAGTGTGTGACAACGTTACAATCTGCATTGTTTTACCAAGACCCATGCAATGCGCTAAAATACAACCAGAACCTGGTTTTTCTCTTGCATCTTTAATGGTCTCGAAGCACGCGTCCCACATAAATTTTACACCAGCTACTTGATGGGGTTTGATTTTTTTCATCAGACCCTTGTCCACTTCTAATAAGGTTTTCTTAGTTTCTGGATCAAAATCTAAAACCAGTTCGGTAATTTCAACACTGTCTGCTTTCTCGTATATTTGATTATATAATTTTTGACGCTCCTCTATACGCCTACGTCGTTCTTCCTCCTCCTTAGTAGCGGTTTTAGTGCTTATGTTAAGTTCGGATGTTTTGATAATCTTGCGTATGTCTTTACGTTTATTCTTGTCCTTTTTCTCATCATCATCGGATTCATCAGTGGAATTATTTCGAATTCGCCTTCTCTTCTTATTGGACTTTTTTTCCAATTCAAAGTCAGAATCCGAATTAGTTGAATTCTTATTTTTAAATACGCGCCTTTTACGTGTAGGAATTACTTCACTATCGCTACTATCAACCTGGCTATCATCATCTTTGTTATCATCTGCTGCAGAGACCCGGTCATCTGAATCTACTGCCTTCAAATCAAAGTCTGAATCGTCATTCGAGGATATACGATGTTTTCTTCGGGATGCTGATGTTGAAGGTTTCTCCGTGCCACCATTCATTTTAATTTTATTACTGGTCGATTTAAGATCCTTGAAATCCGATAACTTCGCACGCTTTAGTTTTACTACGCAGCGCCTTACACTTGATGGGGGAGGTAGAGCCTTTGGCTTTGAATTCGAAGCAACTTGTTTCTTGGTCGACTTTTTGGTTGGCACTTCCTCTACTGATGATTCAGAATCACTTTTAGATTTCTCTGATTCGTCTTCTTCCAATTCACTTTCTGATATTTCCACAAAAGAAGTGGGTTTACGTGATCTTTCAGGCAAACGTCTAATAGGCTTGTTTCTTTCAAATGTACTTGATCGTTTGTCTTTCTTCTTTAATGTAGGCGAGGAAGAGCGTTTCTTGTCCGCTGAAACTTCTGGTTGAAGTTTTAAATCTGTTGTAACTTCTAGCTTCTTGGGCTTTTCAAGTAATTTTTCTAAAGGTACAATTCGTAATTTAAAACCTGTTGAATTATTGGAGGCAACGCGGAAATGAGGTTCTTCTTTTGTTTCTTCTGTTTTACTATTTTCACTTTCAGAGTTGTGAATATTTTTGAATGATCTTTCTGATGCTAGTGATTTATTGTTACTGCTTCCGGTTTCCTTGGATGCTGAGGTACTGGAGGAATTACTTGTTGAGCTGCTTGCTTTTGTGTCTGAGCTCGTACTGCTCTCGTTACTATTTTCATCCTCCAATACCTCGGACTTTTTCGAATTCAACTTATTATTCTTAGATTTTTTAATGGATTGTATAGAATTTTTATGCTTTAGAGAATTTTCTTTATTTTCCTCAACAGTTTTCTTAGCATCATTTGAATTATGACAGACGAGATCGGGTGTGGTATTTTCTTTGCCCATTTATGTTAATATAAAATGAAATGTCCACTGTATCTAATATTATAATAGAAGTTCTAAAAAATAAACATTTCAATTAATATGTTTATACATATTTTTCTAACATATTATTGACGTTCTATGCGAAATGTTTGTTGGTTAGCCATTTGCACATTCTTTCTATACACCATTTTCGTTGAGTGCATGCAACAAAATTCATGTTAAATCAATCTCAAACATGTCTAAGCGTAATTGCTCAATACTAATACATATTTAAATGACTTCTTTTCATTTAAAAGTATTAAAAACATTAGTTTCAACAGAAATATGTACTTACATTTTTGCAGACTTTCTTGAAAATTTGTCTTCTCCTTTCTGCTCCCTTCTTTGCTTTTTCCTATTGCTAAGAATTGTCGTTCAGCTTTTTTCTTGCAATTGCAGTAGACTATTTCCGAGAAGTTTGCTCTTTAACGCAAGTTTCACTTACATTTCTACAAAAGTTTACACATATTAACAAACCTTCACAATTATAAATCGTTTTTAAAACATTTTTTTCAAACGTAAATACAATAAAAATAACTATTGCAAATTATGCTTTTTCTTCAGCCACAAGAAACGCCGCTAAAAATGTAGGAAAAATTGTTTTCAGGTATAGAGAGTTGACCTGTATTCAGTGATGACAATTCAGCAGTCAGATCCAATCAAGCGTTTTCATTCACATTTGCTCAATTCCCATAAAACAGTTGCGTGACGCTATTTTCAGCTCTAGTCTACACGTGACAACGTTTTAAACTATTAGGAGATACACTATGACAGCTGGCTTGTGTAAGATATTCTTGTATGAAAGAGGGATAAGAACCGTATACACACATATATATATATATATATATATATATATATATATATACATATATATTTTTTTCAACTATATAGTTCAATATGCATTATTTAGCTCGTTGCTTATGCTGTTCTTCAGCGATTTGTCGGAACTACAAACGGCAATTGTACCCACATATAACGTCTTTGCTATCACAGCCATATTATGCTTTTGACAATTACTTTGTGGATGCTGGGAGTAATGGTAGACATTGTTGTGCGCAAGACTGTCATATGTAACGTATTCGAGCCACTTTGACGATTTTGTATCATGTCCGTTATATATTCACATTTTCATAACAGTTCTTCGTTGTCTTCCTTTCTGCTTTTGTTTAAAACAAAATAACACATCTTCATTGTGATTTCCGGTTCACAATATATTTCACACAATTAATTTATAATCATTCAAAACGCCTGTTTCTAACGAGGTCCACTACTACTTACAATTGTTCACACAACACAACACGAATTTGTATCGTGACGACTGTTGCTGTCAATGGCTTGTTCAACATTATATAACAATATAGAAAAGGGGAGGAGATAATAAATGTATGTCATGCTATAACAATATTTATATCATGATTTATATCACACTTGTTGCTATAAAATTTATAATTTTCGGTAGATTTTTTGATATTACTACATATCACAAGGATTAAACTGTATTTTAATTCCACTCGAAATCACATCGAGGCAAAATATATGTTTATTTCTATTGAGCTTTTAATATAATAGAGATTACCTTGACAGTCTTTTCGATTTTCTTTTAAGCATTCGTTTACTTTATATCAATATAAAAGAAAATAGAAATATATATAAATGACTAATCAGGCATGAATCCACTTTACAAGAGTCACCCCTCGCCATTTTCGCATCTAGGATTACGTTCAACGTATTTGAGTTATATTCCGTTTTTCTCCTTTTCGTATATTTTTCCACACTTGAAGATTTGAATTAGCATGCAAAATTGTTCAGTGACATGAAATCATTATAATACGTACTCAAGTGTGTGATAGAAAACGATAATTTTGAAAAGGTGTGATGAGTTCTTAACGACTTGGAAAGCTAATTTTAAGCCAGCTTCAAATCACGGACTTTTAAAAACACACTAGGAGATAATATATAAGAAATAAAGTAGAGCAATGAAAAGAAAGTTATTAAAAATTATGAAAAAAAAAACTTTTTAATTTTATTACTGGTCGATTTAAGATCATTGAAATCCGTTAACTTCGCACGCTTTAGTTTTGCTACGCAGCGCCTTACACTTGATAGGGGGAAGAGCCTTTGGCTTTGAATTCGAAACTACTTCTTTCATGGTCGACTTTTTGATTGGCACTTGCTCTTCTGATGATTCAGAATCACTTCTAGATTTCTCTGATTCGTCTTCTTCCAATTCAATCTGAAAGTTGTGCTTAACTTATAAATTGTTTTTCATCATATATCCTTTTTAAAAAAATAAATTGATACAATATCTCAAATACATAACACTAACTACCTGGTCTACAATGTCGCAAGCTATAGTTCGATTGCAAAATAATATTTAAAGCGAAAACATATTTGATATATAAACTAAAAAATACATTAAAATATTTTCTCATGTAGGTATAAAATTTAAAAAATATTTAACTATTTTTATTGCTAACTCAAATAATTGGTCTGGGTGGGCGTGTGTATGTGAGCATGTGTTGATTGTTACAAATAAAATTTTACAAAAAATTGTGTGTTGGAATAACTAACACTCAATTAATTAATATTTTGCAGTCATGAAAAATAATAGATTTGATAAATTAGGTCGGGAAAAGGCTGAAACGGGGATTATTAATTGTAATAATAATATTAATTGTATTTATTTTCTTATTTGTATATGACATTATCTTTAATGTGTAAAATAATTGTTTGTTCTATTTACAAAAATATTTTTAGGTTTTAAACGACATTTTACGCTTGGCGTATTTTTTTTTAACAAAACGACGACTGTATACGCGGAGTTTTTATTACTTGTTTCATAATAGGCATATGTAAAAAATAATGCCGCGGGAAGTAATTTGAAAACATTTAAAAAGTCAATTAAAAACACGTTTAAGCGTTGGTATCGCCGGTTGTAGTTGCAGATGTCGTTTTCAATATATTCTTTTGAGTTGACACTGATGAAGATGATTGACATATTGATGTCGAAGACGTTGTTTCCTTAAGTTTTACTGATGGATGTTGAGCCAATGATACTACCTTCATATTTTGTAATGATTTAAGATTAATATTGCTACCTTGAAAATTAGGCGATAAAAATATTTGCCCACCACCTTGTACGGCTAAAACGACGCGATTTGGTGTGGTTACATTTCCACTGGTTGCAGTTTTATTTGATGTATTCTTTAATAGAAAAAAAAATGATATAAAAAAATAATGGCAACTTGAAATTGTTATATAGAAGAAGGACTCTTACTTGAGGCTGAGGTTGTACAATAATATTTTTATTTGTTATTGTTTGGGTTGGGGATGAGGATGGTTGTAATCTTAACGTTTGTCCAGTTGAACCAAGATATATTGTTTTTGGCGTATTAGAGCTTGTGGCCGTTATACTGTTATTGATGATATTGGTAGCTTTTGTTTGGGTTACATTCAAACGATTTGCTGTTGGCACAACTTGTGGTATTTGCTGTACCCTCAATATTTGATTGCCCATTATAACAGTTTGTAATTGTGTTGACGGCGTTGAAAGATTTGTTGTTGAATTTTGACTCGTAATTAAATTGCCACTCTTTTGAATTAATTGCTGAATATTTGCCTAAGTAAAAGAAATAATTATGTATTTAAACTGTTGTTTTGTAGTAACGTTGAGGGATAAAATAATTGCACTTAGTAAACTACTTGAATGATATTTTCATCTCTTATAATTCAGACACTTGAGGATTTTTATGTACTTTTCCATTTTTCCTATAAAATTTCCAAAATTATAGCTGAATGATATTTCAATTTGCCTGACGGTTAGTTCTAAGCATCTTTTTTGCACGAAAAAAACTTTTCTGATTTTGATTTTAAAAAAGTATGGTAACAGTGCTTGTTGTTTGACGGTAATCGCTAAAAATTTTACCTAATAAATGACGGTTAGTATTCTTACATTGAAGGGAATTTGCAATCGTACAAAATATTCTAAACAAGCTTCTAGATGTGCTACGAGTCTAAAATCAGCAGTGTGCTTTTCGGAACGAATTAATTTAGAGCAAATTTAAAGCACAAAACTCTCAAATCAAACGCAAACTGGAGTTATTGAATACCCTATCCTTATTAAAAATAATAAATAAATTTAAGTATTTCAGACCGATGATCAGATTTAAAACTTTTCCAAAAAAAAACGTAATAATTGGGCTAAAGAATAATACATATATTTAAAAAATAAGTAAAAACAGTAAAAATAACTTTCATAAGTCGTTTATTTTTACTTACATTTCCTTGCTGCAGCTTAACTGTTTGTCCACCAATAACAATGCTGTTGCCTTGCTGTGTTCGCACAATACTTTGTTGCTGCTGCTGTTGTTGTGGTTGTTGCTGCTGCTGTGATTGAAGTTGAACTTTGTTAATGGTACTTAACGTTTTACCGGCAGCCAGGACGACTTGTTTGCCTTGCAATGTTGCCAAATTAATGTTGGCCGTTTGATTAACAGCATTTATAACACGTATATTGCCAGTTGAAACACTTGATGGTGACGGTTTTGTAACAATTTTAGTACCAGCGGTTGTAGCGGTTATAATTCGTCCCGATCCGCTTGGAATAATTGATGGCGTTACTTTAGTTGTATCTAAATTAATCAAAGCGTTGGTCCTTGAACCAGCTTGTGTTGTAATTATCCTTTGGCCAACGGTAAAGTTTGAATTACTATTTAATGAAATAACACTATTTGGAACGGAGACAATAGAAAATTGTTGGGGTTGCTGCTGTTGTTTCACTTGTTGTGGCTGAGGTTTTTGTAAAATGTTTGTTGTTATCTGCTGCTGATTGCTTTTAATTGTTTGTGCCGGATTTGTGGTACCTGTTATACGTAGTGTTCCACCCTGTTTTTGTATTATATTATCTAATGATATTATTTGGCCACTTGAACTTGTTATAACACGATTGCCAGCCGTAGTTGCACTTATATCGGTCTTTAATTGTGAAGTGGTGGTTTTGAGTATTCTCGTTACATTTTGTTGTGGCACTGTTCCATTATCTCGTGAAACTACCACAACATTTTTAGGTATAGTTTGCTGAGTTGTGGCTAAAGTTACAGTTTGTGGCCTTTGTCCAGCATTGGAAGTATTTGCCATTACCTGTACGGTTTTAAATTGTATTTGATTTTTGTTTATAGTTTGCTGCTGCTGTTGTTGTTGTTGTTGCTTGAGGTTTTGTATTAAGATACGCTGCTGTTGCGGCGTCAAGTTCTTGGCATTAATCGTTTGAATTTTATTGGCACTTAAAGTTGCTGTTGCCGATGAAACTGTAACCGTTGGATTTGGTGTAACAACAACTGACGATGATGCCACTGGTATTTGTTGCAACACAAAGTTTTTGCCTTGACCTGCTTGACCTACGATAGCAGTATTACCTAAAAGTTAAAAGAAAAGTATGTTCTATAGGCAACGCAAAATTTTTTTTTCTATTTGAAGTTTATTTTCCAATGATATGTTTAAGTTTAAGAGATCTTTCATTCTGCCTTTAGCCATTTCGGTGTTTTCAGTGTTGTTGCGGTCACAAATTAATATATAACGGAAAATATCAGCGTAAAGCGTAACTTAACTGACAACTATTAAAGTTTGCCATATTTTATAAATTGCAGTAAAACTATTATGTCTAGCTCGTAGTCTACTATCAGCAGTTATAAAATATAGCAACTGTCATAGTTTCCAACTTACCTAAAATAACCCTATGAGGTTTATTGCCAGCCACTATGGCAGATTGTGTTTTGTTAACACCCGTTTGTTTTACAATAATATGTTGCTGTTGGCCTTGTTTCTGCTGCAAGGAAGCAAACTGTTGCGGCGACATTTTGACAATGGAACCAGCTGGATTTGTCGACGCACAACTTACAGTTACCATATTGCCGTTATTCGACAACAGCTGCAGCCCAGTTTGAGATTTTTGTTGCTGCTGAGGAGTTGCCGGCCGATCTGATGTCGCTGTGGCAATTATTCTTTGCCTATTGACAATTTGGCTGGTGGTAGGTGAAGTCATAAGGTTTTTGACATTCGAAGCGGGTACAAGACGAATAATATTTTGTTTATTAGTTAACGAAACAGATGATTGGCTATTCGCAGACTGGCTAACTTGCGGTGTGGAGCTTTTGATATTATGATCTGTAAGATTAGATGATTGCTGGACATTAAGGCTCATATTATTGGCCATTGAAATAGGTATAATGAGATTGGATTGTTGTCGCTGTTGTGTTAAAAGCTGATGTTGATTGGTTTGCAGTGTTATGCGATTTTGTATTAATTGAGTTTTTTGTAAAAGTTGTTGGGGAGCTTTAAGCTTTTGATTGGAAACTGAAACGTTAGCAGAGGAAGAAGATGGAGAGGATGTTGACGATACAGCCGACACTTGATTGATAATTATAGGTTTGTTAAGGGTGACCCTTTTGCCGGCTAAATTAGCGGTTACGTTTGTATGTTGCTGCGCAGATGAAGGTTGTTGCTGTGACTGTGACTGCAACTGCTGTTGATTGTTTGTATGCGTAGTCATGACAGAGGTGGCATTTGAAACATGTACTGTTTGTAAACCCTGCGGTGTAGCCACTATAATAGGGGTGGTGTTTTGATTTGGAACATTTTTACTTTGCGGCATTTGGAAGCTGTGCTGTTTGACTGCATTGCTGCTAACGGACATGGTGTTGGCCGAAGAAATATTTTTATTTTCTGCTGCTCGTACTGTTGTTTTTAATAATGACTTTTGCTGCTGACTATTTCCAGTTTGGGTTGGCGGTATGTTATATTTTAATGGTGGAACAGGAGGACACTTATTTGAGTTAATTATGTGCTGCTGCAAAACTTGTTGCTGTCTTTGCACCACATTGCTGTTGGTTACAATAATAGGATTGGAAGGCACCAAAGCCGGCATTGTGAGCAGCGTACCCGTTGCTGTATTCGAGCCACTACTAGCTTCTGAATTGGAAACTATATTGAAATTGTCATTGTCTGCCATTGACGACGGCTTTCCGCAGCTGCCCACTGGTTTAGGCTTTCTTTGAGGTAGCTTTTTGGCTTTTCCAATTATTTGGTTTTGGTGATGTACATGCTCGAATTCGTCTTCACTGCGATTGCGATGGAGATAAATCCATATTTTGCGTTTGGGGTCATAACGTACACAGGGATCGTGCTCGGTGTGCATGCGGTCTAAAGCACCACTAACAATAGTTTGAAGAACATTTTCCGATGCATCACGGTTTATGTACTGCGAGCACTTAAGGAGTTCAGATATCTCAGCACGGGTACCTTCACCATTAGGTAATCGAGCAGTGGCATCTCTAACTAACGTTAATATGGTAACAAAGTTGGGACGATCACCAACCATCATACTGTGACCCCGTGCTTTGCTGAGGGCCAACAGTGGTGTATATATTCCTTTTACTGGTCCAACTACACTCTCATAGCCGTGCATACGATATGTATAGGCTTTGTGTGGCTGTTCAAATCTCTCTCTTTCCTGCCTTTGGAATTCCGAAATTTCATCTAAGGTCGCTGCTCTAACCGTCCAGTTAGTGGGACATCTTGGTGGTGGAGGAGGTGGCGTTAACACTCCTCCATTATCGTCAATTGCTTCGAGTGAGTCGTCGTTTTCCATTGAACTTCTAGGATATATATCGTATTTCAAATCACCATGTAGGTTTAAACTGGAAGAAGAGGCATAATTGTCGCTTGGTTGCTTTCGTTTCTCCATCCATAGCGTACACAATTCACTAAGACGGGTATCTGAGTCCCGTCCAGCTCCTATCCACTGATAGATATTGAGCTGCACCTTATGTTCTATAAAGGGCACATACTCTTCCGGCAAATCGGTGAAATCACCGACGAGAAATTGAATAGCAGATTTCAACAAATTAGACCAATTTTCAGACAATGAATACCATTCATTTAATGCTGTTATCGGATTCCTGAGCCAAATATCAATTTTGTGACGCAAATCGTCATAACGCATACGGTGATTTGGTGTCGAGCAGAAAAAGTCTCGTATTAACGAAAAGTAGCAAGCATGAGTTTCTTGAATCAATTCACTAACATTAGCAGCTAACGATGACTTCATGGTTACTAAAGGTGACCTGGATATAGGCTCCAGTTTAGGCACCGGCTGCGAAATATTATCTGCTTGCGGGTGCTGACTTATTGATTTAGTTTTTACATTAATGCCATCATTTGTTGGCATAACAAAATTTGGTATGGTTTCCTCACAAGTGCCGCCAAATGTTTCTACCTCTTCCTGTTGCAACTCAACATCGTTATCGAGCATGCTAAATGCATCATGATCACCGGTTAAAAGTGAAGCATCATCTATACAGAGATTAAGATTGTCCGGATGATTAGAAACCGACATTAGTTGGCTGACATTTAAAGTGTCGTTGGTTTTGTGACTGTTATTTAGCAATGTGGTGGACAAGGAATGTTGGTGTTGTTGAGTTTTATGTTGGTAATAATCAATTTGTGGTGATTTTCTTGCCGCTGTAATGATTTGATATGATTCTGGTTTTTTGAGCGTTGACTGTATGGGCACCAACGCTGGTGGCTCGCTTAGTTTTGGCGGCGCCATCGAAGGTGGTGGTAAGTTTGTAAGAGTTATGGGTTGTTTTATTGCTGCTGATGTTGTTGTTGATGTGTTGTTATTAGTTGCTTTTAATACATTGCATATTGTAGGTTTTGCAGTTGATGTGGTTGTTGTAGCAAATGAAGATGAAGATGTGGCTGTTGAAATTGTTGTCGGTATTTTGGGCTTACGGCCTGGTGTTTTACTAATAGCAAACATACGCTTGAAATTACCACCCATTTGTGCACGTGCACACACGTCCCTTAAGCGAATATCAGAAGTTTCAAACTCTGGAAGGGTCTGCAAAACAAAAGTTGAGAAATATATTATAATATATAATATAATGTTAATATATATATTAACTAACTATTTTTATAACTAAAATATCTTTCTTGTCTGTAGCTAAATTTCATCGCAAATAACTTGTTCTTAAAAATGTAGTCGAATCATAAAAATACAATTTTATGTTTATTATTATTTTTTTTTTTTTTTTGATATATAAGAACGTTTATATATGTAACAAACACTGCAGCATCAAGTTCTTGCTCTGGAATATGTTTGTAATTTTTATTTTCTCTCATAAAATTAAAAAATTGTCATACATTTTATAACTGTCCTAAAAAATGTTTCTATATGGATGATCGTTATTATGTGAACTAGCCTCGATAGATCTTGCATTTAGAATATTTCAAAAATATTTATTTAATATTGTATTTGTTTCTGTTTGTACTTACCGGTTCAGTAATTTTCCTTCGCTTGTGTTCTCTCAAATATTCTCTAAAGTTGCGATTAGTTAATTTTGATTGTTTTGCTTTCTGTTGCAAACGGAAAGCCTCTTCGTCTTCAATATTCTGTTGCTTCTTAAATACAGTACTATAAACGCAACGATCGGCTAATGTAGAACTTTTAACCGTTTCACTAACATCCTCTAAGGAATGCTGTTTCAATTTCTGATCCTTTTTATTTTCTTCTGCCAGCAGGGCATCATCATCTTCTTCATCGGCACTCAATGCAGTACCTTCTTTAAGCCCTAATTGTTGCGATATTTGAGAAATTTCGCTGAAGAAACGTTTACGAGCCCTCATTGCAGACAATTTATTGTCCATGAAAAGATGAGTAGGCTTAGGCTGTTGTACGTTTCGAGTGGCTGGATATTTGATTATGTTATCTGGGGATGATTTATAGGCAGTTTGTAAAAGTCTTTGGCGAGATATAAACAGTTGTTTGGCTATTTGTGAGACTCGTTCACAATGTTGAAATCTTTGCTCCCTTCGCCGTGATTTTAATATGTTTTGACGTAACTTTATTATATCTGGTCTATAATTTCCAACTTCCAGTTGCTGTTGCAGCACTGTTAACGGCGACTCACCGAAACGAGTTAGTTCAAAATTGAACAGCATTGAAATGGTGCGAGACTGTTCAACTGCAGCCATTTGGGGTGACAAAAATTCGTTGAAACGTGGCAGGAATTGTTGTAAATGGTTTTGCACAGGAACTGGTAACTGTTGCCACGTTTCCAATGAAAAAAACTCTTTGAAAATACCCAAGTTTTCACACAAGCCTCTTGGTAAACTTAATATCTCATTATTTAGTTTTGCTAATTCCACAGCATCTTCAGTATCCGCTTCATCCGAATCATCAGTGGAAGTAGACGAGACACTTGATTCACCAGAGGAAGAGGTAGATCCAGCATAACTCATCAAACCTACATTTTGCTGTTGCTGTTGCTCTTTTATCATATATTGCTGTTGCTCCTGCAGCAATTGCATATGAATTTCATTCACTTCGTTCTCATCTTGGCCATTTACATCCAAGGGTTCACTGTGTTCCGAATCTGACATATGGATCTTGGAATTTTTATCCAAATATTAAATTATCACTTGAAGACTTACGTTTTATCTGCAAATATTAAAATTTCTATTATTTTCAGATTTCGTAAATGAAGCAATTATTTACATTTGTTCGTTCATTTTTTATTGTATATAAATTTCTCTATACTTGAGTTTAGTTTCCCATTTCTTTCATTTATAATATTGTTTTTAATTATTTACACTCACGCACTCACACACCACACACTTTAATACTTTTTCTAACTTATTTTCATTTTCTTTTCTTACTTGTATTTTTCAGTTGCATCATCGTTTTAAACACACTCTTGCTCGGAATAAGTTCTTTAAATTATACATTTTTATAAAGCACTTTGCTATTTGGAGATTCTTATTATACAGTTTGTGTCCTATCGTGAGATATTAGCGCCTTTAATGTTAAAAACCTACCTCACACCACCTTATAACCCCCTTCAATGGTTTATTTTTTGTTTCAACACTTTGTAAGCGGCTCCCAAAGAATATTGTTAATTTGAAAATGCTTATAGCCTTAATTATTTCTAAAATTGATTTTCTGCTTTTCTGTCTGGGCATAAATGCGCAATTTACATGATTTTTCGTCGTTTCTTTCGCAATTGTCTTGTGGCTTCTACTGCTCTACTCGTGTTTTTTTCACTCGATTGTAATTTTCTGAACATTTTTAAAAGCACAAAGTGTCATTTAATACAATATAAAAAACTTTGAACAAGCCATTTTTGTATCAAAAATACAACACTGCCAGCAGTGTTGCTAATTCACGGGACTTTTTCCTCTCAACATCGACGAATTTTATGTTCAAGTCGACTATCAAAACGGAGTCCATATGGAAAAAAAATCTGAACGACAGCAATCCATGTGCCAAAAATTATCAAACAATAAAGGAATATGGACTTAGAGGGTACATAGTAGCACCGTCTCGGATGATGAGCCACATAACCTCCCATATTTTGCTCCTATATGATATACATTAGAGTTAGGTTGTGACAGGATATTATCAAACAAGTGCAACACTGCACACAACTGAAGGCAACAGGAAGGGCAACAACAGTTTTATATATTCAACTTATACAGCAGAACAGGGTTTTTGTCACGATAACGCAAGTTTTTTAATATTATTAATAATATGAAATTTATTTGTTGGGTGGTTAAGCAATATCTATATGCACTTTATTGGCGCTTTTTACTAAATCGTCAGTAGAGTTCAACCACAGTTTTGAAATGCATATAGACATTGCTTAACCACCCAACAAATAAATTTCATATTATAATAGTACAATGACAGTATGTCAAATAGTTAATTTATGAATATTATTATTTTTTTTTTTATTATTAATTTTTTAGTTTGTAGTAATGAGGTCAATGTGATATATGTTGGCTCAGCAACGCTCTAGTTAGCTATAGAGACATACCAATCTTGGAAGGATTGCAATATTCCTACATTTGCATATATAACTAATTTTGATACACTTTATATGCTTATTGTTAATATTTACAAGTCGGCAGCACTGTTTTATACGCCACAACATTTGCCAAACTTGCTCTTAAATTATATTAATTTGCGCCCAAAGCATCGAAAGTTTGCGCCTTAATTTGCAAGAAAAAAACTTCTTAAACTGCGAGAAACTAGAGACAGGTTTAATCGCCTCCATGGCGAATATACTTAGACCAAAACTAAATAAAATACCTGGCGGGGGAATGCCTTTGGCTAAAAAGGAATCCTATGCTAAAGATATAACCAAAATGACATGGCTGGAACTGTTGGAAATCAAAGAACGTGAAGAAAAACTTTTAAAAAATAGGTAAATGAATAAGCGAATGGTAAGAGATGATTTAATTTATTTATTTTTTAGATCAAAAATGCACAAACTACCGGACAAGGGGAAACGCATACAAGAATTTCACGATAAAGTAATGAAGGAAATGGAAAGACGTTCCAATGTAGATGATGCGGCCAAAATGTTTTCTAATTTAAATGTTGCTTCGCAAGGCGAGAAACGTTTGAATGATTTGGAGTGGCAAGGGAATTTAAAGAAACTAGACGCTGATATGGATCCTTTAGAAGACGTTCTAGATAGTGATGATGAAACAGTAATGGACCCATTGAAAATAATAGCTCAAAGACAAATGCATGAAAGAAAAGTCAAAGTTGAACAACCGGAAGTTAATTTAATAACTATTAGCGATATACAGGAAATAGAATCTTTCAAAACTGATTATCCGCTTCCCAAGGCTTCGACGCAGTGTGATACTTTAAATAAAATTGTTTCTATAGATCTTAAACCAGATTTTCCTCAAGATCCGCACAAACCTGTAATTGCTTGTGAAATTTCAAATTCGAGTAATGCAGATACTATTTCTAAAGAGGACTCTGTCCCAGCAGAAACGGAAAGCGCTAATGTGAATTTTATAGATGCAGAAATTGATTCTGTAGGTCTTTCGAAAAAAGTGAATAGTATCCCAAAATTAAGCAATCTCACATATAGTTCAAGTTGTATTAGTAGTGAATGTGGCAGCAGTAGCTCCAGTTCACATACTTTGGAATTAGAACCACATGTTCATTATTTAGTAGATAAAACCGAAACTAAAGTTCAACAGCCAACCAGAGAAAAGTTCAAGCCATTCCGTACCACAGTGTCTAATGTACACGACCCCATTAAAGAAAGACAACGAAAGAAAAATAAATATTGGGAAATAACAGCAGCTACTCCACCTCCTATGCAACATAACGAAGCTCAGCTACTGTCCCTTATAGATTCTGTAGAAATTCAGAATCAATATTTATCAAAATTAAAGGTATTTTTATTTATGTATATCATTTTATTCTTTGTACCACAAGCGTGATCTTATATCTACGGTACACAAGACGTTTTTCGTTATATTTTTGCATTATTTTACAACAGACTGATGATATAAAAATATAACGATTTGAGTAAAAAAAGCATTGAAAAATTCAACTTATCTTTTAAAATTGTTTGTATTCTATATTTCAACATTGTTTTAATTCAATTAATGTAAATAATAGTGTAAAATATTAATATAAACCATTTCAGGAACTTCAGGAAAAACAAGCCAGTGAACGATTGGCTGCAAAACTGAAACGATTAGAAAATCGTAAAATTGAATTGCCATCTGAAGAAGAATTGAAAACAAAAATTTCTTTTACAAAATATCGAAATACACAACAAATCAATAGTATTGAAGGTGAACGCAAATTCAATGAAGATGATGAAATTCATGATCCTTTAGACGAGGAAAAGTTTGGCGGTGTAAATTATACCGTTTATGAATAAAACTACAGGTACTTTTTTCAATATACTAAAATTTTTGTAGATAGTTTTTATTTATTTTCAACAACAAACATTTAACACTGAACCATTTCTAAGGTGTTCTATTGCCGAACCCTAAAATTTAACTAATTGTTGGGCGAACTCCTTCCTTATTTTCCAAATAAACTGAAAATATTTTTTTTTTTTATAAATAATTATATAAAGTTGCACGCACCACTGCCTTAAATTGAATAAAATTGCGTCGCTGTAGAGGCCTGTAGTTCTATTTGTCCCATTTTGAATTGTAAACGTTGCAACCATTTGAGTAAGTTATCCGCATGATTTGTCTGCTGTTCTTCATAATCTGGAGCATTATCGCGAACATTTTGTAAACGTACATGCAACGTATCGGAGAGCTGAAATGAGATGAAAACGAAATAAACGCATAATTGCAATTAAATTGTTAATGATCCTCCAAGTGCGGGTGTAAAATAAAATAAAAAGAAAAAAAGTAAAATTATTAAACTGGTTCTCGGATTGGTTAATATAGAAAAAATATAATAAGAATGCCCACTACATCACGTTTAGACCAATTGCCAAAAAGTTATTTTCCTTTTTGCTGTTCGCAGGAACTTCTTGAATTAACATGCAACGACAACTGCTTTAAAATTTCTACAAATTATTTTAAAATTTCTCTTCCAAGTTCTATATGATCGGTTCCATGATACAATTATCAGGTAGATGTTTACACTATGCAAAATGCGAAGTTTTATTTTGAAAGCAATCTTTAAAAAACAAAAGACAACTATTTGGCAATATTTAGAATTTTGTTGATTGGTGTTACCTGATAATTGTACCATGATAAGTTCTATTTTGTCTTCCAATTTGGATTTTGAATCATGAAACATCACAATAAATTATATTTTTGGGAGTGAAACAACGACGTTTTTCTTGAATGAACTATTTTTGGAAAAATTATTACCTGAGTTTGCGATGACAATACTGGACTCCATAACGGCAACAACTTGCTCAATACAGTAGAGTTTGTTTCCTTCAATGCTTCTAATAAACTTAGAAAGTGTAAATTTACCATTTCGGAAAGCTAAACGAATTTATATTTGAAGTAAAAATGTTAACAATTCATATTCATAATAGATTTGACCCACCTTGGCGTTTGAATTTTGAGAGAAATCGTTAATTTCCTTTGTAGGCTTTGAATGCGAAACCAATTGCAGAATGCAGGGTGTTACTTTTGCCCAAAATTCAAAAAGAACACCCATTGTGTTGCCCTCTGGATTATTGGAGGTATGAGCAATTTGTTCCAAATACACTGTCCATAACTGACACAAAGTGAAAGCGTGAAATAGTGATGACATATGCAAGACAGAAGCTTTAGACTGCTCAGCGAAGCCAGCAAAAATCACTTGTATATGATCAGCAATGTGACAAGATGCTTCCTGGGGGACCGGTTGCGAGATATTTGGGTGTGCAGGTGTACTTGGAAGGCCGGCAGCTGGATTATTTCCAACAGCTGTTGGCTGGCTAGTAGCAGTATTTGTATTTGGCATTATATGAACATTCGAACGTCGTTGTATAAGAGCCATATGGGTCAACGATCCCAATAAAAGCCACGACAACAATCGCATGTGGCCCACACATTCAGTGAACTCTTTTGGTCTTTAAGTATACAAAATGATTAGTTTATATAACTCCAATATATGTTGTATATATTTTAGCTTACCCTTGCTGCAGTGAAGAGGGCGCATTGTAGAGCCATGGCAAATATCTTGCCACTGCTTTGTTGTCCCTAGAGTTGCCGCGAGACATTTCCAAAGCCAAATATTGAGATACAGCGCCCTTTAATACACCTCCCAAAGTATCTTCCCCCAAACCATTTTGCGTTTGCGAATTTTTAAAGTTCTAAAATTATGCGCATACATTTTTGTAAATATTTTATTATTTTTTATTCTAACATTCGATTGGTCTCTTACCTTGATTTTACTTAACGTATGAAAATCGGCCAGGAAGTCTATGACATCATTAATATACTGTCTCAAACAATCGGCCGAGTTGGTGGAGATGTTGGGTGGAACTTCCGGTATTTCCTGCAATGTGCCCGGCGGCAAGGTGCCACCGGCATCCAACAATACGAAACCAATAATCATAAGTAGATTATGATCCGGTATATTTATTTTAAACTTCAAAGCTTGCACAAATTCAAAAATCAATTGACGACACAAATACTGTTTATCACGATCTCGTGAAAAAGAACGTGAATAGATGCATATATCGTACAAAACGGAATATTCCAAATTGGTGTGCTGGACGCAATAGGCCAGTATTTTAGAATAGGGATCCAAGAGGGTCTTCGGCACACAATTTAAACGTAAAGTAGCCACTATTAAATCCAAAAGATAGTCATGATTTGACAGCGATGGCAATATTACAATAACTTGTCTGAGTAAATTTTCCAAACTGGTCATGGCCTGAGGCCAGGCGGACTGTACCGTGGCATCGGGTACCACGCACTGTAAATACTCTGCCATATTGCGAAATATAATCGGTAAACTTTCTACCGGCAAAGACTTTTTAGCCTGCAAACCTTCACACACCATGTAGATGGGACTAGAGGCATTTAACTCCTGAAAATCTTGCAAGGCTTTTGCAATGCTACGGAAGGTGTTGCGTCTTACTTTCACTGGAAAAAATTGCAGAATCAGTGTAAAAATTTTTTAAAAGTCTTTCAACATTTTACTTATGACTTCTGTCTGCAGGATTTGTAAGAATATCCCATTGGGAGCTAATTGATGCAAAACACAGCGTAGAAACTGTAAAGCTACTGCCTGAGCACTGCACAATAAAGGTGGGCCGTTTTCGCCTTGCCAAGCATACGTGCATGTTGATGATATTCTGCAAAATAGTTGGATTAGTTATTGGGAAAACTAGAATATATATTTGGGGTAAAGAAAAAGTCTCAGTTTTAGTGTTTTTCTCTCTCGAAATCTCTTCCACATTTCTTTGCCTTTTAATCCAGAAAACTCCTCATGTAGTAATGGGTGATTTTTTGAGAGCTTTCGCATTTAATTAAAAAACATTAAATATAGAGAAATATATGAAATCTTTACTTCAGTCAATAGAACGATCCAGTGGAAGAAAGTTCGGATTCAATAAAATAAACACATGAGATTTAGAGAAATTTATGAGAAATGAAATTCTCAAATTATGTACTCACTTCGATGTAATGGTCAATATTTCGGGTAAAAACGGGGCTGCCATAGCTGGCTCGCGGTGTATAAATGTGCCGAGTATAACAATAAGTAAACCAATCTCTTCATCAGTGTACTCCTCAATCAAAGCGCCGCATTCTGAACAACGCTCACAAACCGTATAATCGCCGATGCGACGGGTGCTCTGAAAGATTTGAAAATTTAGAATTTTTATTCTTCAACTAACTATTTATCAACGTCAGGGCGATATCGAAAAAAGGTAATTTAAATACTCGTTGTGTGGCAACAATTGACTACTGTTGACAGAATCTGACTATTCTCTAAGGCCTAGAAAATTCCTTCGGCTTATATATATGAGTTCTAGCCTAATTTGCAGATAGTTTTCGTAAAAAAATGAATATGTATGTCTGAAGAAAAAAAGTTCGTTACTGTCCTATTTTCGATATTGTCTTGAGACTGACGTTGACAAATCGTTACAGAATAAGGAGCCAACATCTTAAATGAACGAACCATTCTATTCGTTTGTGGAATACTTCGTTCGTGACTTGCAAAACCATTTTCTTGGCCTTCATATAGCTCCTCATCCTGTTCTTCGGGCGGTTGATATGGAGGCGGCGGCCAAGAGCCAGCATAACGAGAACGTATATCGGGCAAAGCGTTTATGTCCACCGTAAATGGAGCCATTTTTTGGCGTGGTTTCTTGGCACTATCAGACCGTGCAGGCATATTGTAAGGAATTTGGCCGCCAGCCGAAGCAGCTGCGGCTGCACCGAATCCGTCATTATTAACTTTTACATCTTGTTGGACGGTTTTCAAAATCGATGTATGTAAGTCATGTTGACCTTCTTCGTTGTGAATGGGTGGTGGCTGGGCAGTAGACTGACTTGGTTCTTCTAAAGCTACTTGCTTAATTAAGCGTCGTGGCGAAGTGGTACGACTCGATGGTGTAACATCATCTTTAGTACTTTCGGAAACATCAAGACTGTCTTGTTTTAAATGACTGATATCGGGCAAATTAAGGCCTTCACGTAGGCGTTCTGCTATAGCTGCTACATTTTCTTGCGGCCCTATGGGTAACAATCGCTCTGGTGTAGGTATTTCAAGGGCTCCAATATTTTTGGGAGGCGGTAATGAGGATGAATCTATTTCATCGACAGGATTGGGCATGACACTCATTTTTGATAGAGGTGAATCTGGAGAGCCGTAGGCTTTGTCAGATCTCTTTAAGGTTTTCGATGCCAGTTTTTTATGAGCGGCACTCAATCGGGAATCATCGTTGCCATTTGAGGAAGACGATGTACCGGCACTGCATTCGATAATAGTCTTATGCCTACCCATTGGCTTTTTTGAGTGTTCCACGGTTGTGTGCTTGGCCACTGGCTTCTTATCGGAGCTTTCTCCACTGCCATTAGTCGAACGTGATCCATTCGTAGAGGCTTGGGATTTGGCTTCTATAACTCGTGGGTTAATATCCTGCAAAGCTCCTAGAGCTTTCAAATGGTTAGTTGCTATGGCAGCAAACATTTTAGAAGTAGAAGTTGAGGATGAGTCTTGGGATTTATTACGCACAGTAATGGCACGGTGTACATCTACAGGTGGACTTATTATAGCAGTCTCCGAGGTTTCAGTGCCCACTAAAGGTGTTACAATCATGCGCACACCCTCCTGCAAGCTGTGACGCGAATGTGTGGCCACCACAGTCGTGGAGACAGTCTCTGAAGTGTTTGACTTGATTTTGGTGGTGTACGTATCACCTGTTTTAGTAGTGATCATGGTTTTCTGGTTTTTAATAGAGTCCTCAGTAGCACGGCGACTTCTTAAAGCCTCTAATTTACTGGAGTTTATTTCCTCAAAATGTATGGTATCATCAAAAGAACCGGGGGCACTACTACCATGTAACGTACTGTCGGATAAATCACTTTCTGGTATCGCTACCAGCTCCGATTCGGTTTCATCTGCATCCAAACTAGAGTCAGTGTATTTCCGGAAAGCGTGTTGCAATTTAGGAGTAAATGCCACATTTTGTGCCTTACCCTTTGAAGCACCGCTGGTGCCTTCGGAGGGAAACATTGGACTAGCTGGAGGACTTTGTTCCTTATCCTCGGGATCAGTACCCAACGATGGCTGGCTTACATCACGTGACCTAGACGTACCCTGTATATCCATGATAGTTGTAGTCGGTATACGACGACACTGATGAAAATGATTACGCAAACTATTCATTATAATGCGCATGGCTGAGTTAACATAAGCACTTTGCGGTGGTTGGGTATACGAGTACTTGTAGAGCACCACCAACATGGTAAACATCCAATTGCGTCTCGGATATAATTCCATATACCACAAGGAGTAGTTGAAAATTTGATTTTGATACGAATCGGCAGCATTATTGTTGGGATTGGGAGCATAAAGTATAACTTGCATAATAGAGGATAATATAAGTCCACCGATCAAATGATTCTGATCTAAAACCTGTGGCAGATTAGCCATAAAAGCGTTAAACACAGCCGAGGCTCTATTGTGATTGAAGAAGATATAAAAACAATTCAAAATAAATATAAAAAAATATTTAAGAGTGGCTAAGAATGAAATAAAGCTTAACCTTAAATTTTCCGGTGATGTATGAAACGTTTTGTCAATCTGATTGTGACCCAGCAGTAGGAAAAGATGTTTCAAAACAATACTTTGGGTCTTGGAAATCGGTTTATCTTCAGACGGATAAGCTTGATCGGGTCTAGACATGAATTGCATCAGCAGAAAAACCAACAGATGAATAGTTTCACGATCTGATTCTTCCAGTTCAGTAATACGGCTCAGCAGACCAATAAGACTGTCGTCATTCATGCCGCTTAAAGAGTGGATATGGCCATCTACACCAGGCAACAACATTAAAAGGAAAAAAGCAAATAAATATTATAAACAATCTAAAAGACAATTGAAACTAACATTTCAGGAAGTTACTACAAAGTCTGGTGGAATAAGGAATATAACAAAAACTTAGCAGAGGGAAATTTGATTAAGCGGAGAGGGGGAAATTTAAAGGAAATATTATCGTTATTATAAACCCAAACTTTGCCAAAAATCCCAAGTGCTGTTAGTTTCCTCATTGTATTTTCATCTACACCACACTTCACTACATTCAGATTTAGTTTAGGCTCAAGATTAGGGATTTTAAATTTCAAATTTATCTTACAGATTTAACATCTTTCACATGGACAAGCAGCGGTTCATGAAATAAATTTTTGGGAATACATACCAGTTTTTCAAGGATTGTACAGAAATATTTTGAAATGGAAATTGATCGAAATAGAATAATCCGGAACATTTAAAAAGCTTGAAAAAAATAGATTATAAACTTATTTAAATAAAGAAAAAATAATGATGTAACAAAAACGTGCTGAAAGGGAGGGGCTAGGGGACGTTAGAACTCAATTTTGATATTGTAAAATGAATTCGTGTTAAGGACCAGTGTGTAGAAGGGTACTTGTTTTAGCCGAACTTTTGTGTCCTGAAATAATTTTTACAATTTACAAATCCTGATGATCTCGTTTCGTATCCTGTACCGGGTATTTTAAGGAATTTTAGCCAGAAATTTCCGCCGTCTCTGCGTTAGCACTCGCATATCGAAGCACAAAAAGCATTCGGTGTAAAAAACGAATCATGAAAATGACTCGTTCGATTGGGAGGATTTCAATCGTAAGTTGCGGTTTTGCCTCCGCTATTTCTTTGCGTTCTTCGTTTAAAAAATTTTTTTAATACTAATTGTGACTCCAAAAACTTATTTGATCAGGAATATAATAGAGATCAATTCCATTTGGGAACGAAACTCTCTCCACATTTCACTTCGTCTTAAGATAAAAACGAAACGATTTTTTAGAATGAATTAATTCTTAATAAAATGAACGGAATGAGCGCTACTGAAAGTAAAAATTATTGCAGTCCGAAAAATAGTTTCTCCAAAAAAAAAAGGAACTATATTCCGGCCAAGAAAATTGCAAATTTTTTAAAATCGGGAAGTAATTGGTTTCACCCCGTCTTGCAAAAAATCGAGCTCCATCAGATCATGAACGTTTCCCTGACTGCGACCGAGAGAATGTTACTATATTACGCATGTGAAGGGCAAATTTTTTCTTGACTTTCCTTTTGGCAACACTGTTTTTGGTAGCTCAGCTGTTATCGTGTAACGTTACGGTAAACATGAACAGTTTGGTTTATGACGTAATAAGGAATCGACTTACAAAACGTTGGAATTTATCAACTCATCAAAATTCGTGATCGCTCATCGTGCAGCTTATCCATTTTGTGATCTGCGGTGGAACCCAGTAACTGAATTTGGCACCAAGTTTACATTATTGGATATTAAACCACCAACACCAATACGTGGAGTGCGCACAGTGTTGCCGATTCGCTGCTGTTTGCAGGAATTGGATGTGGACAATTTTGCAGAAGAATTGGATTTAAATCCTTTTCAGATTCAGGTAATGCAAAAATTGAACACACACAACCTGTCAAACCGCATGACTTTTGGTGAATCGGTGATGGCAAATCTTCGGAAAATTCATATCTGATGTAAAAATTTTTTATATGGATTTAGAAAAAATGATGGCTAAATATTAATACTAAAGGATCTTATGGTCCAATCATTTTAAATAATATGCATGCTGGAGTGAGAAAAAAGATTGAATTAAGTTCGATAAAGAAGAAGAAGAAGTAGAGATGAGCAAAAATATTTTCAAAGCTTCAGCAAGACAAGGGAGCAACAAATTTCATTAATGTCAAGATTGCTTGTAGCTTAAAAACTAATTTAAAATTGAAATAGTTGAGATCATAATACAAAAATATGCGTGTGTGTGTGTCTACTTTTAGCAATAAGTGTAAGCTTAGCCTAAAATAATTACAAGTGCCTGGCAACTCCGTACAATGGCTGGGCCTGTGAATATTCAACCATAAATCTGTGGCTAAAAATCAGTATTCATATTTACATTCGATTGAGACAAAAACACAAACAATTTCATAATAATTTACAAGAAGATATTGTACGAGGAGTAGATGGGAGATTACACGAGATGTGGGAGCAGATTTAAAACGCAGTCGTTGTGTAGTGGCACATTAAATTTTCGTTGCGGAAAAAATAAAGTGAAATAAAAAGGAAAAAAGAGAATCCAGAATAATATATTTAAAAATATATGCATTTTATGTATGTAGTATATAAAAGGAAACACCATTACGACAGTTATGAGAGCGAGAGAGAGAGAGCAATAAAAGAAAAGACATGCAACCTACAACCTACCTTGAGGTGCCGGTGCACCAGCATGGGCTGATACTTGCGTGCAACCGACATCACAAGTACAATTAATTTGTATAGCTGAAGCTGATGGTGTGGGACTGGGTGCTGGGGGTGCGGGCGGCAATAGGTTGGGGGCTGAAGGATGCTTTTGGAAATGCGAATGATAGGAATGTGAGGATGCATGGGAATAGTGATGTGATTGTGTGGATGGCTGGGATTTGGTTTGTTGCTTCCGATGTTCAGCTTCTTGTAACGTCGGCATCGGAGTATGTATTAGCGTATGACCAGGAGCTACACAATGCACTAAATACTGATGGCTTTGACTATGAGTCGAGGCTAAAGTTGATGTTGTTGCTACTGGTGCACTACTACTAGACGGATGGGAATTGGAGGAGAAGAAAAGGAAATGTGACTGTGATACTGGATGATTATGCGTAAGTGAATGTAGTGGACAGGAAGCTGGCATGGTATTGGGAATTGTTGGGGTAGGGTGTGGCTGTGTCGACGTTACAGAATGTGTGGTTATATGAGCACTGTAAGCCGCACGGTATGATAATGTGTTGCTAGCGGTTGTATAACTATGACTAGAACAAATTTGGCTGGCGCCACTACTGGAGCCTAAAAACTGACCCAAACCGAAGCGTGATGTCTTCCGTTTTAATATCGGTGCGGAAACCTGGCGACTATAGATTTTCTCTTTATCGGCTACTGCAATGAGATCACAAGAAAAAAAAAAAAAACCAGATAAATAACAGAAAATTAAAAATCAACCTGAAGCTCCTCCTACCAAATTTGGAATCCTGGCGCGGTATCATACTGGCCGGTGCCGACATGGTTCTCTTGTACGGCCATTTCGTACCGAACGAAGCACTCAATGTCTTTGCCATAACTCCAGTAGCTGTATCGGACTGACTTAACGCTTCGCGGGCTTTGAGGATTTTGGAGGACAAGGCTTCGCTACCATTTTCGGAATTTCTTAAATCTCTCAAGTACGAGATGTCGCCACATTTCTCCATAGTTATTTGCGCCTCCACGAACAGAGTATCGAAGCGATTGAGAAAGAACTCCCAGGTCAAGACCTTGCGGTCCGATAAGGAATTATGCAACTGATAAACAGATTGTAAAACTACCGGCCGATCAACAATAAATAAATCAAATTGCGACTCCAAGCAGAAGAGCAGTGATCGTATGGCCGTATCGTGTATGGTACCGATATAAAGCGTAGCCCTTTGAGCCACATAAACATTAATATCATCCATACTGGCTATGAGATGGCAAAATGCTGTAGCCATTGCCGTTTGTAGGCCAACTTCGGTGCGCAATGGAGTCGAATCCATAAAACGGGTGATGACAGTAACTCTTTCAACGGCTGTGAAGCGTACACGCCAGTCGATGTCATGGAAAGCTTCCTGTACAACACGCCAGAAAACATCTGAGCCCAGTGGCAGGGTAATGCAGTGCAACAACAGCGGCACACCCACTTGGCAAATGTGTGAATGCTCTGCATTGCACAGTTCCCAGAGGCTGTAAATATTAAGAATTTTCAATCGGTTTTTCTTATCTCTCTTCATGATCCTGCGGTGAATGTAAAAACACTTACTTTTTTATGAGCAGATTCTCTTGGCACCATATGAAAAAGCCACGATGCTCCCGGGCGGCCTTGGACAAGGCATCGCCGTGCAAAGTCATGACATTTAGGCAGTGCAAAACGTAGTAAAGAATTTCCGGTTTTTTAATGGAAGGAATTTCCTAGAAGAGCAAGTGAAAAGATTAAAAGATTGTTCGGAAGTCGAATTTAATACGAGCGCCGATTCTTTCATGAAATGGGAACCTCTGAAGATATTCAATTTTAATTACTCCATTAACTCCCTCGAAAGCGTATAAAACAGAAAAGATCAGTGATGCCTGAAAACATGGCGGAGCGGTACAAACGTACAGCTGGGGTCAAATTACCGAATTCGATATGGATCGAACTGTCAATACAATTTAAATGGATCGACATCGAACGCGATAATTGCCCCCAGATTATTGAACTAAACCTCTGCCCTGTTCAGAAAGTCTTTCTTTCATTTTATGGCCAGTTTTGTGTGACCTTCTGAGGTGACTATTCGGAATCATGGGACCAAATCCAAATTCGATCCAAATTTATATTATTGGATATTGAAACTTCAACACGCAAAGCGCGGACAGAGGAAAATATCGGATATCTATCCGCCAGTGTGGTTTTTTTTCTAACTCGACGAACCCACTATCGTTACTGTGAATGGCGAACGCTGCCGCGCTCTACTAAAATGGAAGAGGTGGAGTTGGTACTTTCACCAAGACGGTGCCACATTCCATACAGCACTCTGAATAATGGTCCAAATATCCGAGGATTTCGGTGAATAGTTTATATCACATTTTATGCCGACCAATTGGTCGCCTAGATCGTACGATTTAACGCCTTTAGAATATATTTTGTGGGGCCATGTTGAGGTTCATGTTTATAGGGACAAGCTGCCAACGGTACGGTTGACGCGTCGGAAGGCAATATTGGAAAAATTATTCGTGAGAGACCGCCCAATATGTTGGAGAGAGTCTGCCAAAATTGAAACGAGTGTATGAAAAATTTCAGTCGGAGCCGCGGTCAGCACCAACATGGAATTATATCCTACATTCCCAAATCTCTTCAAAAATCACCCATTATTACCGTTAATAGTTGATGGATGTACTGTAAACTTTGTGGCAACTGATCTAAAGAAAATTTAAATTTGCCCACGGATGTATGCCAAAAATCTTCACCATCTTCTTCGTCCTCATCTTCATCAGTTAGACTGCCATTTTCTAGGCCACAGGCACCCGCAGTGCTGCCATTTCCCGTGCCATTGTCACCACCTAAAACCGAAGCTTTTGTGACACTAACATTCGCACTGCCTGCAGGAAGGAGCATGTAAAAAGGTGTAAAAAAAAAGGAAATTAATTAATAAAATAATATCAACTTACCCACATCTGCATCTGACAATGTTATAGATCTGGCAATGGCACGATCAGCGGGCAATATCGAAGCCAGATCCAATTGTTCGGACACTGTTTCCACTGTAGCCGTCATTATCTGAGTTAAAAATCACGCAAATTATGATTAACTTTTAAGGAAGTATTTTAATGCCGAGTGCATGTTTTAATACAGAAAACAGAATTATTTACAATCCATTAAATATTTACAAAAAAGTCAATAGTACACACATATTTTGAGGTTAAGTTTGTTGTTTTTTTTTTCTCTATTTTTACAGTGTATTAATTTTTACAGTGTATTAATTTTTACAGTGTATTCCAGCTATTGGTGCATACTTAAGAGTACAATAATTGTGCGTTTAGTATTTTGCATGTTGTTGTACACTTTAATTTTTTCTTTTCTTTAATATGAAAGTTATTCATGCTTTTTACACTGAAAAAAATATATAATTTGTTTAATAAAATTAAGTTAAAATAATAATGAAAAATATATATATTGAAGTATGTTTTCCTTGAAAGTTATTTACAATAAAAATTTAAATTTTAGATTTAATTTTTTTTGTTTTGCACATTTAAGTATTTTATTAAAGAGCTAAAAACTTTTTTTTATTCACACACACATACAAGATACTTTGGAGTCAAAGGAAATTAAAGATCTAAAGTAAATTTTGTTTATGTAAAAAAATAATTAAATAAAAATAAAATAATAGAACGCAAGAGTGAAGGGTGTTTTCTGAAAGGCGAGGATAATTTTAAAAATGCAACTAAAAAATCTATTGGGAGTACTCCTCATGTTTTTTTTTATCTAACAGATGAGATAATTTTTCTTATGTTTCGTTTAAACGTTTTGTCAAAAATAGCTACCATATTCTTGCGGTGGAAAGTGTAATTTTTTTAATGCAAAAATATTGTATTTTGAAAAAAGTTTAAAAAGTCTTAGCGAATGATTTCTAAAAAAAGCTTTAAAATTTTACAAGAGGTACAAAATTGAAGTGTCACTAAAAGGTAATCTAAAGCTGGAAATGTTACCCAATAAGTTCCAAAAAAACACAAAAACAAGTTGCCTTGCCGAAAAATCTTCCGGAATCAAAAAAAAAAAAAAATCCACAATCGGAATGCAGAAAAAAATTTAGTAGAAATAGCAAAAATTTAAATAGAAGAAAGTTTTTTCAAAATGTCATGACAATCATATCGAAATTTCACAAGAAAAAGTTTAACGAAATATTAAAATATAAAAAAAGTCAAACACAGGAAAAAATAAAAAAATTTATAAAAATAAAAATAATAATAAACAGAAATAACTATTTAAACAAACAACAAACCAAAATTATTAAAAATATTAAAATTAAATACTATAAGAAAAATAATAAAAAATGGAACAAATAATTAAAAGTGAATTAATTTAAACGAAAACTCACACGATCCTACATAATCTGGCAACTCTGGTTTCATTAGTTAAATATAAATTGTCAATAAACCGACAACCTTAAAAAAATTCGAGTGCCAAAATTTTTTATATCGTAAACTGAGAAAAAATTCAGATCCATTCTCTGAATGCTTCCACATCGATTTAAAAAAGTCAACATATTTACGAAGGATCCCGGGAGAAAATAATAAAAATAGGGTCCCCGATTTCAAGCCAAAACAAACGACACAGCGATGAACTAAAACTAAATCCACATCCCTGTTTGAAATTCGTTCATTCCCAATCCCTATTTCCTTTTGCTTAAAAACTATAGTACCTCTGCTTTCAATTAAAACATGTGGCAATGCTATATTTTGAAAATACTCTTCTTCGCCAAAAAAAAAAAAATATATATATTCCACACTATGGACATTATTTGCATTCCCGGTGGCAATTCGAAAATACTGTTATGAGATGTTTTTGTTTACGTCGTAACTGTTCTCTGCTAACAAGAGGATCCCCAAAGAAAAATATATTCCACATTGTGGACATTATTTGCATTTCCCATAGAATTTATGGGAACTCCTGCTTGTAGCGGTTGGCAATTGGAAAGTACTGTTGTTATGAGGTGTTTTTGTTTACGTTGTAACTGTTTGATGAATACAATAACAAGATGTGTGTGTGTGTGTGTGTGTGTGTGTGTGTACGCATGTATAAAAATATAAAGAGAAAGAAATTACACTTTTTGCATTCATATTTACACTGAACATTTAAGTTTCAAATAATTGAACATTTAAGAATGTCTGATATGGAGAACACTTATTGAAAAGAAACGAAAAGAAGAAAATTAAGTAAATTTATGAAAATATAATTTAAAGAAAAAGCTACACCGGCAATTACATGTCTCTTATTACAATAAACGAAAATTATTTCAATGAAATTATAGATGAATTTATGATTTCTTTTCTTTAATTTTGTGACTTTAAAATGCTCAAAGTACCTCGTCTGTAGCGTGAACTTTTCTCAATTCAATACTATCAACTGATTGGCCGTTATCGTTTTTCTATAATAAAATGAAAAATATTTAATAAAAGATCAACAATATTTCTCTTCAAAAAGACAATAAAAAAAGAAAGAAATAAAGAAATGAATAAATGCCAAAATGGGCAGTAATAAATTAATCATTCAAATCGGTGATAAATTTAATAAAAAACTTTAAATTATTTCAATTACTAAATGCAGTATTTGTAACTTAACCTTTTTATATATAGAAATTAATTTTTTTTTAAATTTAATTACATTAATATTAATTATTGTTTAATATTTTATTTTATTTTAGATATTTTGTGGTGTTTTACTCGCATTTTTCAACAAACAAACTGCTAATTATCGTATTACGTTACTGCATGTGCTGCCTGCCTTTTGCTTAAGTAAATCATGTGGAAATGGGCCGTCTGAAAATTTTGTTTAATATTCTGCTATAAAATTTAATACAACTACTGGTAGCACATTTAAATCTCGTTGTGAATATATTGAATTTATTGTTTTAATTTTCGCTTTATGTACGAGTAGAATTAATGTGTATGTACAGGTCCCATTTTCAAACTTTCAGATCTCGTTGGAAAAAATGTGCAACAGTTTTGTGAATTGATTATTGTTATAAAGTATCTTAAATTTTTTCATTATTTGCATTTGTACTGAAAGTATTTTGCAATTAACCTTGCAAAATCTCAGAGCGCAGATGTCGCTGCGTGACGAGACCATTTGTCGGGGATGTTGTTAACTCTTTTTTGTATTTCTTTCTGTGGCTGCTTTCACATAAAAAGTGGCAACATAGTTAATCATGGAAAATTCCTCACAACAACCGTAATCCTGTGCAGTTGTTTGAGGTGTAGAAATTAAGGGGAGCGAGTGGGACGCAAGACTCTCGAAAGAGAGTAAACGATCAGTAGGACTCATTACATTTAAAATATAAGAGCCAACGAGGCTTAATGCGGCTGATTCTTTTGCTATCTTCACCAGTAGATTTGTTATCTCTGTTTAGGGCCAGTTGTCAGATCTTACGATATTGTGCAAAAAGTGTGCTGAAAATGTCTTACAGTTGCTTCAACTAATTTCTATTAAATTGTTCTTTTTTATATTTGTTTAGCAGCAGATTTCAAATGTATGTTCTAGGCCAGTTTTCAGACGCTTATCAAATCTTGTAAGATTGTCAGAAATATTTACCCCAAAACTTTTTACAACTTCGTTAACCGTAAGCTTTTGTTTGCATGTTTGTTGGATTATCACAAAACGGATCATTATTCTTGAAAATCTTATCCTACCAGAAACCGTCTAAACATTAGCTGCAGTCGATCTGTGAACTGATAAATTATTTGAACGGCGTTCGTTATCGTTGCCAGAATATTTCACAAGATGTTTTCAACTAAATTTTTATTTTAAGATGTAAGAATCTCAGGGATAACGATTGTCAAAGTGCTTGACACCATTCTCGTGTACATGTGCTTGACTTTACAACCAGCATACGATTGACTACCAGCCCAGCAGTCATTTTGCACATTATTTTTCAGTGCTAAAACCCTTTTATTTTCATCCAAAATCTGCTGTTTAAAAATTTGGAACGAATACGATCCCTATGCAAAAATAAAATATTTTTTTAGTTTTTGTTAAAAATAGTTTAAGTGCTTGAAAAGATTTGCACAAATTATTGTGCCGTTAGGGGATCTGATAGTCGACTTATTGCCAAACACACCTGCTTGAATTGATACAAATTAAAAATTTATTAACGTTTTGTTTTAATAGAATTGACAACTTTTTCAATGCTTTCCAAAAAAAAGTGTCGTTATTTCGGAAACAAGCAACAAACAGCTTATAAACATGTTATAAGAGCGGGCAGCATATGCAGTGTATGAATTGGGGGGGGGGGAGTGCAATGAAAAAACGTTTAAAATTTTTTAAATCCATTCCGCATTAAACTCAGAATCCGTCCGAATAAACTTTTCAAAGCAGCAACTAAACTTGAATCTTTCAAACAATCTTTTAAGTTCTGCCTCGCAACTTCGGAGGCATTTCTTCGCTGCATAACTTACCGAGCAGACATGCGGCATGTGTACTAAAACGCCACCTACTGAATGTGGTTCGGGCTGTGGCACAGCCACCGGCATCGTACCTATTTATGAAAATAATATATTAAAATACACTTTTCAAAATTTTTAATACAAAAAATTTGTTTGTAATAATTTTTTTTTTTTGCTGTCACAGTTGAGTATAAGATTTATTCATTCAATTAATTTAATTTTTTCTTTGTCTTTTTAAGGTTCATTCGCATAACTGAACATGCAGGGAAAACTAAAGTTATTAATAAGGAGATGATAAACTTCTAATAAGGAAAAAAGAAACAAAAACAAACGCCCAAAGTGGCCACTACAAAACTGTAAGTATTTCAATCTATTTTCAAATCGAATTAACAAAATGCTAGAATCATGCATTTTTTTGGGGACTCAAAAAACAATTTCATTAAAACAAATTTTATATATAATTTCATTCCGCTAAAGTTGATGGAAAACAAATGATAGTGATTTTGTAAAAGTAGTTTTTGTGTTAATTGTTCTCACGATAAAAGTTTCAAAGTCATCTGGGGATCAGGTTGCAAAATACCGCCGCGTTAATCCATCGGTTTTCATGTGACAGTTATTCAGATTTAGTGCGGCGTTAGTGTCTGTACGAGGGTGGTTAATATCAACAAATTAGGAATATATATTTGGAGCGACAGCTCTCTAAGAACATGGTATTCCAGGTGCAGTTTGCTAACGTTTCTTAAGGTCTGGTGTCCAGTTAAGAATAGAGGCGAAATTGTATGTAGTATTTTTTTGGAAAAGGACGTAGACTATTTTTTAGTTGACAGGGCCGTGTAAGACTTGAAAACTCTTTTCTTATATCAGCAGGTGTTTTTTCAGCTTGAAGAACTCGCTATAACCCCCTCGCTTGTAGAACCTAGGGGCCTCAGCAGAGAAACAACGGAAGGAATTCTTTCCTACAGCCGGGCAATATTTGCGTCACCAGTACCTGTTAAATATTCTACAGACGCCATAATAAATTTGTGATACCGGAATAGTTCGTCAAACTTTAACTTTAACTATAACTTTAATATAAATACCATCATATATATATATACACTAAGAATATTTCTTCAACTAGTCCCGACAGCATCGGAGGATACACCAGTATGGCTTTCCAGGCAAGTACAGGTAACAACCACTTATACTTGCTACTCTCATATCCGTGCATGAGCACCCCTCTGAGTTGTTTGATCCGAACTTAAACCGTGATTTCTTCCATGGCTTGCGCCATTCCGCCAGTAACTGAGAAACAATCGTCTGCCACAGCTGAAGAGAGTAACACGGCGTGTTCAGCACTACTTCCATAGCTTCCGTTGATGTCCGAACAGCACATGGAAATCGCTTCCATCGATTAGACCGAAGCTCGATAAGTCTACAGCCCCCGAGAGCATGAGAGGGTGCAGGGAAATCCGGGAATGTTCGACAGGTCATCACTGTCCACGTCGAGCGTTATAGGTCGACGATTACAAACTTATTTTTTTACTGAATTGAAGGATGTGGACAGTAACGACATGGGTCTTAAACAAAACAGCGAATCGTGCCACACTGCTCATGTCACATGGGCATTGGACATTTCCCAAAGAAGCAGTGGCAGACTATTGAACGATCATACAGATAATAAATTCATAAAGGAAAATAAGTTGTGGCAACACTGTTGTTGTTAAACATGAACAGTTTTGTCTTTAATTTAACCCTAAATCGACTTACAAACTACAAGACATGGTTGCTCAAAAGAATGTCATGGTGCACTTGCTCCATTTTGTGGTCAGTTTAGGTGACCTTTTGAGCAGTGTCTTCGAAATTTTGTGATGTTGGGCATTAAACCTCTAACGCGCATGCGTAGAGTACGTATAGAGACAAATATCGCAGGTGATTTTAAATGACTGTGAATTGTCGCTTCGCGACGGTTCTCAGCAATCGGGTATCTGTTACAGCTGTTGCAAGAGCTGGACTTGGCGGACAAGCGGCTTCATGAAGACGGTGCCACATGCGCAACGTTTGACACACTAGAATATTCCATAAAATTTAAAAATTTTTATATTTTTGCATTTTAAATCGAATCCGAAAGCTCTTAAAAATACCCATTATCTCACACAGAATTTGTTTTTAAATTTAATAATAAGAAGCGCTTGATGACAAACCCTGGTGGGCATACGAGTACGTTCGAGGCTGTAGTCGAGTAAATGTAGCATGAGAAATTTAACATTCACCTTAAATTTTGAACAGACTTCATATCTTTGTGTACAAATTCTGTCGCTATGCCCATGACCTCATTCGCGAAGTTCCCCAAGTTCTTTTTAATTGTCTGTTTGCCATGGCGTATCGCTCTACCGGGTCTATCATATCGATAACATCCAGCATATAAATGTTGCGAATTGCAGCCGCCAAGCAGAATGAGTATTTCTTTCAAACTGCTTCTCTTTGATGGATGAGTATTTCTTTCAAACTGCTTCTCTCCCTGATTAAAGAACTTTAAAAGAATGTCCGAAGGTTTTCACTTGCTACTCAATTAAAACCCTGCCGTGTGCTTTGAGAGTAAAATATTTTTTGTGCTGGTTTCCTTATTAAACGTGTGCATGTGTGTGTGTGTTACGTTATTCTGACAACAAATTTTTCTCAGTGTAAGGTGGACTTGCTGTGGGAGCTAATGAATCAGTGCTGTCAACTGTGTAAAATCATATTTTGTGGGATGTAGTTGAGAGTCGTTTGCAATTAAAAAAAAAAAAAACAATTGAGTCTGAATTATTATTTTTAGGAAAAAATGTGAATAAAATTAACGAAAAATTTAAAGGAAAGGAACAAAACAAATTGTAGTTGTGGCCCAAGAAACAAGAGTTTTGAAATAAACACGGTGTTGTTGTTTAAATTGTTTAAGCAACTTTTAAGAAGAAGAAGATTAAATTTAAGAAAAGAAATGAATGATGCATCACCTGCCATAATAATGATTTTGCCATCATCTGAAAAAAATGGATCGAGCTTAAAAAGGTCTTGAGTGAAGAGAGAGAGAGAGAGCATCAAAATGCGTATTTTTATTTTATAAGAGTAGAAATATTTTTAAATGTTGGAACATAAAAAAGCAAATCAAGTGTGTTGAACAGAAAGTTTAATTATTTATTTTATTAGATGTGAGAGAAAAACAAAAAAAGAAAACGGCGTAAGAAAGAGTGAAGTAAAAACGTGTTGCATGTATGCCCAGAGAAGAGACAAGACATACAAAATAATTAGCAGATTGTGTGTGTGAAAGAGAGAGAGAGAGAGAGAGAGGGAGAAATAAATGTAGAAGAGATAGAAAAAGAAAATTGTTGTTGAAATCATTTAGTCTTTGATAGAGGAGTTCGTTGAGGAAAATTGTAGTTTTTATATGTTTCATTGCAACTGATTTTGAAGTTCAGAACAAATTTGTTGGTGTCAGTTGGTTGAAGTGTTAATTTTTTATTTTTTTTGCTTTTCTTTTGACAAAAAGTGCACAGAAAAAATGACACAAACTAAATTGATTTTGATTTTGATTTCACTAAGTGGACTTTTAGCTACTGTTTACTCTAAAATATTTTTACTCAGAAAGACACAAGTGGGGACGAGCTGAGTTTGTGTTTTTTTAAGGTTTTCTTTAAGCTCTTCTTGTAGAAAAGGGGTTTAATATAATTACGAGGACATTTTATGAGGGAGTTTTACTTTCAAGATATTTGCTTGGAAAGGATAATAAGTTAGAGGGAAATTTATTGGCATTTCAATTAAGCACCTGAAAATCCTCCCAAGGGACCCAATGGAATCGGCAATGGTGCCATTGATAGCGATACATCACGCTCCCGGGTCTTTTCCTTGTCGCTTTCGGGCGGACTTTTCCGTGAAGATTTCTCTTCTTCAATGATATCTTCTATGGGAACCTGGAATAAACATGTTTTTATTTTATGAAATCAAATCAAATATTCGCTTAAAGCAAACATTTTGTTGGAATTAAAAATTTTATTCGTTTATAACAAATTTCGTTTATAGTCGAATAAAACTTTCTTTGAAAAAATTTTAGTTGAATAAAAGTTTTCTGTGAAAAGTTGTGGTTGAATAAAAATTTGCTGTGGAAAAAATTTGGTTGAATATCAAATTATCAGTGGAAAAATTTCGATGAAATTAAAGTTTTATATGAAAGAATTATATTTATGCAACAACTTTCCGTAAGAAAAAATCTTATTCGAATAAAAATTAAATCTGGAAAAATAATCCTGCATGTAGAAGCACAGGAGAGCAGGCACTGCTACGGCAATTAGAGAATAACTCGAATTGAGAAATCAAAATTAAGATCCGACTTACATCTGGTGGCCTTAAGGGATTCAAAGGAGCCATGAATTGGACAATTTTGGTGGATAACTGATGCCACATAATAGAAGCCTCACAATACGCACATTCACCGATCTGCAAAGTGATATAGAGAGGATTCTTTCGCTTGAAATTGTCAAAAACGAGATCCTTTACCTTTAGCGAGCACACATGACTGCTCAGACCAACCCGAGCTGCAGTTACCATGCACTTCATCAGTCGCGAAACGTCTTCACAAACGGACGTGTGAATGCCCATGTGCTGCTCCACATCCTGCAGTTCCATTTGCTTCAACAATATGTCCAACATTAAAATGCAACAAGTCAAATTGTGCTCAGCATCTGTGGCGAATTCCGTATGACGATTAGTGGGAGCCTCGTCATCAGAAATGGCTGAAGTGTTGCCCGAATCATCTTCCACAACAGGAGCTGAAATTTAAATATCAAAAATGGATTTCCATCAAAAAGTATTTTCAATTCAAATACAAATCGAGCTTCGACGTGGCGGATTATCTTTCGTTTCCTTCGGCACAGCCTTGACTCCACTCTTTGAACCACCACCGCCATCTTTTTCACGCATCAATTCGTGTTGCACGCCATACTTCATGATACGCACACCATCCCCGAACATGGCAAATAACTGGACCAGTGGAATCAAAATACCCAACTTGGAAAGAATTTGCAGCCAACGCAGAGCCTGTTGCTGAACTTTGGCTGTCGTCTTTTCAAAGCGTATGGCCACAAAGTTGTACATGGTCTTGGCATCAAAGCCCAAAGGAGACATTTCCGGATCCAAAATTTTGCTCAAAACTATTTTCAATTCACTTAACTCCTTCTCGGCCACGTCATTGGTGATGGCTTCCATCCAATGCGGCATCACATAATCCCATATTTCCGATGTTATGACCTCGTAAGGCACCAAACAAATCAGACGTTGCAAGCCTTCCTTGAGATGGGAAGTGCGAGAGGCCAAAGTCTCCCAATGGCCACCCACACGGGCATACTCGGGCGGATGAGGCAATAAACAGGAAATAAAAACCTGGTAAAATTGTGATATTTTTTATATAATTTTTGTTAGAAAATAAATTTAAAAAAGTTACTCACGTTGTAGTGTATCCGGCAGATTTCCTTCAGCCAGTCCACCACATGATCTGTTTTCAATTTCTCGATGGTACTTTCAATCTGTCCAGCGTCATAGGAGTAGGCAGTGACATGGAACCAATGGAATAACATGCTTAAAATTCTGCCCAATATCTCAATGGGCGTGGAAGCGGTGGGAGTACAGCGTCCTACCAACAACCAAATGCCATATCTTCCCAGCATTTGACGTTCTTCGGGCGATATGGCATCTGGTATCAAACCATTACCACCGCCTGCCGTTCCCGAGCCATTCTTCTTTGCATCCGTACTGTCTTTGCCCGGCTCAAAGTTAATGGGTTTGGCCTCCCTCAACAGGCTAACCACGCATTCCACCATGTGCATTTGCATTTCCGGATCCATTTGCCAGGCTGGCGGCAAACTGCGGTGGACAACATGATCACCACCACGACGTGAATTATGACGATTCGTATGACATTGTGAACAATAACGTATGGGATGGTTGCCATTGTAACTGGCACATTCGGTGGAAAAACAAATTGAGAAGGCCGACTTCTCATTAGAGCGACAATTTTTATTCTCGCATACCATGGAAACCTGCTGCATGGGATGCAAGATGTCACCGAACTCCAAATTGGCATGTTCACGGTGTATCTCATTGGCACACTCGATACAGAGATACAAAGGCGGCGGACAGTCGGGAGCATAAGTAATGCTGATGCTGTGATCGAAGCAAACTTTCGCTGCTTCAGCGTTGCCAGCATTCGGACAATGTTCTCGTTGGCACACAAACGGCACCAAATCATCTGAAAGAGTTAAAGAATAGGTGCATGTTATTCGAAATTGTTTGAATGTGTCATGAAGAAATTAAGGAATTATTAGTCGGCAGGAAGGCCTCATGCCTTGACTTACTTGTCAATTTGGAGAGTAAAACTTTGCGATCGAACAGATTCGGATCAAAAGCAGGCCAATAGTAAAATAATAATTTGGCTGCCGATGAACGAGACACCGATGTGCCATAAGCAACAACACATAAAATGTCCTTGACGACGTTGTGTTTAAGAGTCATCAGGCATTCCAACAGTTGGCAATGGTGGGCTGAAAATTTCAAAAGAATCAACAGTTACAGTGAGTGACAGCAGTAAATTAACAAACAAAAAAAAAGGGAAAAATAATACCCGGATTATTCGAATACTGTAAGACCATCATTATAACCGATGACACCGATTGACAGGCCTGCGATTCCTGTTCATCGGCGCTTCGTCGTGCTGTAAAGTGAAAAAGAGTTTTGAGTTAAGAAACTTCTAATATATCCCTCTACTTCAACTCACTTATAGTAAACGGCAGTATATAATAACAGAGAGCATTAACAATATCTTGGTGTAGAGCTACGGGTAGGACAGATATAGTAGAGCTGGCTAAGTAGGGTAAATTATCAATAAGATCTTTATCTAGGAACGGCAGGATACAGCATAAACATTGTAATAGAGCTTTGCCAAACACTAAAAAAACCGGAATAGGAGATCAATTAAAGAGGTTGTGTTATAGTATAACACAAATTTATGTCATAATATTACACAAATGTATGGCATACAATACAACAAATTTATGTTCCTTGATATAAACTGATGTGATATTACTTATACATATTTTATGATATCATATTAATATATGTTATAACAATGCAAAAATCCATGTTATACTAGTATGTAAGGATATGTCATAATATACATTTTTGTTATGTATACCTAAACTTAGTTATATGATATTAATTATTTATCATAATAGTTAATAAATTTATGTTATAATATTGCAAATTTATTTTTTATATTAAATAAATATATGTATTACGAAAGCTTATGTTATACCGCTGTACAAATTTATTTTGTACTGTTACAAAATGTCGTGTTATAACTTAACTTGAGATTACATAAATTTATGTTATAACATTTAGTGCATGGTAGATATATGTATATATATATATATATATATATATATATATATATATATATATATATATATATATTATGTATCACAAATTTATGTTATACCATAAGGCAAATGCATGATATAATATTATTTAAATTTGTATTCTAATACTGTACAAATTTGTTTAATAATATATGTTACAACACATGTTATAACATATACTATAACATATCAGCATTCTATGTTATGATATGCAAATATATAAAATAATATTGCACAATTTTATGTATAATTGTGTTTTAACGTCAAATAAGCTTATGTTGTAATTTTACATTAACTTATTTTATATTGCGCAAATGTATGTTATAATATAAGGCAAATGCGTGTTATAATACTATTTAAAGTTATGTTACAGTAGTGCACAAATTTGCTTTATAATATTAAAAAAATTTATGTTAAAATAAAGTTTTATGTTATAATATAACAACAAGTTTATAATATAATATTTTATAATAAAATAGAACATAAAAAATCTATGTTGAAGTAGAACTTATATATAACATAAGTTATACAACATAAGTTATAAAACATAAGATTTATAACATAAGTTTTATAAAATATGTTGTATTACACAAATTTGTGTTATAAAATAACTGAAGTATATGTTATAATATTGCACAATTTTATGTTATGCAACGCATCCTTATGTTCTTACGTTATATATGTTGTAATACATATTATTTAAATATATGTAATAGCGTTGTGTAATCTTACAAGGATTTATGTCGTAACATAATCTTGTATTATAAGATAACATCGATTTATGTTAAAATCTTTCACACAAAAATTTATGTTATACCATCTCGTACAAATATGTCGTGTTATGCAAATTTATGTTATAATATCACTGAAATATATGTTATAATATTGCACAATTATATGTCATGCACCATATATTTGTTTTGCAACTTTAAATATGTTTATGTTATATTAAACAAATATATGTTATAACATAACGCAAATATATGTTATAACGTTATGTAATAATACAAAAATTTATGTCATAACATAATATTGTGTTATAATATAACATCAATTTATGAATAATGTTTCACACAAAAATATATGTGATGCCATCTCGTACATATATGTCATGCTATGCAAATTTATATTATAATATCAGACAAATATATGTATATATATATATATATATATATATATATATATATATATATATTATAATATTAAAAAGAAACAATTTATTTATGCTATAATATTGCACACCAACAACAACTGCTTACCAATTTGGCCATATTGTATACAAGGTGCCACATCAATGAGCATAGTGAGAGCGTTATATAGATTTCCATATTCGAGATTAGGATAGGCAGACATACGTGTAGGATCTTCTGAGGGATTGCGTATAAGTTCGTGCGGTGAGGTGCGTACATCTTTAAGGACAGCTGCATATGAACAGAATTAAGGGAAAGGATGTGTATTATAAATCCTATAACAGGAAATCAATCACTTACTTAATAGAGTTTGAGAAAAGTATTTAATATTGTTAGCGATATCGACGCCAGAGGGTGCTGGTAAGACATTGTGTAATAGGCGTACATGATACTCATGAAGACAACGTAACTTTGCCTTAACTAAAATAAAAGCGAAAATAAGAAAAATTGAGTAAAAATTTAAATAGTAAATTAAAATGTTAAAAAAAAACATCAGCAACCGATTGAGAAGTACACTAGGAAAAACATGGTGGACTTTAGAATTTTCACAAAACCCAACAAACATGTATTATTGTTCTGCTTTTATGCAGTCAGTTTCTCTTTGTTAAAGAATAAAAATGTTAAAGAGTCTGCCTTGCGAAACAATAATTTTAATACTATTTATTTGAGTCGCATGAGTGTGTCCACTTACAGGCTTGAGCACGGGTACCCATATTGACGAGCTGCGTCTTGAAACTATCGGTCATTATATCAGAAACATCCTTGGAGTTTCCAAAGGCTCTTCCAATGGACTTGCCATTCTGAAAACCACAAAAGAAAAGAAAAGGAATTTTGAAACACCTAAAAATCTCTTTCACACAGATTTGTTATTTTTTTAAATTAAATTAAAAACAATTTGAAAGTAGACTTTTTTGTTATACCAATTTCATTGAGAATTTTTTTTTTTTTTTATCAAATGCTGCTTTACATAATTTTTACAAAAGTTAATGTCCTTCACTCGCACGAGTCAATTAATTTTGTGCACAAAATTATCACCAATTTTATTTAAATTGACAAAATTTTGAGCAGTTGGCAAATAGAACTTTTCGTTTTTAACATTTTCCACAAAATTTACCTCAAAAGTTGTAAATTTCTTTAATATATTTGCAATTTTTTACGGTTTCTTGCCAAAAACAGCACCTGGCCAGTAAAATGTCTGAAGCAAAAAGTAAAAAGTTTTTCACTTGAAAATGTGTATCTGCATAATTTCAAAGGAGCGTGTGTATAACCATTTACCAGCAGATGCGCATAAAACGGTACGTTTCGATTTAAGTTGGAAGCTGGAAAAGAAAATCTTATGAAACATGTAAATCCAAAATGTGTGATGCACGAACAACCTCAATAATTTTAATTATTAAAATTTTGATTTTTTTCCTAAAATCCTGCGTTGATATCCTCGCGTTTTCACTTGTAATACCACAACAAACGACCTGCTCTATTAATTCCAACTTCAACCTCTGGCGTTGGACTCTCTACTGAATTATGTACTCGCTGTAATACAACCGTGTGTGTACACCAGGCCGCATGTGAAGTCACATGAAAAATCAATAGCATGTATTTGCCGTCAAAACATTGAAGAGCAACAGTTGTTTCGGGTTAACAAATTAACTTGTCTGCTCATTTAGCGCCTGCTCGGTTTGAATTTCTTCAAGTGCATTTCCTCTGTTTACGAATTCACCGGTCAGCTGTTGTTTGTTTATGTTTTTTGTGTGAGAGAATGCCGGTTAGTTGGTTTACTTTAATGCAAATCTTTTATAGAAAAACTTTAATCGAATAAAAATTTTTTATAAAACTTTTGAACAAATAAAATTTTTTTTTAATTTTCCACAAATAACAAATTTTCCTCAAAAAAATCTTAATTAAATAAATATTTTCTATAGAAAATTTCAATAGATTAAAGTTTTGAAAAACTTTAATCCAATAAAAATGTATTATCCATGAATTTTCATAGAATAAATTTTTTAATAGAAAAATTTTTATCGAATAAAAGCTTTCTACGAAAAAAATTTTAACGAATAATAACTTCAAAATAATTTTAAAATTTAATAGAATGATAATTATCTATAAAATAATTTGAACAAAATAAATATTTTTCATAGAATAATTTTAATCGACAAAAAAATCTTTATAGAATAGTTTTAATCGAATAAAAATTTTAGAAAAATTTTAATCGTATAAAAATTCTAACCAATTTTTAATTGAATAAAAATTTATTAATTCAAGAATTTTCACAAAATAAATTATTTGAATAGAAAAATTTCAATAGAATAAAAACTTTCTATAGAATAATTTGTGTGAAATAAAAATTTTCGGTAAAAAAAAATTAATCGAATAAAAGCTGCAATATAATTAAAAAATTTTGTTAAAATAATGAAGAAATATTTTCCGTTGAAAAATTTAATAGACAAACATTTTTCTATAGAATAGTTTACATGGAATAAAAATGTTCTATAAAAAAATGTTAAACGAATAATAAGTTTCTCTAAAAAATTTTAATCGAATAAAAATTTTCCACCGGCGAATTTCAATTAAATAAAAATTTTCTAATTTTCTGTTACAAAATATCAATAGAATAAAACTTCGAAATCGAAAAGTTTTGATCGAATAAAAACTTTCTGTAGTATAATTGGGTTAAAATGAAAATTTTGGCTGGAAAAAATTTAATCGAATAAAAGCATTCCGTTAAAAATTTTAATGAATAATAACCTCAAATTAATTTGAAAGTTTTAGTAGAACAATGATTTTCTTTAAAATAATTTCAATGAAATAAATATTTCCCTAAGAAAAATTTTAATCGACCAATATTTTTCTATAGAATAGTTTTAGTCGAATAAAAATTTTAAACGCAAAATTTCGTATCGCATCAAATTTTTTTCCAAATTAACTTGTCTGTTCATTTAGCGCCTGCTCGGTTTGAATTTCTTCAAGTGCATTTCCTTTGATTACGAGTTAACCGGTCAGCTGTTGTTTGTTTATGTTTTTCTATGTGAGAGAATGCCGGTTCATTTGTTTACTTTAATGCCAAGTCTCATTTGTGGGTGTGATGGTTTGCGGTACACTCTCATCACTTGAGCTTTTTTCGTTGTTGTTGCAGTTCTTGAAATTTGTATTAAAGAAATTGTATTAAATTCCGATTTCTCTAGAATAAAATGTACGGAAATTATGGCACACGATATCGAAAGAAATTTGTATTTATATTGTATTGAAATTCCGATTGATATTAAATTCGACGCCTGAAATAATCAACAAAGTTTTAGGAGAGCAGTTCTCTGATTTTTGATATTCTGTATTCCTCCCATACAAATAATATTCTTTGTAGGTCTGTGTAATTAATCGTCAATATAACGAGTGATTTTTTTGCTATTATCTTTTTGGCGACACTAGTTTTGACAGCTCGCGCACGTTTTGTATCTTGTGTCACTGTCAAACATCTTCAGTTTGGTCTATAATTTAATCATGAATCGTCTTACAAACGAACAACGCTTGCAAATTATTGAATTTTATTACCAAAATGCGTGCTCTGTTAAGAAAGTTCATCGCGCGCTTCTTCCATTTTATGGTCAGTTTAATCGACCTACTGAGGCTTCTATTCGGGCTATTGTAAAAAAATTTCGCACCAAATTTACATTGTTGGACATTAAACCACCAACACGCTTACGTAGAGTGCGAACTGAAGAAAATATCGCAGCCGTATCGGCCAGTGTTGGTGATGACCGTGAATTATCGATTCGGCGCCGTTCGCAGCAATTGGGCCTCTGTTACTCCACTACGTGGAAAATTTTGCGGAAGGATTTGGGTGTGAAGCCTTATAAGATACAGCTGGTGCAAGAATTGAAGCCAAACGACCTACCACAACGCCAAATATTTGGTGAATGGGCTCTTGAAAAGTTAAATGAAGATCCACTTTTTTATCGAAGAATTGTGTTCAGCGACGAGGCTCATTTCTGGTTGAAGAGTGAAGAGCAGCCAGAAGCATTGCAAGAGCTACCAATGCATCCACAAAAAACAACCGTTTGGTGCGGATTATGGGCTGGCGGCATCATTGGGCCGTATTTCTTCAAAGATGATGCGAATCACAACGTTACTGTGAATGGTGAGCGCTACCGTGCGATGATAACAAACTTTTTTTTGCCCAAAATGGAAGAGCTTGACTTGCATGACATGTGGTTTCAACAAGACGGTGCCACATGCCACACAGCACGCGAAACAATGGACCAATTGAGAGGCGAGTTCGGTGAACAGCTTATTTCACGCTTGGGACCAGTCAATTGGCCGCCCAGATCGTGCGATTTAACGCCTCTAGACTATTTTTTGTGGGGCTATGTTAAGGCTAATGTCTATAGCGACAAGCCCGCTTCGATTGACGCACTGGAAGCCAACATTGCCAACATTATTCGTGAGATACCGGCCGAAATGTTGGAAAGAGTATGCCAAAATTGGACTAAGCGGATGGACCATTTGAGGCGCAGCCGCGGCCAACATTTGCATGAAATAATCTTCAAACATTAAATTATATCGACCCAACTATCAATCCAAATAAATATTTCATGCATTTTTCTGAATTTTGTGTGTTTTCTTTTTTTTTAATTTCCGATAGTTCTTATAAAATCACCCATTATTTTAATCTGAAAATAACTGGAGCTATAAAAGTTATTTCCCTTCTTGCAACACGGCATGCAATACAGTATTTTTGCATCAAAAATAAGGAATCAGCTGGCCAGCTTTCAACAGGTGTTCGTTCATAATTTACTGCTTCTGCGCTCCAGAGGCAACATGTTTCTCATACTCAAATGAGAATGGGTAGGAATTTAATGCCATGAAAGGAACGCAGAGGTGTGTAAAGTAAATAATGCAAGGCTATATGTACAATACAAACAAATACATATCGTTACCTGGAATGCAAAATGATGTATCATCATATTTTAAAGGTTCGCAAAAGAAGAAAAAAATTTGGAATATTCAAGACAAATTTTCAAGTCTACATAAAAATGAAACCGTTTGGTCTTAATCTAGACTTGCAAACATTTTGAAAAATTATGTTACGTCATGTTGCATTTCAGACGACGATATAAACAAGAGTACTTACTTTATGCTGCTGAAAATTTTGAGGAAATTTTACGAAATTTATTCGAGATATTAATTAATCGATTAAAAATTATATAAAAATTTTCTGTTGAAGAATAAAAGAGTAGAATACGATTTGATGGATCGCGAACGAATTGCGATCGGTGATCAGCCGCCAAAGCGGAGCTGAACTTTATTTACTAATGCAACCGAGAATCAGGGGGGACAGTTGCAAGAACCAGGAGAGAACCACAAGACTGCCGGCACGCAATAAAAATATTATAACTTTCGATAAATTACTTTCGCTTCTAAACGAATTTAATCGATTAATTAATTATAATTAATTCGCTTTACCCAAGAAAATATTTTCAAATTTGTCCCAAAAACAGAAAAGTCATTGAAGTCGAAAGAAAAATAATAAATTTTTGAAATTGAGCAACAAAATATTTTTCCTAAATATTTCTTTTATGAACATTTAAAATTGAAATCGAAAGAAAAATGTCGGAAACTTTAGCTGGCCAGGCAGGGAAATCGTTGGGAGAAATGCCCAGAGCTTTGGAAATGGGCGAACTGCGTAAGATGACCACACTGCAGGACATACCATTGGCCGAAGGTATCAGCATGCAGGAGCTGAAGCCTTCTCATCGCAGAGCCGAAGAAGAAAATGAACGAAAACTGAAAACCAGTTCTCTGAAGAGATTTTTGCGTCTGCCGTCGAAAAAGAAATTTGCCGCTGGCTCTCTGGAGGAAATTGATTTCAAAAAAGGTGTGTCAATCAACAAAATCCTACTGGACCAGCCGACATTTTTTGAAATGGCTGCAGGATTTTGTTTAGAATAAATTAAAACTGCAGGTTGCTCTAATTAATTTTTTTTTGTTTGCCTGCAGTTGATGTGCGCGAGGAAGCGCTTCAGAGCCCCAAACGATTAAGCGGCTCGTTGTCAAAAGCCGCTTTGAAATCATCTCTGAGTAGTTATTGGAACTCCATGTTCAAGTCCAAGAAAACTGGAAAATCAATGAACGAAGTTGGCAGCGATCAACCGGAAGCTTCTTCCAGTTTTAATATGGAAAACCTGTCGTCTACTGTCGCGTTGCAGAATAAGGTGGCTGGTGTGGAAGAAGTTAAACATGTTTTGGTGGAAGAAATTCAAAGTTTGAACATCTCCCAAGAATGTCCACCGAAGTAAAACTAGTCGAAGCCTTAATTCCAATTAAAATCATTTATATTTTGTTTAAAAAAAAACATTGAATTTTTAAAAAAATATAATTCTTTTCGTTTTGGTTTCTCCTGCGTGTGCAAATGAAACTTCAGACATTCAACGGCAAATGAAGTTCAAAAGGTTTTTGGCTAATCAGGCGTAAAACTTAAATGCTTCGAAAGGCAACCAAAAGAATTTGGGGTTGTTAAACAACATGCATTTTGGCTTGGCCGAGGGCCGTATTAAAATTACTCTTGTCTGGAGAAGGAATGCTAAAGCCTCGAATGACTTTAAATTTGCCTTGTTTAATCACCGACCAAAAAGAATTTTAATCGAATAAAACTTTTCGGCAGAAAAACTTAAATCGAATAAAAACTTTGCGGCAGAAAAATTTTTAATCGAATAAAAAAAAACTTCTGTGGAAAATTTTTATTCAAATAAAATTTTTTATACAAAAATTTTAATCGAATAAAATCTTTCTGTAGAAAAATTTTAATCGAATAAAAATTTCCGCAGACAAATTTTAATCGAATACAAATTTTGGGCAGAAAAATTTTTAATCGAATAAAAAACTTCTGTGGAAAATTTTTATTCAAATAAAATTTTTATACAAAAATTGTAATCGAATAAAATCTTTCTGTAGAAAAGTTTTAATCGAATAAAAATTTCCGCAGCAAAATTTTAATCGAATAAAAATTTTCGGCAGAAAAATTTTTAATCGAATAAAAAACTTCTGTGGAAAATTTTTATTCAAATAAAATCTTTTATACAAAAATTTTAATCGAATAAAATCTTTCTGTAGAAAAATTTTAATCGAATAAAAATTTCCGCAGACAAATTTTAATCGAATACAAATTTTGGGCAGAAAAATTTTTAATCGAATAAAAAACTTCTGTGGAAAATTTTTATTCAAATAAAATTTTTTATACAAACATTTTAATGGAATAAAATCTTTCTGTAGAAAAATTTTAATCGAATAAAAATTTCTGCAGACAAATTTTAATCGAATAAAAATTTTGGGCAGAAAAATTTTAATCGATCCTAAAATAAATTAAAATACGGAAAACAATACAGCATTAACTTCTAAAAGTAATTTTGCGCACCACCCTCGTATTTAATTGCTTGTATTTAATAAAAAAAAATTACATTTCAAATATCAGAGCACACCTCAAGCCTTCCCTTCTCTTATTTGACTCGTTTCTTAATTTCTCTTTCATCAAGGCTGGCCAGAAGGTCGTCGAGGTTCGTGTGTGTTTTCACTTAATCCTTGTTTTTCTTCCCCAGAATTATAGTTAAAGGATAAAAATTTAAAACATTTCAAAAGTTTTAAAAGAATCCTTAAAAATTTTCGGTGTCACTAAAAAAAAAATTCAAATAAAACTTTAAGAAGGGGAGTAAATCGTTTTGAATATAAATAAAAATATTTCGAAGTCTTATAAAAGTTTTGCCAACTTAAACTTTAAATTCTCTGCCGCTGATTTTCGTAAATATTTTTAATTTAATTGTCTCATATAATTCGATTCCGTTCCATATCAGTTTCAGTAATTAAAACCGCCGATTAATTGTCTCACCGCACTTTTTATTTGAAATTGCGTTCCCCGTTCTCAATAAAAATATGAATTTGGACGGAATATTTTTCCGCTCAATAATTTTCATGATTTTTTTGAATAATTTTTTTGTTTCTTTTTTATTGTTTTCCTTCACCTGCTGGTTGTCATTTAGAGTTACTGAAGCCATTTATTTGTCAAAGTTATTATTTGACTTTTATTTAGTCTTCAGAAAATAAAAGTTATTATTTGACTTTTATTTAGTCTTCAGAAAATAAAAGTTATATCGTGATTTTTATTCTTCGCTTAGAAAATAAAAGTTATTTCTTGGATTGTTAATTTTCGATCAGAAAGTAAAAGTTATTTGTTGACTTTTATTTCGTCTTCAGAAAATAAAACTTATTTCTTGTTTCTTATTTTTCGCTTAAAAAATAAAAGTTATATTTTCACTTTTATTTAATCTTCAGAAAATAAAAGTTATTTTTTGATTTTTATTCTTCGCTTAGAAAATAAAAGTTATTTCTTGATTTTTATTTTCCGGATAAAAAATAAAAGTTATTTTTTGACTTCTATTTAGTTTTCAGAAAATAAAAGTTATTATTTGACTTTTATTTAGTCTTCAGAAAATAAAAGTTATTTCTTGATTTCTATTCTCCGCTTAGAAAATAAAAGTTATATTTTGACTTCATTAAAATCTTCAGAAAATAAAAGTTATATCTTGATTTTTATTTTCCGGTCAGAAAATAAAAGTTATATTTTGACTTCATCAAAATCTTCAGAAAATAAAAGTTATTTCTTGACTTCTATTCTCCGCTTAGAAAATAAAAGTTATTTCTTGATTTCTATTCTCCGCTTAGAAAATAAAAGTTATATTTTGACTTCATTAAAATCTTCAGAAAATAAAAGTTATATCTTGATTTTATTTTCCGGTCAGAAAATAAAAGTTATATTTTGACTTCATTAAAATCTTCAGAAAATAAAAGTTATTTCTTGATTTTTACTATCCGCTTAGAAAATAAAAGTTATTTCTTGATTTTTATTATTCGCTTAGAAAATAAAAGTTATTTCTTGATTTCTATTCTCCGCTTAGAAAATAAAAGTTATTTCTTGATTTTTTACTATCCGCTTAGAAAATAAAACTTATTTTTTGATTTTTATTCTTCGCTTAGAAAATAAAAGTTATATTTTGACTTCTATTTAGTCTTCAGAAAATAAAAGCTATTTCTTGATTTCTATTCTCCGCTTGGAAAATAAAAGTTATTTATCGACTTTTGAAATTTAAAATTATTTTTATTGAAGGAATGAAAATATAAAATTAAAGGCTGCAATTAAAAGCTTTTCCGAAACTCCGCCTGAAGGCTAAATGTACGCTTAAACATTTTTAATGAAATAGAAAAAAATTCCCTGTAAATACTGGAAAATCCCAATATTGAGATTTAAAAATTTTTGATGGGAATTGTGGGGATGTTAGAAGCAGGTGTTATTTTAAAAAAATATGTTGCTTCCTTTTTAGGGAAAGTCGGCGTGTCATACCGATACTCAAATACTCAATTCCCGTCTGGGCCTATTGTCTTGACGTTGGCGTCGACAAATAGTTATGGAATACGAGGAAAGAGAAGTTTGTCAAAAGAAATCCTTGTGTCACTTTTCATATAGTTTTCTTCAGCGGTTGATATGGATGTGGTGGAAAAGTGCCGTCATAAAGGGGACCTTTTCCGGAGAAAACCTTCCCGTTTCTCAATCCAGAATTATTCCCCACTGTGCGGCAGCTATCAAATATCTCCATGAACATAATCTTACATGTATTTCAAATTCATTGAGTGTTAAATAAGCCCGCCAGCGTTTTTGGCTGATCTGCTACAATAAATATCCTTAACGTCTTTGATCTGCTGCCAATTTTCGCTTGATTAGACTGGGGAACAAGTAAAATCTCCCAGCCAACAAGCAGCCGGTTATTTTTTTTGGCAACATTTACTTGAGACATAAAATTATTTAGTCGCCTAAATTGCACTTGTTTTTGCGGCATTTTTATAGATGAAAAGAAGAAGAAAATTGTATAACAGCAGCAACAGCACCGGTAACAACAATAATTGTTGTTTGCCAAGAGCAAAAAATATTTTGTTCTATTCGGCAAATAAAAATTTCTAGCAGAAAACCCCACCCTCGAATCAAACGCTTCTTTTGTGTGTCTGGTTTGCTGCTGCTGCTGCCGCTGCTGCTGCAGAATGTTGTACAACTACTCGTCGTGTGTGTGTTTGATTTCTTTGTTCCCGTTATTAATTTCCTCTTTGCAAAGTTTCTTGCCAAAAGGGTATTTGTTTTTGTTTTTTTATTTCTATTTTTATCAGTTGTTCTCTCCAACACTTTCATTGTATTCGTTACAAAATCCAGTGGCAGCGCAAGAGGTTTCTGCTAAAAATCTTTGAATGTTCATGAACTCCCGGCAACAACTGTGGAACAGAAGTACAATTAAATTCGAATGTTGGTTGGGATGGTGGGACGGGTGTTGTGTTGTATGAAGTACGAGTGAATGTTTGTTGTGGTTTTAACTCTTTAGCACTTCCGCTTATTGTATTGTTGTGCCTTTGAGTGTGTGAATGTGTGTGTGTGTGTGTGTGTCTGTGGCGCATCTGAGCTGCAACACAAATAACATGAAACGATGCCAATTCGAAAACAATAGAAATAAGCAAATTGTTGAAAAATTAATATCGTTCTCGCATCAGACTCAAGGGGCAGGAATTTTGGTCGGAAAACGTTAAACACTCAGAAAAACAGCAGCGGCACAAACGGCTGCAATTCTTTTGCCACAATTTATTTTTATTTAAGCCGTTTTTTAAAATAAATTTCAATTTTGTTCTCTATCACTGTACTTTTTCATGAAATATTCGCTTTATTTTAGGTACTATTAAGAAAGTACTTTTTAGAAACGTACCATATCAAACAGACTTTTTTTAAATTATTTGAAAACAAAAACAAATTGAAAGAATACATTTTATAAAAAATCGCCAGCCATTTAAAAGACTATTTTCTTAAACAAATTAATGGGGAAAACGTACTTAAAAGAATTCATTCATTTTCGAAATTACATTTTTAAAAGTTCTTCAGTTGGAAAGTATTTTTTTTTATTATAAAAATATATGTTTAAAAAAAAATCCTTTTTTGAACTGATTTTAAAATTTTAATAAATAAGGGGAGTTTTGTTTTTAAAGTACTCTTCTACACTGAACCCTTCTAAAAGTAAAATTTTTAAAGCAGTTGGTTTTTCAATTGAATTTTCCAAAAGGATATTTTCAAAAAGTTGTCTTCTTAAAAATAATTTTTAGTAACGTAGTTTTTTTTGTTGAAACTATTCCCGTTAAAATAAAAATTTTTTATTTGGAATCTTTTGTGGCATCATTTATCGGTACCTTTTCCAAAGAGTGTTTTGATAAGGTACTTTTTTTTCTAAGAAGTTACTATTTCGTAATGTATTTTTGTACAGTTTAAAATTGTACATTTTAAAGATGTTGTTTTCCAAAAGGTACTTTTTCAAAAGGTACTTTTTCCAAAGCTACCTGTCTAAAAATGCTACTTTGCAACAGTTTACTTTTTCAAATGCTACGCTTCAGAAAGGTACATTTGCAAAAATTACTTGTTTGCAAAGCAACCTGTTAAAATGCCGCTTTGTATCTGGGTACTTTTTAAACTGGTACTTTTTAAAAAGGAACTTGTTTAAAATGTCACCCTTTAAAATTTTGAAAAATTTTAAAACGCACTTGTTTGGAAATACAGCAGGATGGTTTTTGAAATGTTACGCTTTGGAAAGAAACTATTTAAACTGGTACTTTTTAAAAGGGTACTTTTTAAAAGGGTACTTTTTAAAGAGGTACTTCTTTAAAAATTTACCTTTAAGAACGTACTTTACAGCGGAGTGGTTTTTAGAGACATTACGCTCTGAAAAGGTACTTTTTAAAATGGTACTTTAAAAAGGTACCTGTTTCAAAGTGCACATTTTAAAATGGTTTTTTGCAGCAGGGTACTTGTTGAAATGGCACTTTTTAGAGAGGTACTTTTTAAAAAGATACTTTCTTGAAAACGCACATTTCAAAATGCAGGGCACTTCTTAAAAAGGTACTTTTTCTAAAGGTACTTGATAATGCACTTTTAAAAATTGTACTTTTCAGCAGAATGCTTTTTAGAATGGTAATTTTTAGAATAATAACCTTTTAAAATGGTACTTTTAAAAAGGAACCTGTTTAAAAATGCACCTTTTAAAATGCTGGTTTGCAGCAGGATACTTTTTGAAAAAGTACTTTTAAAATCTTATTTTCTTAAAAAAAGTACTTTAAAATCTTATTTAAAAAAAAAAAGTACTTTTAAAATCCTATTTAAAAAAAAAGTACTTTTAAGATCTTATTTTCTTAAAAAAGTACTTTTAAAATCGTATTTTTAAGAAAAGTACTTTTGAAATCTTATATTTTTAAAAAGTACTCTTAAAATCTTATTTTTTTAAAAAGTACTTTTGAAGTCGTATTTAAAAAGAGTACTTTTGAGAAAAGAAGTACTTTTAAAATCGTATATTTAAAAAAAGTACCGGTTTTTTTGATAAATTTAGCGGAGTACTTTTCAAAGTGGTACTTTTTGCAATCGCACTTTTCAGCAGAGTACTTTTTGCAATGATACTCTTTGAAATGGTACTCTTAAAAAGGTACCTTCTTGAAAGGAACCTTTTAAAATGCTATTTTGCAGCAAAATATTTTTTAAAATTGTACTTTTTTTTATAAGGTAGTCTTTTTGAAAGATTTTTTTTACTCTAAAATGTGCTGTTTTAAAAGGGCTTATTAAAATGTACTTTTGAAAAGTTACTTTTCTGAGAGGTATCATCTAAAAAGACAGTCGTTTAATGAAACTATCTGCAGTAAAAGTACTTTCATTTGGTGTGCTAAAAAGTACTAATATGAAAGGTACCTTTTTAAGTGTATGTTTTTAAAAAGCAAAACTTAAAAAGTATTTTAATATACTCCTTTGGAAGGTAATTTCTAAAAGATAGAGTTAGAAGACGCACTCCTTAGAAAGTACTTATTGGATGGTACCTTTTGAAAGGTACTTTTTGAAATGAATAGTTATGAAAAATTAATTTTTCTTAAAAGATAGAGTTAGAAGACGCACTCCTTAGAAAGTACTTATTGGATGGTACCTTTTGAATGGTACTTTTTGAAATGAATAGTTATGAAAAATTAATTTTTCTTAAAAGATAGAGTTAGAAGACGCACTCCTTAGAAAGTACTTATTGGATGGTACCTTTTGTAAGGTACTTTTTGAAATGAATAGTTATGAAAAATTTATTTTTCTTAAAAGATAGAGTTAGAAGACGCACTCCTTAGAAAGTACTTATTGGATGGTACCTTTTGAAAGGTACTTTTTGAAATGAATAGTTATGAAAAATTTATTTTTCTTAAAAGATAGAGTTAGAAGACGCACTCCTTAGAAAGTACTTATTGGATGGTACCTTTTGAAAGGTACTTTTTGAAATGAACAGTTGTGAAAAATTTATTTTTCTTAAAATATAGAGTTAGAAGACGCACTCCTTAGAAAGTACTTATTGGATGGTACCTTTTGAAAGGTACTTTTTGAAATGAATAGTTATGAAAAATTTATTTTTCTTAAAAGATAGAGTTAGAAGACGCACTCCTTAGATAGTACCTTTTGAAAGGTACTTTTTCAAACGAGCTGTTATGAAAAATTTTTTTAAATGGTACTTTTCCAAAAAGTACATTTTTCACAGGGTACTATAATTTTAAACTCACTTTTTAAATAGATATATTTATTCCATAAAAATTTACAAGATGTCAAGTATTTTTTTCTAAAAATCCTTTTTAAGCAGACGCTCATGTTTTAAAAGCCAGACAGACTTCATCCATGAAATTTATGATGTTCACACTCAGTCTATCTAAATTCAATATATTTCCCTTCGCTTCGACAGAGCAACAATTGCTGTTGATATACCACGTCTGTTTACTTGCCCCTGTACCCCTCCCCCTCCCTCACAGACCAGGCAACAAAACTTATCAGTGAGAAAAAAAACTTGTTGTTTATTGTTCAATTGTTATCTGGTCCTTTTTATCCTTGAATACTTTTGCCATTAAATGCAGCTCGTATTTGAATTTGTGATTTATTCGAAAGCAAAGAGAATTGATGTATACAAAAGAAAAAGATGGGGAGAAAAATAGCGAGAAAATAAAAGAAAATTAAGAATGAAAATTTATTCTTTAATTTTTTTTCTTACAGAACTTTAAATCACTCAAATATAAATAAAACCTTTTAATCAACTGGAAACGAACGATAATAAGAAAAGGAAGAAAAAAAGCCTCGAACTGAAATATTAACTTGCAACACTAAATCTCCGGCGAATAAAATATTCTTGCGACACCTGTTCCCATGGAAAAAGGAACCGGTCCTGCTTCGTGGCCACAACCAAAAGAAATATTGCAGAAATAAAAAACAACAACAACAACAAACAAGAAAATGTCAACAACATGAAATTTTCAAAATAAATTAAAACCAAAGACCGAGTTTGACAAAAAGGCAATGAAATACGAATAACTGCAACCAAAAAATAATCGGCCAATAAAATTGATCATCAATTAAAAGTGAAGTAAATGTGGCACATGAAATAAAACCCAACAGCACATCAAGATACCGCATGCAGCATCATGTATCATCATGCGTCACGAAAGCGAGTTAAAAAAAAATCAAAACGGAGGGAGCAAAAGTTTTCGGGTGAGTGTTTCGTTGTTAAGATTTAAGTCTGAATTAAAAAAAAGGAAGAGACTTTAAAAATGTTGGCATTCCTTTTCATTTCGTTCATTTTTGGGAAAATAAATGATAAAATAAGTACTTTTGATGTATGAGCTCAAGCGCAGGTTAAACACAAGCGCCTAATTAATTTATATTTATTAGAGGTGGTCCCAAACGGGTTATAAATGATCGGATATTGATAAATCGTTAAACGGTTTCATTAAATTTTTGAATACTTTTAAAACTTTTGAACTTGAACACAACGCGGTTGGGCGATTAACAATTTTTTTTTTTTTTTTTTGTAGAGAGAGAAGGAGGGTGTTTATTTTAGGGCCGGTAGATATTTTAAATTAAAAAAAAAAAAACAAAAAGTTTTGAATCGCAATTCCAAAACGCGACTCTTGAAACTGATTTCTATTTTATTAAATTCTCTTTTATAAAAAAAAAAATACCAATTCAAATATGCCTGAACTTATTGGAATCGATTAATATGAAATTTTCTTTGTTACAAGAAGATTCGTAAAAAAGCAATTTAATTAGGGTATGCCAACAAGTAATTATTGTTCGATTAATCGGCTCATTTTGGGCAATTAACATTTCAAATATTGTGAAATTGCTTTTTCGCGATTAAAGAATAACTCGAACCTATGGCGATTAATCGATTAATATGAAATTTAATTTTTAAAAAACTATATAATTTTTCATTAAAGTAAAAAATGCGGGTACGTGCCCATGATTTTGCTCTTTAGGCGTCATCTTAAGTTCGATTAATCGACTAATTTAGAGCGATTAACTATTTAAAAATTGCTGATATTCGGTTGAAGAACAATTCGAGTTTGTAATCGATTAATATAAAATTTTATTTTCAGACTATTTGTTGTTTTTCTATAATTATAAAAAAAAACAAGCCGGTACGTCCATAAAATTTATGTCTTTAGGCAGCATCATAAAAAGTAGGGTATTCAAACAACTAATTATTGTTTGACTACTCGATTAATTTTTAGCGAGTAACTATTCAAACAACTAATTATTGTTTGACTACTCGATTAATTTTAAGCGAGTAACTATTCAAATAATTAGAATATGACAGTTAATCGATTAATATAAAATTTATTTTTTATACTATTACTTGTTTTTCTTTAATTATAAAAAAGCAAGACGGTAGGTTCATAAAGTTTACCTCGTTAGGCGGCATCATAGGGTATTCCAACAATTAATTATTGTTCGAATAATCGACTTATTTTGGGCGATTCATTGTACAAACAAATAAAAAATTTTTAAATTCGATTAACATGTGTCGATTAATCGGTTACTTTAAAAATTCCTTTTTCAAAGTAGTTGTTACTTTTCTCTGGTGTAAATCATGGCGGTTTAAGCACAGAGTTTTACTCTTTGCAGTATCATAATAAATAGGGTATTCGAAATATTAATCATTCGGTTCGGTTTATCGTTTAATTTTGCGATTAATTGTTGGAATAATTGAAACTTTCTTTTTTATTTGTCATTAAAGAAAGACTCGAACAATTTATGTTGATTGATCGATTAAAATTTATTGGAAAAAATGCCAGCACGTGGAAATAATTTTTCCCTTTGGGTGGCATCGTAATAAAAAGGGTATTCGGACAATTAATCATTTTATGATTAATCGATTGATTTTCAGCGCTTAATATTTGTAATAACAGAAAACTGTTTATTTTTTTGTAAGCGAATTAATCGAATAATATATATCGATTAATCGATTAATTTAAAATTGGTTTTATCTTAATATTTTGGCTGTTCTTTAATATAAAACAACAACCCGGTACATGCGTAACATCTTACGTTTTAGGTTGCGTCATAACTAGGGTATTCAAACAATTAACAATTTTGCGATTATTCGATTAATTTTGGCGACTAACTGATGGAATAATTAAAAGTTGCTTATTTTCAACTAACGAATAATTCGAATTTATGTCGATTATTCGGTGAATATAAAATGTGTTTTAAAGTTTTTTGTATGTTTCTTTAGTCAGCCTGATTACGGTTGGCGTTTTTCGCCTACAAATTCGACAGTTTGTAATAGATTAAAGACAAAAAACGGATTTTTTCTTTAATCTTTTACAAACTGTAAATAAACAAGCCGGTAGGTGCTCATTATTTTGCTTTTTTAGGCTGCATAATAATTAGGGTACTCCAGCAATAAATTATGTTTCGGTTATTCGATTAATTTTAGCTTGTTGACTGTTCGAATAATTAAAAATTGCTTTTATTAAATCGTTATTTAGAAATTATTAACACAAACAAAATTTAAATTATCCGGTTAACCGAATAATACGACATTGTGAGACTTTTATTCGAATAAAATTTTACCTCATACTCCAGTCTTTGGAATATGACATCCCACTTTCTCTCTCCACCACATTTTCTTTTTCGGTTACATTTAAATTTATAATCCTGCTTTAACGATGCCACTTCGTGGGTGTTCATGGGCCCTCAACAACAGAACAAGTGCGCGGAAAAATCGCTCCATCAATTAAAATCCGTTTCTGTTTTGAATTTGTAAAGATTTTTATCCGCTTTGTTTTGTTTTATTTTCTTTCGCCTTAAACTTATTGTTTCAGTTCATAATTAATCATGTTTTTTTTTCGGAGTTGGAAATATTTATTTATTCTGTTCAAAAATGACCCACGGAAAAGCAACGACGGACGACACATCAGCGTTGTCGAAGTCATTTAGTTGCTACAAAAAAAAAAGAAAAAGAAATGAAGAGGAGAAGTTTGATGGAATGCAGCGAGCATGTTTTTTAAATCACCAAAATATGTTCGAAAGTTGTTGTTGTTGTTGTTGTGGCATTTCGAAAATGTGTTTATTTTGTGCAGTTGTAAAAAGATTTTTCTTCCAACTAAAAACAGCAACAAATGAGCTGAATATTGTGGCTAAAAAAGAAAAATAAAAAAAAGCAAATAGTTTTAATGCATGATAGTCTTGCCGCATGGCTGTTGGAGTGGCACTGTGCGCTGCAACATATTTAAATACCACAACTGCTAGTGTTGTTGCTGGTTGCCAACTAAACAACATATTAACAAACTACTCCATTAGAGTTACAATTGTAAAGATGTGGTTGCCAGCTTAAGACGATGTTTTCTTTTCAATTTTTTTCTGCTTAATTTTTTGTTAACTGCGCAACATATTTCCGTTAACCTTTTGACCCAGCTGTTGTATGATGAGGGTACGAAAAGGCTTTTAAACGACTTAAAAGATAGCGTAGCTCTTAAAAAAGTTCAGGTTGAAGGAAAAAATAAATTCAGGTTATCAAAAAGTGCACATTTTGAAAAAGTTCGTGTTTTAAAAAGTCCAGGTTCTAAAACAAAAGTGTAGGCTTCAAAAATATGTGCAGATCCTAAAAAAGTGAAGATACTAAAAAGTGCAGGTTTAAAAAGTGCAGGTTTAAAAAAGTGCAGGTTTAAAAAAGTGCAGGTAGGAAAAATCGTAGGTATGAAACACATCCAGGTTTTAAAAAGTTCAATTTGGAAAAAAGTGCAAGTTTAGAAAAGTGAAAGTGTAGGTGTTAAAAAAGTGCAGGTTTTAAAAAAGTGCAGGTTTAAAAAAGTGCAATTTTGAAAAAATGTCGGTTTAAAAAAGGGGCAGTTCTTAAAAAGTCCACATCCTAAGAAAGTATAGATGTTAAAAAAGTACAGATTTTAAAAAAGTGCAGGTCGTAAACGAAAATGCAGGTTTTAAAAATAGTGCAGTTCTAAAGAAAGCCCAGAAAAGAACGTACAGGTTTTAAAAAAAGTGTACGTCTTAAAAAGTGCAGGCTTACAAAAACGGTACAGGCTGTCAAAAAGTGCAGATTTGAAAAGTGCGGTCTCAAAGAAAAGTCCAGGTTTTAAGAATTTAAAAAAGTGCAGATTTAAAAAGTGCGGTCTCAAAGAAAAGTCCATGTTTTAAGAACCTAAAAAAGTGCAGATTTAAAAAGTGCGGTTCCAAAGAATAGCCCAGGGTTTAAAACCTAAAAAGTGCGGTCTCCCCGGATAAGTGACTTGTCCAAACAGTGAATTAAATCTTTTATGAATCTTTGGCAGCCACAGTAGCTCATACTCCCTATTAGAATACATTCACAAGTACTTTTGAAACCGCCCTCGTATTCTAGCACATGTCTACGATCACTGGTCTAGTCTAAACATCAACCCTGTCCCCCATCTTCTGCTGCAGCCTTCGTGCAAATAAATATTTGTGATGTGCGTTTTCATCTTCGTCTCCAGCACTTCTTCTTTATTTCAGTTGTTCGTTTCTGCCGTTCGTGATTATCCGAAAATGAAAAAACGTATTCGCATGGTTTTTGGTTAAGCGAAATTCAAAATCATGGTCATTCGTTTGTGTTGTTGTAACCTTAACTCTGCTGGACGGACGCAACAGGCGATTCATTCAAAGTGCAGACGAACAACGAACTGCTGCAACAACTAAGAAAGAAGAGAAAAGGAAAACAAACAAAAAAAATAAAAATTCATTTTCACAATCCCATCCATGATTATTTACACAACATTTTCGTTTTGTTGTTTTCAGATATTTTATTTGTTATTGTATTTAAAAGTGCGTAAAATCGTATGCTTTCGTCGTTTAATGGTGCCTGCCAGTATGCCAGCGTATGTGTGTTTGTGTTGGTAACTCACTAACTAACTCACTTAGTGAGTAGTTTAGACATTCTTTTAGTTAATTTTTCGGTTGGCTGGTTTGTTGCCTTTAAAAAAAGGGTTTCCAATGCAGTTTTGGTGGGTGCATCGATTTCTAGTATTTCGGGAATAGGAAAATAAAATTTATTAACACTTAAAGTGTTAAGTGTGCCCACTGCACACGATAACTCACGTGCTAAAGAATGAGTACATGAGCTGGCTCCGCCATGGACGACAGCGTTGGCCATGCCGTTTAATCGTTATAAGGCTGTAGACAGATGGCGCTTTTCGGGCTGCTAAGAGAATATGCTGTTGCCAATAAAAAGGTGTTCAATAACGGGTTATCCATGTTTGGGTTTCAAAAAACACGCTCTCAACCACTCACACAGAGACGCACACACACACACACACACACACTCTCTCAATCGCTCGCACACACACTCATATACACACTCAGCACACATACAACTCCCATACACACACACAAACACTCCCATATAAACACACTCTCTCCCACTCATCAGACACACTGTCACACAGCCAGACACACACACTCAATAACTCACCCACACACTCAATAACTCACCCACACACTCAATCACTCACACACGCACACACACTCATAAACACACTCAGTACACATACAACTCCCATACGCACATACAAACATTCCCGAACATACACACTCCCGCCCACACTTACAGGCACACACACACTCTCTCACCGACTCGGAGAGACGCACACTCACTCAATCACTCGCACCCACACACACTCAGACACACTCTCAGCCCACATACAACTCCCATACACACACACATACAAACACTCCCATACATACACACTCTCACCCACTCACACAGCCACACACACACACACTCATACACACACTCAGCACACACACGTGCAAACATTCACACACACACATACATACATTTGTCCAGGCATAGTGACAGGGCTCTCAGAGTTATTGATCGAAGCTTTCGGAGCCCCAAGACGTGGAGATCGGATGAGAACTCGATATTTTCAACTCGGAGTAAAACCATTAACATACGGATTTTAAAAAATTTTAAATTTTCCTGGCGGGCAAATAAAAAAAGCTGCAAAATTTATTTTACAAATTGTGTGTGTTGGAGATTTTTCAAAAATCTCAAATTTCATAGCGGAAACCCTACATTAAATCCTTTTAACTGATGGCAATGAATCGTTTTTCGCCAAAGAGATTTTCTTGTTAATGATGTTTGCTTTAGTGTGTTTAAGCCTTAAAGATTAATGTTCTACACAACAGTCAAGGCGAAAGCTTGCAGGTAGTTTAAGTCCACGCAAGGATTCGAGACTCATAGTGACGAGTAAAAAAAAATAACTGATAATATTTTTTATAAATAATGAGGTTTTTCAAATCTACAATTTAAAAAAAAATATATTAAAAAAAATTTATTGTTATTTTGTGGTCGCTACTCTTCTCCAGCTGATGTTGTCTGAGAGTCTGTCTCTTTGCTTTTGCTTAGTTGTTGTTTAACTGCGAGAAATATTTATTAACAATTCTATTGCAGGAGTTTAGCTCACTCTCAAGCCGCTTATTATCGCCGTGCAACATTTTGTTGCATGGACACTTATTTTCTGGCCACTATTAAGTTGAATGTGTTTATTTGGTTTTCGAATCATTTCTGCGTTATTTTGTTGTTGTTGTAGTTGACGTTCCTGGAATAGTAAAAATTATTCAATGCTTAAACGGTTAAGAACGTTTCTTAATGTTTAAACTGGCAATTGTCCGTATAAAGAAGTTGATTCCTTCTTTTTTTTTGTAATTCATTCTTGTGGCTTTAAAACTATTTCTTTTTTTTCGTGGCTGTTGTAAAATGCTAAAATTTATTTGCCAACATTTCTTAAATAATCTTCTTCTTTATCCCTCAGCCATTAAAAGTACACATTAGCGTGTGTGTGAGTGTGTATGTGTGTGTGTGTTGTATTGTGAGCGCTTGTTGCCTTTAACATGTTCCCAGGTTAACTACTTAACATCATTGTCAATTTACTCCTTTTTAAAAGCGAATGATTAATTGCAACCATTTTCGTTTAAACGGTTAAAAGATTAGGAAAATGTACTTACGAGTACACAATCGAATGCACACACACACACACACACACACACACACACACACATACATGCGGGTAAGGCAATCTCTGTTTAGTAAAAAGTAATTGGAAATGCGGTTTCAAATATAGAGATTTAGTTGGCATTTAGTTATTTAAAGGTTTAAAGTATTTCAAGTTTAAAAGTTAGTTGATAGTGTCATATAGTTACAATGTTCGAAGCCTGAAAATCTCAAAATATGTGTAAAATAATTGATTGCAGGTTTTTATAACACTAATTATGCATGTTTTGTCATGTTTTAATTATTTGAACTTAAGTTCGAATTTTCGAAATTAAGTTCGAATTTTCGAAATAAATTTTAAATGATTCTAGAGTCTATTTATACGTAAATTTTTGAAAAATTGAGCGTGAGACATAGTTCTTAAGGCAAGTTTAGGGTGTTCGACACCTGTGTCTTGTTGGAAATTTGCTAATTTTTGATTTTATATATGCCAATTTGGAAATGTTATAATATACATATGAAATACATAATATTTAATCATATTGCAAACCTATTAGTTTTAATTTTTACATTTTCGAACTAAACTTCGAATTATTAAAATTCTTTTCCAATATTTAAAAACTTATGTGTGCATATTTTAAGAAAAATACTTAAGAGCTTTGTAGTTATCTATTGAAAAATAAAGCCTGTTATTCGAAAATACATATGTATGCGTTTCTTGACTTTTTGAAAAAAGCAAAAGAAAATGATATTTGTAAATTTGAGGTTGTTATAACGCTAATTATGCATGTTTTGTTATGTTTTAATCATTCGAACTTAAGTTCGAATTTTCGAAATCAAGTTCGAATTTTCGAAATAAGCCTTAGACGATTTTAGAGTTTATTTATATGTTAATATTTGAAAAATTTTGCGTGATACACGGTTTTTAAGGCATGTTTAGGGTATTCGAAACACACACACACACACACACACACACACACACACATATATATATATATATATATATATATATATATATATGAAAATATAAATTTCCTTTTGCACTATAATTTTATTTTATTCGAGTTTGTTGTACTTTCCCAAAATTTTAGAAAAGCTTAGAGTTATCATTGATAGCCGTTGGCTACTTCCCATGCGTATCTTACTGCTGCTATGGCAGATCATCCTTTTTCCAAAATTTCTTAGAATAACTAAAAATATTATATCAAATTTCCATAATTTTATTGATCTCTTAAAATGTGTTGTGCCGAATTTCGACCACCTCAGGAAGAATTTTTTTTTTTTACTTGGGCTGTGTCTCAGGGAAGGGCCTCTTCTCTGCAATGCATTGTGTCATAACTATGGAAAGCAGCAGACCGTCTTGAGAGCACAAATGAATAAAGAAAATATGAGAAGAGAGAGGGAGAATTTCTGGGAAGCATTTTTTTATTTCTTGTTATGAAGTCAGTGGTTGCCAGTACTGTGAATGACAATTCCATTAATTCCATCACGCGTTAATGGATGTCAGAAAAATTCTATTCCATATTCATGACTGAGAGCGACATTGAACCCCCCGATCTTTGAATTTCGTGTCAGCAAATCAGGCAACTTCTGACAGATTTCCCCCATAAAAATTAACAAAACGGAAGAACGGAAACACACGCATCGTCTGGGATTTAAAAAACCACCAAAATTTTTTTCTGTTTTCATTTTGGACTAACTGCAAATTCAATTTAATCTTTTCAATTTCCAATTCCAACAGAAACTGCTCCTTCAATTAAGTTGTTCGCTTCGACGTTGCTGGTCGCCAACAGAAACTGTTTGCTCCCATTTACCCAAATATTTCCCCCATCCATCCCAAAAAGAGAGCAACCATTCTTTTCATTTTGCATCTGTTTTGTATTTGTGTGTGTGTTTTTTTTGGGATCATTTACTTGTGTGGCATCGCATTTAATTCACTGCCCAAGTCTTATTACCGACTATCTGCTGCTCGTTATCAGAGATTGTCAAGCAGAATGCACGCGTAGTCTTGCAACAACACGATTCAATCTGAGGGAATAAAACGCAAATACATTCTAACTTACGAAATAGTTGGCGGTTAACAAAAAATATCACTCATTTTGCTGCAAAAACACTTGGTGGCATGTCGCATTTTGCTGCAGTCATACGGAGGAGCGGGCATGAGCAACAACTTTGTGCCCGTATTTGGCAGAAATAAAGAAAAAAAGGCAGGCGGTAGCGTATTTTTCTTCCACGATCGAGATGCAAACATAATGAGATAAATTTGTGTTGTTGGTGTTGTTGCCGTTGAAACTACATGTGGCAACTAATAAAATCGATAATGATAATGATAACGATAATGATGATGTTGTTGTTGGTGGTTTTTTCGGTTGCTCATTTTAAGATTTAAAACATCTTGCGACTCTGCCTGAAGCCAACAATCTTAATAAACTTTGCTGTGATTAAGCGGCGGCTTATGGTGATTTGAAAAATTAAACGGTTTCAGAAAAAGGTTTTGTTTTTTGCTGCGATTTTATTTCTGGTGGCCATTGTTTAACCAATTTTTTTTTCGGAGTTTTGTTAACAAAGTGATTTTGTAGTTCTTTTCCTTTTGCCTCTTGACTGCTGATTCGTGTGTTCTATCGCCGACAAACAGTGGGGCTGGGGAAACAATTTCAAAATAATCTATTAAATTTTTTTTACTTATATATTATTATTAATATTTTTTTTGTTAATTTAAAACAAAATAAATTCAGTTTGAAAAAAAAAAAATCTCCAGAAATTTGAACTAAAAAGCACGAAATAGGCCTTAAAAATAGGATTATTGGGAGAAAATAATTGATTTGAGGTTGTTATAACACTAGTTATGCATGTTTTATCATATTTCAATTATTCGAACTTAAGTTCGAAAATTCGAAATTAAGTTCGAGTTTTCGAAATAAGTTTTAAAAGACTGTAGAGTCTATTTATATGTAAATTTTAAAAAAATGTAATGCGAAAAAAGTTTTTACAGCAAGTTTAGGAACTCCGAAACGTTTGGCTATGAAAAAGGCAGTAGGGCGATGCCACAACACAAAAAAAATTCACTTAACAACAACAATAAATTTTTTTTTGAAGCGGAGGGAGCGTTCAGGTCCTGAAGTTCTTGCGTCAATCAACGGGCACCATTTGAGAAACATTTAAAATAAGTTGTCGGTCCCACGGTGCCGTTAAGATGCTTCTCAATCAATATTTGTTTACTGTGTGTTTGTGTGTGTGTGTCTGTGTGTGTGTGTGTTGTGTCCATTGTTTTGTATTTGTTTGCTGCGTCGTCGTTTTCTTTGTTTTGCCAGTCGACATGTGTTTTTCTATTGTCCTTCGTTGTTGCTGCTGTTCTTGTTGTTGTTGCTGTTATTGCTAAATGTTATTGTTTCGCTGTTGCTGCTGCCGATGCTGATGCTGCTGTTTCTTTCGCAAAAGCTAATAGCTTTCTAATGATGTACTTGTTACATTTAATCACTGTCTAACGTTGTACGAGTATGTTGTTGTCTTCCCCATTTTACTGCTGTTGCTGTTGTTGTTGCTGCTGTTGTTACATATTGTCCTGTTGTGTTTTATGGCTCTTTTCTTTAATGTCGCTAATACATTTTTAGTCTTATTGTTGCAGCAACATGTTGCATTTTTTGTCGCTTCGCTTTTGTTGCGGTTGTTGGGCTAAATAGATGGTTGTTGTTGTTGTTGTTTTTTTTGTCCCATTTCGGTTGGTTGTTTGCTGTCAATTTGGCTTGTTAAGCTTTAAATAACTTTTTTGTTGGACTTGATATAATTTTTGTTGTTGTTGCTACTGATTTTTGTCTTTTTTTTTTTGTTTGTTAAATTTGTTTGTTGTTTGTATTGTTTCCCCGTTGCCCTCTATTTTTAATAAATTAAAAATTTCATTGTTATTTAATTTAGCTGTTGTTGTTGCTGTTATTGCATTGATACAACAGATTGCTGCACTTTGCTGTTACTGCTTCAGTTGTTCGTGTTGTTGTTGCTGTTCAATTTTTATTAGTTGTTATCGTGTGCGGTATCGAAAGCAAAATCTTTAAAATTGAGTTGTCAATTTTCGTTAGAAAGGAAAAGAAGCACCGCAGTGCTGCTGCTGCTGCTGCTAAATTGTTTTATGTTGTCAAGCATTCCCGTGCTGTTGTTGTCGCTGCTGTTGTTTTGTGGGGCACAAATTGTTGTGTGTGTGGTTTATTTATTTAATATGTCTTTAATGAGGGTTTAATTTGTTGTTTTTGTTGTGGCTTCTGTTTTCCTCGTTTTTAATTAAGTTGCTCGAATGTTGTTGTTGCTTGTTTCTATTGAAAAATTGCATGTTTTTCGGTTTTTGTTAGATTTTTGTTTTTCTATATGGATTTTTCATAATAAATTTATCTCTTGTTTTTCGCTATTATTTTGTTATTTATGCTGATCAATTCTGTTTCTTATTTGAGAGCAACAAAAAATTGTCATGGGAATTCAATAAAAAAAAGTGTAGAAAAACTGAATTAATTTTTGGGGTGAATGGCAGGAGTTAAAAGGCTCAAGAAAAGGTCTGATTTAAATATAATGGAGTGCAATTTGTAAATCTTTTTGAACAAAAACAGGACCAGTTTTTTTAAACAACATGAAGAAATCAACAAAAATTTCTTCTCAGTCTGTGGCGATCTCCGCTGTTTTCGGTTGTCGCCACAGTGCCCATGCGTGCCTTCATTAAAATGCGACCCCGTTTCTTATTTATTTTGAATTTTATCGAAAATCCTTGAATTAAAAACCGTTATCCGAATAAAACTTCTCTATTGAAAAGCTTTATCCGAATGAAATATTTCCATAGAAGAAATTTATCGGGAGAAAAAAAAAGAAAAATATCGTTCGAATTTAAATTTTTTATTGAAAATTTTATTCGACTAAAAATTGCCCATCGAAAAATTTTTTTTGTCTTTTGTTGATAAATTTCATTCGAATAAAAACTATGAATGCAAAATTTTATTCGGATAAAAATCTTTTTTGATAAATAAAATTTTAACCAAAAATTAGTTTGAACGGAAATTTTTTATTGAAAATATATTATTCGAATAAAAGTTTTTCCTTGGAAAATTTTATTGCAGTGAAAATTTTCCATAAACAAATCTTGTTCGGATGAAAAGTTTTCATTGAAAAATTCTGGTCTAATAAAAATTTTTAACTAATAACATTTTATTCGAATAAAAACTTGCCATGAAAAGAAGTTTATTCGAATAAAGTTTTTCGTATGATAAATATTATTCGAATAAAAACTGTGTATGAAAAAAAATAGTTTTACAATAAAAATTTGCTCTTGAAAAATATTAAATACAAAATTAAATTAAATGTTATTCGAATAAAATTTTTCGAATAAAAATTTTCTACGAAATAAGAAATTATTTTTAAAATTAAAATTTTCTCTTAAGAAATAGTATTTGAATAAAAATGTTCCTTAAAAAGATTTTATTCGAATAGAAATTTGTACTGAAAAACAATTTTCCATTGAAATATTTTTTCTAAAATCAATTTTCCATTAAAAAATTTGATTCAAATAAAAATTTTCCATGAACAAATTTTATTCGAATAAAAATTTTCCATGGAAACATATTATTCGAATAAAAATTTGTACCAAAAAATTTTTTCTATAAACAATTTTCCATTGAAAAATTTTATTCGAATAAAATTCTTCTATTAAAAAATTTTATTCAAACAAACATTTTCTACGAAAAAAAATTTATTTTTAGAATAAAAATTTTCTCTTGAAAAATAGTATTTGAATAAACATTTTTCACTTAAAAATTTTTTCAATTTTCCATTAAAAAATTTTATTCGACTAAAAATTTTCCATGAAAAAATTTTATTCGAATAAAAATTTTCTATGAAAAAAAATAATTTTTGGAATAAAAATTTCCTTTTGAAAAATAGTATTTGAATAAAAATTTTCCATTAAAAAATTTGATTCGATTAAAAATTTTCTACGATAAAAAATTATTTTTAGAATTAAAATTTTCTCTTAAAAATAGTATTTGAATAAAAATGTTCCTTAAGATGATGTTATTCGAATAAAAGTTTTCCATTAAAACATTGTATTCGAATAAAAACTTTCCACGGAAAAATATTTTCCTAAAAACAATTTCCCATTGGAAAATTTTTATGATTTTTTCCAACATTTTTTCAAGAATATAATTATTTCCCTTCAACAAATTGATGTTTAATATTTTTTAGTTGTTTTTAATTAAAATGATTAAAGTAATCAAGACCAAGAAAGTTGTTGCCTTGTAAAATCCATAATAATTCTCGCCGGAGATGCCGGGTGTTTTTCAGAAAAAATCTGATTTCTTGGCGTGTTCTTTGGTGTCAAATAAAAAAACGCGCATAACTGGCATCCCTCCCCAAAGTTTTGGCGCTGTCTAATTCTCGCTTGAACATGCAGACCTCACAGTACGTGCAGCAAAATACTGCAGACGTAGTTAAAAAGATAGAAAACATTTAGATTTATCATGAAATATTGCAGCGATTATCGAAATTACAAAGAGACCAAAAATGGAAGGAAAACACCCTCAAAAATATCAAATAAAAGTCACACACTTCAATTACAAAAACAAAAAACAAAACAAAAAACAGACAGACACACAACAACGCCAGTCAAAAAGACAGCCAAAGCTGAAACTCACAATAAAATTACAATTGATATGCAAATTAAATCGGCTCACAATGTGATGAACAACATTTTAATACGCTCTGCTGCAACGAGAATCAAGAAAAGGCTTTTTGGTTGAGAGAAAAAAAAGCGAAGAAAAATTGGAAAATGAGGGCGTGGGTTAATGCAAATGCAAACAGTTCATTTCCAGCCAAAAAACATTATAATTTCCTGGCTCAAACTAGAAAAAAAAATCAGGAGATTTCGTCATACAGTTTTTGATTAACTCCATACGAAAGCAAAAATAATTCAATTCAAAGCAAAACTAAATTTGGGGAACGCGAATTTGCACACTTTTTTCTTTTTATTTTTCTTTTTATTTTTCAAACGTTGCAACCTGCCACCAGGAATATTGTCGAGACAACATTAAAACCAACGATGGTGAACTGCGAACTCTGGATTTTGAATATGTTGCAGTTTCTTGTCTCTTTATCTCTCTCTCTCTCTCTCTCTCTCTTCTCCCCTCGTGCTCTAATTGTGTGTTGTTTGTTGGAGGTGACAGTTAAAAAGTAACGGTTTGAAGGAAATAAAGTTGCCACACTGAAGTTGGAAAAGAAAAAAAAAGACAAAATATTAAAATTAAAAATTTATTCTTTGATGATCTCCGTAAACAGGTTGCACAGTGGGGTGGTTGCTTAAAAAGGCTATAAATTAAAGCTGATTGCTAAATAAAATTTAATCGTTTCAGTTCATTTTTTAAATGAAAAATTTGCACTTGAGATACTCATTTTTATTTAATAATTTTTTTTTTATAAAATTAATTTTTAGTTTTTTAATTTCAAATTGAAAAGTGTCTGCAGTTTTTTTTTTCTAAATAAGCCCAATCATAATTCGTTAATCGAATAGAAGCAATTTTACGCTATTAAAACAGTTAGTCGTACAACGATTAATCCCACAAAATTAATCGATTAATTGCACAAAATTAATCGGATAATCGTACATCCATTAATCATTTGGATACCACATATTGAAGAATTTTGAATTATTCAAACAGTTAATCGTACAACGATTAATCCCACAAAATTAATCGATTAATTGCACAAAATTAATCGGATAATCGTACATCCATTAATCATTTGGATACCACATATTGAATAATTTTGAATTATTCAAACAGTTAATCGTACAACGATTAATCCCACAAAATTAATCGATTAATTGCACAAAATTAATCGGATAATCGTATATCCATTAATCATTTGGATACCACATATTGAAGAATTTTGAATTATTCAAACAGTTAATCGTACAACGATTAATCCCACAAAATTAATCGATTAATTGCACAAAATTAATCGGATAATCGTACATCCATTAATCATTTGGATACCACATATTGAAGAATTTTGAATTATTCAAACAGTTAATCGTACAACGATTAATCCCACAAAATTAATCGATTAATTGCACAGTGATTAATCGTATAAAATACAAATTAACCGCGAAATATTTTGAAGCAGCAATTAATTTACTTGATGCCTTTCAAATTGAAGAAAATATGGGTTGTTGAATATGATAGAAAAATGACAAAAATTATTCGAATAATTCGTTAATCGAATAATACCAGTTGAATTTCATTGATTTTTTAACACTTTTCATAATAGAATGTGCACGTACCCGCTTGTCTTTTACATAAAAGAAAAAAATTGTTGTGAAAAGAATCACCGATTAAACGATATAAATTATTCGAATAAGTCCTTAATCGAATATAAACAATATCAAATTATTCCAATAGTAAATCGTACAACCAAACTAATCTATTAATCGTACGACGATTAATTGTGCAACGATTAATCGTTTGAATCCCCTGTGCTATAGTCAACTCTTTCCAATGCAAATTAATATTTTGAAGCAGCGAATAATTTTTTAAGGGCTTCAAAATAGTAGATAAAAATTAGTTGTTGAATTGGAAAGAATAGTGACATAAATTATTCGAATTCAAAACTATTCATTAAGTGAACACACTGTGCATTTGGAGGGTGTTCCGAGTTCTTCGCTTTCATAATCCAACAGTTCGTTGTATTAAAAGGGAACTTTGAGTGTTAAATTTTGTATTTGTGTCGTGTGGGTGGCGCTTTGATATGCTTTTCTAATCATGAAAACAAATAAAATCAACTTCAAAAATAAAAATAAAAAATAGAGAACAGGATGGTTGAATGTTTGCTAATAAAAGTCATGCATTTGCCAGCCTTTTTTTCCTTTTTAATATGCATTTAATCGCCAGGCAATACGAGTGCCAAACACCCAAAACTTATAGAAGGGAATCTCACGAGTCGATGTCGTTTGATAAACCAACAAACAGCAACAATAAAAATATCATCAATCAGCTTTAAGGAAATGGTTGATGAACAACAACAGCAACGGCGGGTCGAACACTTCAACTGCAACAGCAACGGCAACGGCAATAGAAACACTAAAAGCAACAACAATAACAACAACAACATGAGCAACATGTGCTGGTATTCCCATGATATTAATGAAATGTTAAATCCAGCGTAACTGGAACAAGTGGAACCTCCACAATCATCCATAAATGCAAACAGCTAAAAGCCGAAACAGTTTCGCAAAGACAATGAGGAACAACGACACCAACAGATAAACAAACAACAAAAAAAAAACAAAAAAAAAAACCAACGAACGAATGAGCGAACAAACAAACGAACGAACCCACAATGAAAATGACCAACAACAAATTGAATGCAAATTTTGAGGGGAAAAAAAATAAATTTTTTCTCTTTTTCTTTTCTTCTTCTTTGTCGTTATTGTACAATTTCTTAGACTAACGGTATTTGGTTTGAAAGGTTTTCCTTAGCTGTTGTTATGGTTGTTGTTATTATTATTAGTGTTGTTGTTGTTGTTGTTGTTGTTGGCCTATAAGCACAACTCCTGCTTATAAGCCAAACGAAAACCACGTCCCACATATTCCTCATCGCTGCGAAAGGGCAAAATAATTGGTCCCGCCGCGACATCTCTAACTGGGGCATGCATCGTATAATCTTCATTATCCGTGCCATCATTGAAACGTTCGCCACACAGACGCACCTGATTGATGCCCAAAAAATCATCGGGACAATTGAATATGCCGGCACCGGCCTGGCCATCCGGCACCAAATCATTTTCGGCTGGCAAACAAAAGAAACAAAAAAAAAACAAAAACAAAATGAAAATAAAAATAAAAACAAAAAAACACAAACAAAAAAATAAATAAAAACGTGAGAAAGTTAATAAAACTTTTCTCTGCTCACGCTCACGCTCACGCTCACCTTCATCCTTGTTGATTATCTGAAAATCCAGCTGATCCCCCCCACTGCCGCCCAGTTGCTCCATGACATAATTAACGGAGCAAAAATCTTTGCCCCGCTCCAGGCAAATCGCATAATTTAAATTGTTCTGAAAAAAAAAAAAAATTTAACAAACAAACTTTTCCCAACTCCCAGAACACACTTACCAAATAGGTGGCCACTTTGTTCTGCACCACACTGCCATCCGTGTCATAATTGAATGACTTCACCACGCCCTCTGGTGCCGTGTAGAATTGCAAACAGCCATCAGGCGCTAAATTTTCCTCCAACTGAAATGAAAACTGTTTTAAGCGCACAAAAAAATTTCCAAAATTTCTATTCTACTCACTTGTGATATTTTGATATTAAACGCCCGCTCACCGGAAGGGACTTTGGCGAAAAATGATAAATAGATTTTCCTGTCGAAGGCGTGACCCACATGAACGTACACTGAGATGATCAAATTAGAGACAAATTTATTGCAGATTTTTTTTAAAGTTGCAAAAATTAATTTCTAAAAAATATTTAATAAAACATGGAGGAACATTATGGAGCTCACGTTTATGTAAATCGCTCTTGATAAGCAAAAGTGGCCAGCAAAACTAAAATGGCTCCTAAAACCCTTCAACTGATCGCTTTGAATTTTTCAATACAATTTTGGGAAAAAACCATCAGCAGCACTAAAATTTAAAAGCTAAAATAACTTCTACTCAATAGCGAAACTGAGAAAAATTTTACGCTTAAGATAAATCGCTGCAAGGACATGACTACCTCGCCTACATCCTGAATTTCAAAATTAAATATATTATCGCATCATCAGAATGAAGCAAATTTTGGTATTTGGCTCTGAAATTTAATATTCCATATCTGTTGAAAATTTCGTTTCACTCGGAGCCAGGATGCGACTATCTCTCGCATATCCTTCTTCTTAAAAATTTCAATTTCAACTGCATTTTTGACAGGGAGTGCACCAAAACTTCATAACAACTTGTAAAATTACACGTTTGAACTCTTTGTTAGATTTCGCTTCATTCGATGCCAGGACACGACCACCTCTCGTATAACCTTATTTTAAAAAATTAAAATTTCAGCTGCATGTTTGACTGGAGTGCACTAAAACTTCATAACAACTTGTAAAATTATCCGTTTGAACTCTGTGTTAAATTTCGTTTCATTCGGAGCCAGGATGCGACCATCTCTCGAATATCCTTCTTTTTGAAAATTTCAATTTCAACTGCATTTTTGACAGGGAGTGCACCAAAACTTCATAACAACTTGTAAAATTATACGTTTGAACTCTTTGTTAGATTTCGCTTCATTCGATGCCAGGACACGACCATCTCTCGTATAACCTTCTTTTAAAAAATTAAAATTTCAGCTGCATTTTTGTCACTGGAGGGCACTAAAACTTCATAACAAATTGTAAAATTATCCGTTTGAACTCTGTGTTAAATTTCCTTTCATTCGGAGCCAGGATGCGACCATCTCTCATATATCCTTTTTCTAAAAAAAACTAGGTTTTGCATGCATTATAAGTTCGTATTTATGGCCAAAAATATAATTTTCAGTACTATTGTAAATTTCATGCCATCATATTTCTAAAATTAAGCCGTATGGCTCAGTTCTAAATTTCGTTTCATTCGGTGCAAGGACACGACCACCGGTCATGTATCCTTTTTCTGAAAAACTTAATTTTATCTTCATTTATGATTGAAATGCTTTAAAAATTCATAATTTTCTCTAAAAGTACGCATTTTTATGCTGTTGTAAGTCTCGTTCTACTAGGCGCAAGGACTTGACTAGATTTCACACATCCTTCTTAATAGCAGCTGCATTTATGACTGGAATGCGCTAAAAACTTACAACTATTTATAAAATCATGCGTTTTAGCTAATTTGCAAATTTCGATTCTATCGTTGCAAGGACTTGGCTACCTTCCATATATCCCTTTTCTAAAAAATTTAATTTTAGCGTTTTTTGTAATCCGAATGCTTTTAAAATTCACAACTATTTCTTAAATTATGCGTTATGGCTCAGTTCTAAATTTCGTTTCATTCGGTGCAAGGATGTGGCTACTGGTCATATATCATTTTTCAAAATATCTTAATTTTGGTTGCTTTTATTACTTATTTTTTATTTTTTTTTTAATTTATAATTTTATCTGAAAGTATAAAATAATGTTTTTTGTAAATGTTTTGCACTCGGTGCAAGGACATGGCTACTTTTCACTATATCCTTTTAATAGCAGCTGCATTTGTGATGGAAATGCATAAAAAATTTACAAAGATTTATAAATTTAGTTGTTTTGGTTGAGTTGTAAATTTTGTTTCTATCGGCGCAAGGGCGGGACTGCCTCCCATATATCCTTTTTTTTTAAATTAAAATTTTTGTTGGATGTATGCTTGAAATCTTCTAAAAACTCACATTTATTTCTAAAATTATGCGTTTTAGCAGTGTTGTGAATTTCACTTCCCTCAGCCTTGGGACTTGCGTATCTCCAATATATCCTTTTTATAAGAAGCTTAATATTTTCCATATTTATGATTGGAATACACTAAAAACTTACAACAACTTATAAAATTAGGTGATTTAGTTGTGTTGTAAATTTTGATTCTATCGGCGCAAGGACGTGACTGCTTCCCATATATCCTTTTTTTTTCAATAAAAATTTTTTTTGGATGTTTGCTTGAAATTGAATAAGAACTCATAGTTTTTTTTTCAAATTTATGTGTTTTAAAACTGTTGTGAAATTGGACTCACTGAGTTGCAAGGACGTGGATACCGGCTAATATATCCTTTTTATGAAATTGGAACCAGTGGCTATTGTGTCAACTTTTTTTCAGAGAAAATCATTAAATTGAGACTATTTTACTTATAATTCAAATATTTTTTCAGCTCCTAAACTGCTGTAGCAAATTAATGTTGCCGGCAACTTGTATATAAACTTGTTGCCAACAAATGTTTTTATGGATGCAAAGAAAGTTTCTCAGCGTAAAAATATTTTTCTATAACAACTCAATGTAAACTTACTGTGCTGTCCCGTATTTATGCCACACAAAACTGGAACCACAAAATTTGAATTGTGTCCCGAAACGATAAATTGATCTTCTTCACAGTTGCCATCAGTGGGACGGTTCAGCTGCAATTGTTGCAAATGATTCGAGAGTATGGGAAACAAGAAATCTTTACCAACCTCAAACATCAGAAAGTCCAGTCTCAGTTGTTGCACATTCTCGCGCAAATTAATTATCAACACGCAGATCATCATCTCTCGCACCGGCTGCGGATAATTCGGACTCTCAAAATAGGCCACCGACTGTCCAATTGTATCGCCGCAGCCAGTTAAAACTGAAAGAAAGTGAAACAATCAGAAACATCTGAATACGGTTGGTGTCGTTGCTCAACCCACAGATGCAGCAAACGCCCAGACCTTCGCCGCAACGTTCGGTCGAAATGCCGCCCAAACTCTTGCACTCAAACTCGTGGTAACAAACGCCCTCCATGTGCCGAATGTCGCCCATGTTCACGGAACATTTTGTGTTGGCAAATTTGATGACTTCGAACAGACTGAGGAAACCTTTACTCTTGACTTTTCCTTTGGAGTTCAACGGTCCCTGTGTCTGTATCAGATTCACTTGGCCAGGCCCACTGTAGACGAAGAGACTTTTCAGTTTGTCCACCAAATTAAAGGGGAACGGACTGGCGGGTTTCATAATGGTACTGAAGGTTGTAAGAGCTGGTGGCGGTGGTCTAGAAGTGGTGGATGGTGTGGTTACAGCTTCCATGGTGGTCGTAGGCCCGGGAGTTTCTGTTACGCCTGCAGGAATTGTTGGTTCAGGCGAATCAGTTGTTTGAGCAACTTCAGTGGGCTGCGGTTGTATTGTTGGCTCTTCCGTCGTCGCCCCTGGTTCTTCAGACATTGTGGTCAGAGTTTCCATTGTTGTTGTTGTTATTTCCTGTTGCTGTTGTTGTGGGAACTTGTGCCAAAACAAACGTGCTGCCGGATTCCCCGGTCGGAATCTCCACTTATAAGGAGTATCGTAAATTTCATACGAACTTTTTGTCGACTTTTTAAATTTAACGCTGGCCTCTGTGGTCACTTGCACTTCATCGCGCCACTCGTTTGCCTGCTGCAATCCTCCCAGCGTTATGAAATTGCTGCGAAACGAACAGATAACAAATTGCAGGTGGCATAAAAGTATTGAAGCAACAACAATTAATGAGACTGTGCAGCATCTTGTTAACGTCGTCATTATGGGGAGAAGCACTGGCAGCAACTGTCGTGTAGTTGTCTCTAATCGTGGCATCACACCATTCGATTGATGTTGGAAAAAGTAAAATTTCTTTTCCATTTGTCACAATCAGAGCATTAATTGTCAGTTGGCGAAGAGTGGCGTTGGTTGGGTAGCCAACAAATCTCAGGTGTAATGCAACCTGCACTTGTTCCCCTCTCTTTTTGTCTGTTGGAGATAAATTTCTTTTGTTATTGTTTTCTTCTTGTCGTGGTCATGGTCTTGTGATTGTTATCATTCCAGTCGTCTGTGCGTTTGAAAGGTTTGTCGCCGCAGCCGTTGTTTCATTGTTGAACATCAGCCGGAATTTGAGATGCGCAGCAGCAGCTGCTGCGTAACAGTTTTTAATTTTAGAAAACAATTTTGCAGAACATACAACTTCACTTGCAGAAAAATCTTGCTAACCCGAGGTGGGCTACATTTTTCTCAAAGAATAATTTAAAATAAAAAAAAATTTCTGCCACGATTTGATACATTTTTCTTAAGGAAAAGTCATGCCAACCCCGGGGTGGGCTATATTTTCTTAAGGTAAAATGTTTCGAATCCCGGGGTGGGCTACATTTTTCTTAAGAAAAGTTTTCGAAATCCGAAAAAAATTTGTCATCCCTGCGAGGGCCTCATTGTTCTTAAGAAAAGTTTTCTTAAGGAAAAATTTTGTGAACCAGGGGTAGACTACATTTTTCTTAAGGGAAAATATTGTGAATCCTGGAGTGTTCTAAATTTTTGTTAAGGAAAAATTTTGGCAACCTGGAGGAGCACTTTTTTTTTTTAAGAAAAGTTTTCGAAATCCGCCCCCCTGGGGGGCCTCATTGTTCTTAAGAAAAAAAGTTTTGTTAAGGAAAAATTTTGTCAACCAGAGCTGGGCTCCATTATTCTTGAGGAAATATTTTGCTACCCCTCGATGGGCTACATTGTTCTTAAGGAAATGTGTACCAACCCGGGGTGGGTTATATATTTCTTAAGGCAAAATCTTGCTAACCTGGACTGGACCACATATTTTTTAAGGAACAATTTTTCTAACCCCGGGGTGGGCCACATTGTTCTTAAGGAAAAATATCGCCAACCCCGGGGTGGGCCACATTGTTCTTAAGGGAAAATTTTGTTAACACCGGGCAACAATTTTTTCACCTCTAGAGGGCCTACAGTTTTTTAAAGGAAAAAATTTGTCCACTCTGGGGTGGGCTACATTTTTCTTGAAGAGAAATTTTGCCAACCCCGGTCTGGGCTGAATTTTTCTTAAGAAAAATTTTCAAAAGGCGGAAAAATTGTGTCATCTTTGGTGGGCGCAAAAAAAAAAGTTTTCATCCCTAGGGGCTTCAGTTTTCTTAAGATAAAATTATGTCAACCCCGGGGTTGCCATCCCAAGAATCTATGTATTTCGTAAAGAAAAACATTTTGGACTCCAGGGGTACCACGTTTTTCTTAAGCAAGTAATTTGCGAACCCAGTGGTGCCACGTTTTTCTTAAGGAAACAAATTTCAGCAACCTGTCGGGATAGTACAATATTTTTAAGGACAAACTTGCCACATGGCCACGAACTGCACCACTCGTGTTCTTTCGTGGTTGCCTAAAATGTTGCTGGAAACTTTTTTCTTGAAAAAAAACAAGCTTCTAGATATATTTCTCATTGTACTACTTTGGCAACATTGCTTTGGAAGTGTTACGAAACTTTTATATGAGTATGACAACATTTCGCTTGAAAGCCTCAATGTTGCTCAACATTTTCCTCTCATTCAAACAGAGTGGTACCCCCGCAGCACTGGAAAATCGCTCCGAACTCGGTGTTTGTTATGAAAAATATGGCCGAAGATAAAATATTTCGTATGAAAAAATTGATGTTGCTCAACATTGTTCAAAATGTTGCTCATTATGAGTTGTATTTTGTATCTAAACATGTTGCCAAGTCACTATGTTGTCAGATCAGATAAATATTGTTGACAACAACGAAATTCGATGGTAAGGGTTCATGTAACTTTTGTTGCAGCAACTTTTTTTTTATTCAACAACTTTTTTGTTGTTTATCTTAAAAATTTTGTATAAATAAAAAAAAGATAAACAGTTCTTGAGTTTTACATCATTTCTCGAACGCCAAATGGACACTTGCAACCCATCATTAAAGTAATAATTTTCGATTACAAATTCATGGTTAATTTCAATAAGTTCCTGCATCCAGGCAGCACCAGAACAAAAACAAACAAAGAATATATATATTTTTTTTATCATCTTAAGTACTCCGCTTGGCTTTTGAAAAATCTCCAACTTCAGTTAATTGACATCCAGTGGACACATGAATGGGATGTTGGAAAGCGTATGAATACGTTATGTTCAGCGAAGCAGCAGTAAAAGTTTTTTTTCTTCCTTTAAGTACATGTTCGTTGCAGTTGTTGTGGTTGTGTTGTTGTTGTTGTTGCTGCAGCAAAACGAAGCTTGATGAACCTCTTTGCGATCAAGATTATCGTTTAATGATATTTGAAAAATACTAAAAGAATCGCGAAGAGTGTGTCGTAACGTTATGACTGCCTCCAAAAGCTGAGGATGCAACGAAAAAGAAAATATAATAAAAATGAGAGAAAAAAAGTTCAAGTTGGCAAGAAAATCTTGCAATAATTTATTGTATTTTTTGTGTGTCGATACTCGTTGTCATCTGTGCGTTGAAATTTTCGGTTGTTTTTGCGCAAGTATTTTTTATTTCTGTTCATTGAAAAGAGTTGCTTCAGAAACTGCGCAAGTCTGATCAGCTGATCCTTCGATGTGTTGTAACAAATTTTTTTTTGCGCTCATCAAATATTTTTACTGAAATTTATGATTTCTTATTTCTATAAAAAAGATAAAATAAATCAGAAACAATGTTTATAACTTTTGCTTTTCCTGTAGCATCCCCAGAATTCGTGTTCGATCACACCAAAAAAAAAAAAAAGAGTTGTAAACACTCGTGTTGTATGTTCAAGTCATGTTGTTGACTTTTGGCTGGCAGTAGCCAACAACAATTGCCATGAAATCCAAAAGCTAAAATTTTTCTAAACCGCCTGTCCGTCCGTCCGTCCGTCCGTCTGTCTTTGCAAGTTGTTGCAGCATTTCCAAGTTTGAATATTATTTGTTCGCTGAAAGTTCGTTGAATGTTCGCTTCATATAATTGATGGCTCATAACCTAATAACGGTGTACTTAACTCTTCTTCTTTTCTATGCAGACGATCATCTAAACTCCGCTCCGCTCCACTCCACTCCACTCCACTCTTCCAAACTGTTGCAATGCAACAACAACACGAAACTCATACTTGAAGAAATGCGTAACTTTTTTTTATTTTTATTTTTAAATGCAGAATTTTATTGGTTTCCATGAAATTTTCATTTGCAGGAAAATTTCCAAAGAATTATTTTGGCGTCTCGCAAACGAATTGACGTTTGTATGGAAAATTCTTGGGTATTTATTTTATCGCAAGAAATATTTGTTGTAGTTTGTAAAAATTAAATACAAATTTTTCTAAAAGCTATTGATCGCAGAGGCTGCGATCACACTAGCGGCGCCCAGTAAAAACGTTTTTCTATTGAAAAAGATTAACTACAGAAATTTATTTCTTAAATAAATATTTTTTTTCCCTTTATTTTTCAAAAGGGAAAATTGCTTCCAAATATTTTTTTACAGGAATACAATTTTTCTATGGAAAAAATTTTTCAGAACAAAATTTTGTCTATAGAAAATAAATAAATGAAAGACTTTTTATAGAAAAAATTGTTCTGGAGAATTTTTTTTCTGCAGGGAAACTTTTTATAAGAAAAAATTTGTTGCGAACAAATTTTTTTCTATAGGAAAAATAATTTCTACACAAAATAATTTTTCTATAGCAGGAATATATTTTCCGAACTATTTTTTTTACAATAAAAAAATTTTTTCTATAGAAAAATTTGTTTTCCATAGAAAAAATATTGCTTGGAAATTTTTTTTTATGTAGGAAAACCTTATTCTGAACAATATATTTTTAATAGGATAAAATAATATTGAACAATTTTGTTAAACAAAAAATTGTTCTAATCAAAGTTTTTTTTTCTGTAGGAAATACTGGTTTTTTTTATAGTAAAAAGTTGTTTCTGCACAAAGTTTTTTCATAAGAAAAAATTTGTTTTAATAAATTTCTTTAATAAGAAAATATTGTTCTGATCGAAATATATTTCTATAGGAAATAAATTATTTTGAAATTGTCTTTCTATAGGAAAGAATTATTTCGCACTAAATTTTTGTATAGGAAAATTGTTCTGATTAAAATATTTCTTCTATTTTTGTTCTGAACAAACTCTTTCTCTATGGGAAAATCCAAATCGTTCTAAGCTAATTTTTTAAAGGAAAAAAATTGTTCTGAACAATATATGTTTTCTACAGAAAAAACATTTAATTTTTTTGAATGGGAAAACATTGTTCGTCGCTACTTTTATTGTCTAAAAAAAATTGTTCTGAACACATATATTTTCTATAAGAAAAAGTAAATTGTTCTAAAGATATATTTTCTACAGGAAAGAAGTATTTCCGAACATATTTATTCTGTAGGAAAAAAAATGCTCTGAACATGTTTTTCTATGGAATGTTCTACAGCACAAAATCTCTGCTGGAAAACATTGTTCTGAGCAACTTTTATATTTTAAAGGAAAAAATTGTTCTGAACACATATATTTTCTATAAGAAAAAGTAAGTTGTTCTAAAGATATATTTTCTACAGGAAAGAAGTAGTTCTGAACATATTTATTCTGTACGAAAAAAAAATGCTCTGAACATGTCTTTCTATGGAAAGAAATTTTTCTGAACAATTTTCTCATAAGAACACATTTTTCTGAACAATGTTTTTGCAAAGAGGGGGCTTAGGAAAATATTGTTCTGAAAAATATATTAAAAAAAAAAAAATTGTTCTACAGCACAAAATTTCTGCTGGAAAACCTTGTTCTGAGCAACTTTTATCTTCTAAAGGAAAAAATTGTTCGGAATGAAGTTTTTTCCTGTAGGAAAATACTTGTTTTTTTTTGTAGGAAAAAAATGTTCTGAACAATATCTTTTTCCAAGAAAATTTGTTCCGAAGAAAAATCAATTTCTATAGGAAAACAATACAAATGTTTTCTACAGGAAAAAATATTTTCTTATAGAAAAAAAACTGAATAAAATTTTCTTAAACGGAAAAAAGATTGTTCTTAACAAAATAAATTTCTATAGTATAAATATGGTTTTAGAAATTAATTTAGAAGGAGTTTTCCCAAACAAAATTTTCCGATTAAGTATTTCACGGAACAAAATTGTTTTCTAACAAAAAAGTTTGATCTGAAGAAAAATTTATTTCCATAAGAAAATATATATTTTACAGAAAAGACATTTTTTTGAACAAAATTTTTTTCTACAAGAAAAGAAATATTTTCTTACTAAAAAACCGCTCTAAACAAACTTTTTTTTTATGCAAAAGAAGATTGTTCTGAAGAAAATAAATTTCTATAGAAAAAATATGTTTTCAGAAATGAGTTTTTCTGTGGGAAAAGCATTTTTCCGAATAAAATTTTATTTCCGATCAAGTATTTTTCAGGTAAGAAAATTTTCTGAACAAAGTTTTTTCTAAGAAGAAAGTTTGTTCTAAAGAAAAGTTTATTTCTATAAGAAAATATTTTTGTTACAGAAAATTTTTTAACAAAAAACTGAATACAATTTTTTATAAATATAGATTCTTCTGAACAAGATAAAGCAAAATATATTTTCAGAAATAAATTTTTCTATAGGAAAGAAAACTTTCCGATCAAGTATTTTTCAAGTAAGAAAATTTTCTGAACAAAATTTTTTCTTTAGGAAACGAATCATATATTTTCTATAAGAAAAAAAATAATTTTTTTCCCATAGGATAAAACTGTTCTGAGCAAAAATTGTTTTCTATAGAAAAACAAATTGCTCCGAATAAAACAACAATTTCGGAACAAAAATTTCTTCTAAAGGAAGAATAAATTTGTTTTGAAGAAATTAATTTTTCCTTAGGGAAAAATAATAGTTCCGAACAAAAATTTTTTTTCCACACTCAATACAAAACCAAAAATCCTTCGGAACTTTTTCCACTTTCTGGACAAATTTATTCTCTGTAGAAAAAAGAAATAAAGTTGCCATTTTATGTTACTTTTTCAACATTCATTTTTTATTATTTCGCCACCATTAAAATTTCGAAATTTATTTTAAATCAATAAATCCGTTAACAGACATTTGAAATGAATATAAAAAATTGATGTGGTTGAGAGTGGCTCTTTCAAATCTTTTGAAAAGTTGTTCACATGCCGCTGCATGACTTCCAAACAGTTGAAGTTTGGCAACATGTTGTGTCGTTGTTTCATTCAGAATCGCAGCAAAAACAACAAAAACATTTAAATCAATACGTGTGTGTGTTTTAAATGAGATGCCACTTTGATTTAAAGGAAATACAAATTTTTGAATATCGAGAGCTGCAATTAAATTGGATGGGATTAAAGTGGTTGAAATTGCAACAACCACATGTTGCAACAACTGCAACATGCATGTGTTGCAGTCGTTAAGTGACGGAACAATTTTTATTCTATTCAGTGTTTGACTCCAAAAAACAGCAGGTATTTCGAAATGTTTTTATTTTATTTTTCAATTATTATCTAATCCGAAATGCAATTAAAATACTTTTCGCCCTGCCGGTCTTTTTTTTGACAATTTTAAATACCCGTTGAACTATAAAAAAATATATTTTATTAAAATGCCACGAATTACAAAATCGCACTTAATTTGATATTTACGAACAATAAATATTAATTCCACTCAAGTCTTGAAATAGTTTGTGGAAAAAATCTGAATACTCTTGTCTTTATTTGTCATTTGCATTTTATCTTGAAATTCATTAGAAAATCTGATGAAAAAAATTAAACCATAATTTATTTAAAAAGTAATAATAATAACGAATAAATAAAAGTTATAAAGTTAAGCGCTTTTGGCTGGTGCAGGCAGCCGCCTTGCAAACGTTCAGCGTCATCCTCCTCATCCTCGACTTAATCAAGATGCAGGCAGCATCAGCATGATAATGCCTTCTTAACTGTTTCATCTCCAGCAACTGCAGCTCGTTTCGTTGCATTTAGTCGCAGCCAGACTTTTGAAGAAAAATTAAAAATAACAAAAAAAAAAAATGGAAGAAGAAAAAAACTCCAGCGAATTGATTAAATTTATGCAAATTTGCCGTTTATTTCTGCTCTCTGCTGCGTTCGTTTGTGTTGTGTTGAATATTATGAAACTGAAACAAAACCGATTTTGGTTTAAAAATTTGCGTTGTGTAATTTTTTTATCCCAGAGAAAAGTAAATATTTCTGCGCGGTATTTTGCTTTTGAATTTGAAAGTTATTTTTTATTGTTTAATTGTCATTTGGCAGGGCGTTGCCAGACACGTTTTTGTTTCTCTGCATCAATTTGTGTGGTTCTCTCTCTCTCTCTCTCTCTCTTTCTCTCTCTTTCAAATCAATTGAAAGCGATTGTTATGAGAAGGCATTAAGAAATTATGGTAAAATATATAATTTTTTTTTTCAAAATGATATTTGGAGACTCTAGAGATTGTCAGTGGCAGAGTAACATTTAAAGTTGCAGTTCGAAGTAGGGAATAGTGTTTCAATGCCATCCCATCTGGCAGCTTGAACTTTCGCAGGGCTGTGAGTTGCTCGGTAGGATAGTGGACAACATGAACAGGATGTAGACGAACACTCAAAATTGTAGAAGTTTCTCTACAGGACGTGCCGAATTCCATATCCTTCCCTAATTAGGAGTTGAGTCGTTTAAATGATTGCAAAGAAAAAAGACTTTGTCATAGAAAAGGGTGGTCCCTTCAACTCTAATAAAATTATTTGAATAAACTGCCATTCACTTCATTTCGTTCATAGTTAAAAAAAGCGTGTCCATCCCTGCAATGCTTCTGTAAAATTATCTAAATTACGGATATAGGGGGAGGGGAAATGGGTAGCCCCTCCAATTGCAATAAAATTATTTAAATAAACTGCCATTCAGTTCATTTCTTTCATATAAAATCCTAAAAGTTAAAAAAAACGTGACCGTCCCTGCAATGCTTCTTCAAAATCATCCAAATTTCGGATGCAGGGGGAGGGGAATAGAATAGTCACTCCAACCTTAATAAAGTGATTTCAATAAACTGCCATTCACTTCATTTTTTTCATATAAAATCCTTAAAGTTTAAGAAAGACGTGTCTATCCCTGCAATACTTCTTTAAAATCATGCAAATTACGGATATAGGGGGAGGAGAAATGGGTAGCCCCTCCAATTCCAACAAAATTATTTGAATAAACTGCCATTCATATCATTTGTTTCATATAAAATCCCAAAAGTATAAAAAAAGGCGTGTCCATCCCTGCAATGCTTCTTTAAAACTATTCAAATTACTTACATACCATTCAGGAGTTGAGTCAGTCGAAAAGAGTCGTCAAAAATTGCTTAGCGGTCATTTTCCTTGACTAAGACATGTTCCCATCCCTGCAATAAATCCTAAAAAAATATACATATATAAATCACTCTTAAGGAGTAAATCCTTCTAGAGGAACTGAGTCAGTTTGAAAATCTGCACTATAGTTATAGATTTCTTTAGCAACGCGCAAACAACTTGCTGTCTTCCATCACAATAAAGATATTTCCCCATCCCTGGAATGCGTTTTCAAATCATTAAATTTACACACCTGCTACTAACAAAAGACTGCGAGCGGTCCAGCTGCAGTCTTTTTGCTAAAATGAACAAACACTTTGCGGTTTACCTAAATAGGGACATGTTCCCATCCCTGCAATATGTGTAAGTTTAAACCCCTCCCCTTTACGTGCTTCTTGTTAAGGAGTTGGGTTAATGCAAAAGTCTGCGCTAAAGTTTTCCTTTACAATGCGAAAAAAACTTGCCGTCTTGCAGCTTAATAGAAGCGTTTCCCCATCCCTGGAAGGTATTTTGAAATTATTGAAAATACACACCTGCTGTTTATAAACTGGGGAATTAACTTTTTACATCAATTTTAATTGTGCTGGAAGCAAATTTCCATTTAAATTTCGATGGATATCGAATGCGGCAATTCGACCCCTGATCCTTTTTTGCCAAAATCTTCTTAAATTATTTTCAATTTAATAAAAATTTTATAAAAATTGCAAAAACTCTGAAACTTTCCATTTCGCCTACCAACTTTTAAATCTCCAAGTAAATTTTCACGATTTCCTTCAAAGATCGCTGGCGTTTAGTGAGCAGCGTCAATGGAATTCCTGAATTGACAACTTTTCTGGAGAATATTGTCTGGATAAAAATCACGTACGAGCACACTCACCTCCAGTTGTTGGCAACGCACTTAATTACGGGCTAATGAAAGTGTTTTAAAATGTTTGAATTGATTTTCAAGCCCTTCTCTTTTCGATGTCATTCTCTATAGAGAGCAACAGAATAATATAAGAGAGTCAAGGCTGTTGTCAGTCTTTGGCAATTCTTTCTTTATTCTTGTTCTTATTCCTATTCCTATTTTTTAATATATTTCTTTGTTTTTGTACTGAATTGTTTTAAGCACTTGTAATACTTTTAGATGTTTCCACATGTTTTGTGGTTGCTTGTGTTCTTCTTCCTCTTCTTGATGTCTTGGCAAATTTACAACACCGATGTGCGTATTTACCCTTGATGACCCGGCCACAAACACACGCACCCATTAAACAAAGATGACAAGTGATAGAGCAAAATTCTATTTAAGAATATTGTTGACATTTAAGGTCATTGAGTGCCCTCTTCATATCTATTATTTTTTAATATTTCAATACAAGCGAGTGTTATTCATGTTTGTTATTATTGTGTTATTGTTTTTTCTTTCAATGCATTTGTGTGTGTGTTTGTTGTTGATGTGCTTGGTCTTCTTCTGTGATGCATTTCAGTAGATGGTGACTGAAATGGCAGTTGTTTTTTGCATGTGAGTATGCGAGAGCAAAAACAATAACACAACACAGCGGCATAAACAAACAAACAGACACGTTGGCAGAGTAACCATATTCTGTTCTTTTTCTTCTTCGTGTTACACATGCAAGTGTGTGCCAGAGTGCTTCCAATTGACAATTTAATAATTGCGAGGATGGGAGATGGCAACGTAATAAGATAATTATAACGTAATTGAACTCACACGACACGCACACCCATCCATGGACACAAATTCATTATTAGCACCACAGCACTACTGGCATTAATACGTCACCAGTTGATGTGAAAATAAAACAACTCAAACAGCAATAAAAATAACAATAACAACAATGAAGCGGTGTTATTATTAATTTTCTAAAAGTCTATCTATTAACGAGACAAAAGGCAAGACAAAAAGGGTGGGTCTATTTTAAAAGCCGTGTGCTGCACCATCATCGTTAATACGGATGACTGTGATTGTTGAGCAAAATGTCAATGATGGATGATGAGATATCAAGCAAAATATTTTGCATTGTGTTCCAAGTGTGTTTTAAGCTAAAAATAACTTTGATGTTTGACGTAATTACACACACACACCCACACACACACATAGTTACGTCTCTGTGTGTGTGTGTGTGTATTTAAATTCAAATAAATCTTTAATCAAGATAAATCAACAAACAATAAATACTTGACATTTTCTAGAAGACAAAGTTGACATTAAAGACTTTTTGAATTTTTTAAATTAAATTTATTGATAAATTTTGCAAAAAAAAAAAAACAAAAATAATAAATAGTGTCCCACCGAACGCCCTTTTGCAAGCTGCAGCCGAACCTGCACTTGAGTAAACTTTGCGAAATTCTGCTGAAACTGAAGCATATTTGGCAACGCATTTGTTTTTGCCATGTGGAAACTTACAGTTTTGAAGGGCCCTGTCTCACAGTGAAATATACGAAAATGACCAATTTCGCCGCCAGTTCACACCATTGTGTTGTCATTTCAAATGATGTGTTCTGTTGGTGTTCAAAAATCAAAATCTATCTTGTTTTATTTAGCAAAAAAGTTAGAAGAAATTAAAGTTGTGTGATAAATTTAGTGCCACCCTGTTTTGCTTACAAAAATATCTAAATGCAGGATCGGAAAACCATCAGCAAAACTTTCTCTCCATTCCTTTCTAATTCTATGCCTTCTCTTTTCTACCGCGAATTTCATTAGAGCGCTCTTTCAATGCTCATCGCCCTCTTGGCAGTAAAAAATCGTTTAAATCACAAACACGCAGTTAAGATAAATTTACGCATCAGCACACACACACACATACATACACACAGAGAAATTAATCAGCCCATTTCTTATTTATTTGGGAAAAACTTTTTCTTTTTGAAACTTATTTATATTGTTTTTGTTGTAGTTTTTAATTTGAGGGGTAAATAAACGTTCAAGCAGAATTACCACAAAAAAAAAACAATAACAAATTTACAAAAAAAAAACTAGAAAGAAGAGGGAACATAATTTTTTTTTCAGTAAATTTCGAATGGATTGTCAGAGTTGAGGAAATAAACAAACACTTTATTGCTTCTTAAGATCATGATGATGATGATGATGATGATGATGATGATGATGATGATCATGAGCATGTTAATGAGATTTATTGTGTTTGTGTCTAATTCCTCTTCTTCTTCTTATTCTTCTTCGTCTTTGAAATATATATATTTCCTTTCACCTGAAGTGAATAATTTTTCAACATGTTTTTCTTTTCTCTTATTATTTTCGTGTAAATTTGAGAAAAAAAAAAACAAGTAAATGAAACGCTTAAAAGAACACGCACAATAAAAATAAAACGAAGAATGAATCGAATGCAAAATGCCAATTTTTATAGTTAAATAAAACGTCACACGCACAGTTTCTTAATATTTTTTGTTTGCAAAACAGAAAAAAAACTCAATAATAAGAAATGTGTTACAAGAGTTGCGGCAAGATCGCTGCCAGAATTTGAGGAAATCATGTGCAACACAAAATAAACTTTTTTTAATTTTCTTTCTTTATATGACGCATCTTCTCTAGTCATTAAAGACTTGCGAAAATAGTGACAGACGGACGACGGAACACTCGTTCGACTACATGAGAGAATGATTTAAAAAAAAAAAACAAGACAAACAAAAACGCCACTTATCCGTTTATATTTTCTTCCACATGGACGTATTCCTGCCTCTGAATACTCTGATCATGGCACCGCATTCAATATTGAGTCGTGTTTTGCAAGTCGGTTACGTGTGCGTTTGGGCAGCGTTCGAGAAATCATTATTTATAAAAAAAAATTTTTAATAAAATTTTTACTTAAAAATAATCAGAAATACAGAGTTTAAATACAGGCAGAGCGATAGAAGGACACCCTACACCATCTTTTATATCAATTCAATGACATTAAATAGTTGCAACATTTCAGCATTTTTTTTTTAATTTTCTATGATCCATTTCAGCCGGTGGTGGGTGCTGGAAATTCCTTTTGTACGACTGAAAAGTTGAAACATAAATTTTAATTTTTTGTCTCTGCTGACCCACTGTTATTCTAATAAGCGAGTTGAATCCCATTCGATTAGATTAAAACGTGAATTTTTCATTTATTCGTTGGACAATTTTCATTCAACTAAATTATTTCGAGAAAAAATATTTATTCGAATAACTTTATTTCATCACAATTTGTATTCGAATAAATTTTGTTACATAGAGAAGTTACCAATCAAACGAGTTGTTTTTTGACACAAAATAGGAGCTCTATTTTTTATATATTTTTCCATGAAAGTTTTATTCGACAAACTTTCGAACAATTATTTCGAAATTATTCGAGGAAATTTTTTTTTCGCAACAAATTCTTAATCGAATGACTTTTTTTCACAGAAATATTTTATTCGAAGAATTTTTTTCACAAAAAATTTTTGTTCGAAACAATTTTTCTATAGAAAACTTCTATTCGAATAAATTTTTATTCGACTATATTTTTTGACAAAAAAAAATTTTTTTCATAAAAAATTTTATTCGAATAAATATTTCTTCAACAAATTTTTATTCGAATATATTTTTCAAAAACAAAAATTTTCCATAAAAAGCTGTTATTCGAATAAATATTTCTTTAACAAGTTTTTATTAGAATTTATTTTTCAACAAAAAAAAATTTCCATAAAAAGCTGTTATTCCGAATAATTTTTTCAAATAATTTTTATTCGATTATATATCTTAATAAAAAATTTTTATTCGAATATATATTTTAACAAAAACAATTTTCCATAAAAAGCTGTTATTCGAATACATTTTTAGACAACAAATTTTTATTCGAATATATATTTTAACAAAAAAAAAAAAAAATTCTATAAAAAGCGGTTATTCGAATAATTTTTTCAAATAATTTTTATTCGATTACATGTTTTTATAAAAAATTTTTATTCGAATATATGTATTAACAATCAAATTTTACCATCAAAAGCTGTTATTCGAATAAATATTTCTTCAACAAATTTTTATTCGAAAATATTTTTTAAGAAAAAAATTTTCATAAAAAGCTGTTATTCGAATAAATATTTGTTCAACAAAATTTTATTCTAATATATATTTTAATAAAAAAAATATTCCAATATTATTCCAATAAATATTTCTTCAATAAATTTTTATTCGAATACTTTTTTTTAACAAAAAAAAAATTTTCCATAAAAAGCTGTTGTTCGAAAAAATAGTTCTTCAACAAATTCTTATTCGAATATATTTTTGGCAAAAAAAAATTTTTGCCATAGAAATTTCATGTTCGAAAAAATAGTTCTTCAAATAATTTTCATTCGAAAGTTTTGAGATAAAATTTGTATTTCATAGAAAATGATTGTAAAAAATATGGCCGGCTTAATTCAATATTTTAGCGTTTAATTTCTAATTTCTTAAAGAGACACTGAAATTAACAGTTTGAATTTGAAAAATAAAAAATAAAAATTTTATATTCGAATTAGAATGTTGCAAAAGCCAAAACAAATTCGTGGTTTTTAGTGAGAAGAGCAGTTAAAAAAAGAGAGTCTCGCAAGAAAACAACAAAAACAAAAAACAAAAAAGACAAACTGGGAAAAATTGTTGGTTTTTCACTAGATGACCGGCCATAAACTAAAATTGCGTATGAGAAACTTCCTCTTGTTGTTGCTGTTGTTATTCCCCTTCTTGTTGTGGTTGTTGTTGTTCATATTCCAACAATTTTTAGTGCTCGTTTATGGCATGAAGTGCTTCCACTTCATACGTGGTAATCGCCAAATATTGATAGCCAAAGTCTAGTTGAATGGTGATGCTGGTGTGTGTGTGTGTGTGTGTTAGTGTGTTGCAGCAACATGAATGTGCAGACTTGTGCATGCATCATGCAAGAGTTTTCTTTATTTCTTATTTTATTATCACAACAACAACATTCTCTTGTATTTTGTACGCATAAAATTGGCTTTTTAGTTACTTTTCTATTATAAATTTTTTTTTGGTTTTCTAAATTTTTCGCTACGACAGACGATTTGCGTTTAAGTGTGTTTTCAAATTAATGATTTTTGCAGCCGAGTCACATCATCCCAGCTGATGCAATGCGCCGATAATTAAATGCAACATCTTCGCCATTTCTTATTTAGCCGTTTAATATGTGAAACATGGCGGTGGAATTAATGTTTTTTAAATAGAAAGAGGGGGAATGGCAGGTGCTTGGAAATATAAAAAAAAGAAATATAAAAAAAAGTTTCCAGATCAAATAAATAAATTATTTGTGACACTGAGAGACCTCATTATTTACTCTCTCATGCTTAGACGTCCAGAGCAGAGTTCTCTCCTGCTACACCTTCAGGTTTCTGTTTGGTTTAGAGATGACCCCCATTTAATTATTGTTGCTTAAAAAATGGTTGTTGGCTGCACTATTCGTCGTTTGGTTCCCTACGACTTGAGCATTTAGTGTTGTTTCTGCCCTTTAAAATATCTTTTCTTTCTACATTTTCTTCTCTTCCTTTTTTAACTCTTCAGAACGCCGCCCCTGGCCCATTAACTATGCAAAATTGTTTATTTATTTGTTTGTTGTTAAGTTTTTATATGGCGATTGAGGTTTTAAGCTTAAACATTTATGACTTTCGAAAAAATTATGCTGTAAAAAAGAAGAAGAAAACGAAAAAAAAAGAAGAAGAGGAAAAGCAGAATATTCCACAGAAAATAAAATAAAACTCCTGCTGCCAAATACTACTGATAGCGCATTGACGACGACGACGACGATGATGATGTTGTTGATGACGATGATGATGGCGTTGCCGTGGCATTTGCTTACGCTGCTGCTGTTTATTTTTAATGATTTTTCCAAGTTATTGCGTTTCTGCGTAAACGTACAGATTGCGCGACATCTTAAAGCTTTAAAAACTATTACAAAAATGATTGAAAAAGTAAATGAATTGAGTACATTTTCTTTTTCAATTACGATTTCCCTGGTTACGTCGTTGCTAAACCGTTATTTAGAGTTTTTACTGTTTCTTTGTTGGAAGCGATTGAGTCGGAACGAACAAAAAAAAATAGTTTTTCCACATTTTTCAAGTGTCACCTTTTGTCTGACCATGCGATCACATCACATTTGAAATGTAAGAAGGTATTATTGTTATTTATAATGAGTAGGAGGGCGGTGGCAAAATTACATATAATTAATTTCTAAAATATAATGAAGTTTTTGATTGTTCCCCTCAATAAATTCTTTTTTTTTTGTTAGAGAAAATAAATAAAATAACATAAGCACAGCGGCTCAATAAAGTCTGTTTATTTTTTCTTTTTGAAAATACACACTTTTTAAATTAAGACACTGTTGCTGACTATGCCAACGCTTTCTAAAAAAAAATTAAGTATCTTTTAACATGGATTAACGTTCCATTTCAATTCAAAATGACAAGTAATTCCTGCAAGAAAACACAAAAACGCGGTGGCATCTCTGTGGGGAAGAACAGCTGATTTTAAAGAGATTATTAAAAAATCACAATATGGCATCCTTTATTTTTGGTATTATAGTGGCAAGGCTGGCTGCACCTCTTTTGCACTGGGAAAGCTTACTTTCTAAGAGAGAGAAAGAGAGAGAGAGAGAAGGACTTTAAAAAGAGTACTAAGAAGCACAATATGGCATCCCTTATTACTAGTATTACAGCGTCAAGGCTGGCTACACCTTTTTTTCGCACTGGGAAAATTTACTTTGAAAGAGAGAGAGAGAGAGAGAGAGACAGAGAAAGAGAGAGGGAAAGAGGAATATTTCATCTCTCTGATTTTCTAACAGCGGACCTAAAATTATAAAGTAACTTATCTCAGTGCAAAAGAGTCCCACAACAATCTCTCTCTCTCTCTCTCTCTCTCTAAAATTTTTAGTCTTACCAGCCCTCAAAAATATTTTGCTTTAGCTAATTCCACAATCACCTTCGTACATGCAGGAGCTTCTGTGTGCAATAATAAATATTTCTTCGTTCATCATAATTTCCATTGAATTTTTCTTTTTTTTTCCTTTTTGGTTATCTGAAAGCCTTTTATGGCAGAAGTTTATTACAGTAGCGGGTCACTATGACAACTTTCTATTTGCATGTGACTCGTTGCTCGTTGCCTGGCGGTTGGTTGGTTATTTGACTTTTTGTATTGACTAACTGACTGACTCCTGGCGTTTGCAAGCAGCTCGGTTTCACTAAAGGATTGATGGATGTCATTTGCTGGAGTTTTGAAAAAGATTAAGAGGAGTTTAACAGACATAAATCATTGTGGAAGCTTTTGGCCAAATATTAATATGGCAGAGCTTCAATCAAATTTCGTTTGATTAATGAAAATAATTTGCGAAATTAAAAAAAAAAGTTGTCAGCAAAATAAAAGCACAACAGGAGAGTTTTTTTTTCTTCTAATAATTATCAGATAATTGAAATTGTGTAAAAAATATATGGAATTATTGTTGAACAAAATGTGGTTGCAGCTGCGCAAATGAAATTCAAATTATGGGTCTTGTATGTGGGTAATTCCATGCTAAATCGACCGAGAGTTGGACACGACCACTTTCTCTTTGCATGACACTCGGTCAGAGTTCCTTTGTCCCTCTATTTATTTTAAAAAATTATGGAAACAATCAAAAAAGTTTTTTTTTTTTTTTTCAAAATCATGTCGTACCCGAAATTTAATGATTATGTAAAATTTTCGAAATTCGTTCAGTTGATTTATTCAATATCTCAAAAACTTTCTTATCCAAAAAAGTGATTCTTGTGTCATTTCAAAAGTATTAATATATGGTTTTAATTTTTTGTAAAAATGTAATATCTGCAAAGTGTTGATGTATCAAAAATGGACTTAATCAAAGAATGAACTATTTTCTATGATAAAAAATATTTTAATATTTTGTAAAAATGTAGTATCTCCAAAGTGTTGATATTTTAAAAATGGATTTAATCAAAGAATGTACTTCTTTCTCTGATTTTTTTAAATGAAATCACTAACTGTTGCTTAAAGATTATGAAAAAGGGATGTCTTTTAGATATAATTTTTTCGAAACTTTTAAGAAAATAATCTAGAACTCATGAAATTATTTTGGTAAAACAAAAATTTCCTTAACTTAATTATTAAAATAGATTTAAATAAAGAAATATATCCTGTCATTGATTAAATTAATTTTTTGAAGTTTTGAAACTTTGCAGATATTACATTTTTGCAAAAAATGAAAGTTATTTTTTATATATTTTAGCCCAATTGCAAAGCAGCCTTGAGTCGTTCTCGTTGGCAATTAGGTGCAGCCAGTCTACTGATCATGAACTCTCTTTCCAGAGTCTTGCCTCTCTCTGCCACTGATTAACTTGTCTTGGTCAGATAACTCCTTTGGATTACGGTTATACGTAATTAACTACGTTGTCTCTTCTTAGGTGAAGCCATAAGTCGTGGAAAGTCAGTCAAAGTCGTGTACAGCCAGTTACAACAGTGTGCAGTCGGTCTTACTAGTGTACAATCCATCACAATAGCGTGCAGTCACTCACAATCCTGTGCAGTTACTCACAATAGTGTGCAGGCACCCACGATACTGTGCAGTCACTCACAAGACTATGCAGTCACTCACAATAGTGTCCAGTCGGTCTTACTAGTGTACAATCAATCACAATAGTTCGAAGTCACTCACAATAGTGTGCTGTTACTCACAATAGAGTGTAATCACTCACAACAGTGTGCAGTCACTCACAATTGTATGCAGTCACTCACAATAGTGCGAAGTCACTCACAATAGTGTGCAGTCACTCACAACAGTGTGCAGTCACGCACAATAGTGTGCAGTCACTCTCAATAGTATGCAGTCACCCAAAATAGTGTGCAGTCACTCACAATAGTATGCAGTCACTCATAATAGTGTGCAGTAACTCACAATAGTATGCAGTCACTCATAACAGTGTGCAGTCACTCACAACAGTTTGCAGTCAGTCACAATATAGTGTGCAGTCATTCGCAATAGAGTGCAATCATTCACAGCTGTGTACAGTTAGCAACAGTAACGGTGCAAAATATAGTCAAGTCACTACGACATCACCTGTGCCCGAAATATTCCTTTTAAAAGGACATCAGAAACATTTTTGTATGTGAGAAGGTTTTCGAGATATTAAAAAAAAATTCGTCGAAATTATAAAAATTATATAATTTTAGCCACAAACTCTTTTACATATTTCCATTTTTATGAGAATTAAATACAAGGAAATAGAACCTCTGACCAAATTGCATTCTCCGTCAGTTTTGCATGGAATGTCCCCATTATAATAATTTACAAAAATTAAAATTCTTTAAAAAGCAAAAATAACAATTAAATTTTAATAATTACAGTTCAATAACAGCCGATTTGTTATACTTTTCATCATGTCACTATTTACCTGACATACTGTATAAGCAAAAGGGTGCCAAAATGTTCGAACTGTTCAATAAAACTGCCGTTAGTTTTACCTCCGAAGGACTGCTTTTAATTTAAATAAATTTAATGCACTTCAAATCGATTTAATACCCATGAAAAGTTCTGTTTTATTATGACACATTATGACCTTGTCAAATAATTCTTTACACACACACACACACACCAGCTCCTTTCAGCTCACGTTATATGTTGCCAAAACTCTGTCAATTTATTAAAGTTTTCCATGGTTGACTCGATAATGGCGCAAATATTATGAAGAAAAAAAAACTTTTCATTTCTTTGATAATAATAAAATGAGTTTTTGTTTTTTCTTTCTTTGCGAACAACTTGCTGGTGTTGTTGTTGTTGCTTTTAGGCTTTCATTTCTCTGTGTGCTCAAGTTGTTGGTAATTGAGGGAACAAGACCATCAAAAGGAGAAATCCTTGTAGAGTAACAAACCCACTTCAGAACCCACTACACATCCCTGCATCGTGTTGATGTTTAACTATGGAAAATGTTTCCTAGTAAAAGCTCTGAGGACAGGCTTAAATGGCGTGTTGCTTTTCTTTTATTATTATTTCACTTTTAGACTTGTTTTTATTTTTGATATTTTGCCATAATAATTTCTTTATTTTTTGTGCAAAATAAAATTAAATGAAAAACTATATCGATGCCATGACATGCTTAAAAGTTGTTTCCTTTACCGTGGCAACACGACCAGAGTATGTGTCTGTATGAGTGTGTGTGTGTGTGTGTGTGTTCACCTCTCAATACACTGCGGAAGGTATCGACGACGGTGGCAAAACTCCTTTTTGAAATAAACAGAGAGAAAACTTCAAGAATTTCATTTACAATTTCAAAGGGAAACATAAAAAGTTTCAAAAGCATTTCCTTGGAAGGGAATTTAATATTTGAAAAGCTGCCATTTTGAAATGCAGTTTTTAAAAATTTTATATTTTCATGTATCGGCAGGGTGCACCTACAAATTGTGCACCCTACAGGGTTTTCTTCACTCTTTGACCTGCCGAACATGACAACCCATCGCACACCGTAAACAAGTGTTTTGCTCGCAGATGTGTATGAGTGCGAGTGTATGTGTGTGTGTAAAAGTGGCTAAAAGACACTCCCCCTCCTCCCTTTCAAAAACTTAAATGTCGTTCAATAATTTTCTAAAAGTTGTGGAAAATTTCTTTCATTATGTCATGGAATAAAAATTGTTGGTTTTCCTTGGCTGTTCCTTCCTCCTGGCAATTGCTTACAATATGTGTACACGTGTGTGTGTGTGTGTGTGTGTGTGTGTGTGTGTGCAAGTGTATATTCTCTTGTTCGGCGAGTTCATTACAAGTTATTATTGTTGCTATTAAAAGCAATAACAACAACTTTATTGAGACATTATTGACGGGAATTGGTGTCAAGCATTTACAATTTGAACGATGTTAAGGAAAAGCAGAAGAAGAAGACATAACAAAATAAAAATCACAAGAAGAAGAAGAAGAACTTAGTCTATACAAGTGTAGTAGAAGAAGCAAAAGATGTTGCTGTTGTTGTTTTCTTATTGTAGCGGCATTTCACAAGCAAAAGCAATAAAAAATTGCAATTATTTTTAAAAGGTGGCAAGTACTTAATAGCAACAACAATAACAACAACAACAATGACGCTGTTGGCAAGAGTGGGTGAAATTAAAGAAAAAAAAAAAAACAACGAAATTTTTTTATGAACGAGTTCAAAGTGCATATTTTTTTTAATAATAAAAAGCAGGTTAATAATGTTTCCACATGCTTTCACTGAAAATAGAAAATTATAAATAAAAATCGAAGACTGAAGCCGAGAACACACTGGGGCGTATTGTGATCTCGCAAGTAAACGCAATAGAGTGCACAAGTGGCATGGCAACGTTGAATAAGAGTTACATAAGTAAAAGTAGCAGGGAAGATATTATTTCATATAAAAACTGTTCGAATAAAAATTATTCGATTAACAAATATTCGAATAAAAATTGTTTAAATGAAAATGATTTGAGCAAAAGCTATTCGAGTAAAATTATTTCGAATAAAAATTATTCGAATAAAAGGTATGCGAACAAAAATTATTCGAATAAAAGGCATGCGAATAAAAACTATTCGAATAAAACCAAATTGAATAAGAATATGTCAAATAAAAACCATACAACTAAAAACTATTCACATAAAAATTATTTCAATCGCAATTATGCGAAGAAAGTTTATAAAAACAAATGTTATTCGAATAAAAATTATTCGAGTAAAAGTTATTCGAGTAAAAGTTATTAATTGAATATCAGACGCGCGAATAAGAATTACACTAAGAAAATCAGCAAACATTATATAAGTTACGCGAATAAAAATTATTCGATTAAAAACTTTTAGAATAAAAACTATTTTGGTAAAAACTGTTCCAATTAAAACTTTTCGAATGAAAACCGTTTGAATAAAATTTATTTGAATGAAAATAAAAAAAAATTATTTGGATTAAAATTATTCGAATGAAAATTATTCGAATAGAAACTTTTCGAATATAAACGAATCGAATAAAAACTGTTCAAATCAAAATTATTTAAATAAAAGTTATTCGAATAAAAATTACTCGAATAAGATTTATTTGATTAAAAGTCATTCGAACAAAAACTTTTCGAATAAAATAAATAAATCAAAATTATTTCAATAAAAATTATTCGAAAAAAATTTATTTGAATAAAAATTTTTCGAATAAAAATTATTCAAGTAAAAATTATTTCTATGAAAGTTATTAATTAAATATCAGATACGCGAATAAATATCACACTCAGCAAATCAGCAAACGTTATATAAGTTGCGCCAATAAAAATTACGCGATTAAAAAGTTTTCGAACAAAAACGGATTGAATAAAAATTGTGTGAATAAAAACTTTTCGAATGAAAATCGTTCAACCTGAAAACCGGTATTTCCATACGATTTTGCAAAGTTTAATTATATAAGAAGTATTTTAATGTTGGGTAAAGAAGACCCTGGGAAATGCCCATAAAATCCCCTCAAATAATTGATTTTGATGTATTTTATCTACTCTTCAAATGGGGGAAATAAAAACAGCGCGATATAAAATTGAAAATGTTGTCGTTGAGCAACAATTCTTAAAAATAAAAATGTTGTTCCTCTATTTATAAAAATTGCATCTGCTCTATTGTGAATTAGGAAATGACTCGTTGTTCTTATAATTTTGTTTTTTTAACTCACCATAAGATCCTTCTGCAAATTTTGCTTCTTAACGAGTAGGATTTATTATTTATTGCCTTCTTTCCTAAAATTATTAAAAATAATGCAACTTTGCCCGGCTTTTAATTTATATTTAATTATAGTTTTTATCCCACTGCAACTATAATTTATGCCTTTAAATAACAGACCTTTTAATTAAGAGCACGTCTTGCGAACACCTTTAAAAATATTATAAATTTTATGACTAAATTGTGGACCAGCCAACAAAAAACAAACAACCGTATCATCAATTTAAATTCACTCCCACCACATTCGCTCGAAATGAAATCGATGGAAAAAAAGAAACTTATAAAAAATACAAGAGCAACCCTTTTGTTTCGCAAAAAAAAAACAACAACTTTTAATTCTAAAAATTACCTGATTGATGACGTCAAAATCGTTTGTTAATTAAAAGGTCTGCTTCCATTCGTTTTGTACACCGAATGAAAAGCAACAACAACAATTTAACACGCAAAAAGAGAGAAAAAAGAAAAAAATACTACAAGAGACAAACACATGCATTCACACACACACACACACGTTAGTGAAGCATAAATATAACAGTTTTAGTTGTTGTTGTTCTTTTAAACACTTTCAAGTTTAATGAAATCAAAGAAGAAACAAATAAACTTATTGGTTTGATGTCAGCCGTGTTGAGTTGTTGTCCATGTGTCTGTCATCCAGGTTGGTGTTCAAGGCGCCGCCAATGATCTGCTACATGACAGCTGATTATATCCCATGATTTTTTTCTTCCTTTTTTTTTGAAAACAGAAAAACAGTAGAAGGCGTTAAAAAAGATCTTTTTAATAAAAGGAAAACATATAAATCACATCACATTTTAAAGGAAAGGATGCCAACTGCTGCCCCACATCCTGCAGTATGATTCAACTTGTCTACAATTTTCCTTCAATATGATAAATATTTTTTTTTTATTATAAAATTGGCTGCTTTTTATAGTCATTCTCTGAAAGCTCAAATAAACCCCAGTTAATATCGATTATGATAAATTAAATATAAAAAGAATTACAATAATTAAAAACTAAGAGAAGGATATAAAAAAAATTTTATTAAAATAATTCGTGCAAGAAAAGGTGAAAAATTCCTGTGTTAAGGAAAACAGAGATACAGATACTCTTCCATTGAGGCTCAAGTTCACAGTGTCCAGTTAACAGATGACAGCAGTTTAACTAATAATTAACTCAGCGAACTACTGTTGGTTTAACTATTAGTTAACTAACGACTAATAATTTCCCTTCAAGTTGCACACAATTTTCAAACCCACACATGCCCCGCTAAACTTTCACCGATTCTAATCTTTTAACAAGCGATAATAATTTTTTTATATTTATTGACAATTAGGAAACCAAATCAACACACACACACACACACACTCACTGGCAAATAAATAAATAAAAATTTCCAAAACCAACCCGAATTTTCACAGCCACAGAAAATGAGTCGTCGTCTGTCCGGAAGCACAATTGAAGAGACAAGCCTTTTCTTCATATTCATAATTCGCCAACGCGCGATCGTTAAAATAACCGCATTTTTCAGTACCAAACAAGTTGAAGAGGAAATGTTGTGTTCGAAAGCTTCTGATTTCAATAAATTCAATGGAAAACGACGCACATTTTTCTTACGAGTTGAATGCAAAATGAGACGACTGCGTGTGGCACAAAGCCACTGCGACAGAATTGATGGTTAATATTTTTATATCTTTTCTTTTTTTTGTCTCAAGCGATAAATATGGAAGAGTATTTTTTGGCAAAATCCAGAAATCACAAGACAAGTGCTTGAGCTGCGCAAAGACCACATGCAAAAGCGAGGAGTACGAAAGGCGGCAGTAATAAAATTTTGCTTGAGCCAAAACACATTCAAATACTGGGTATTTTAATAAGAAAATGCCAGAAAATTAAAAACAAAAAATAAAATAATTCAAAAAGTAAATAAGAGAAGTAAAAGAAAAGGAGGATTAAAATGAAATGTGTGCGCATGCGCAAATCAAATATAATTTTAAGCATAAAATTATTACCGGTCTGAACTAGTTGCACGAAACATGTACTCGTACACACACGAAAGCATGTGTACGAGCGTGTATGCAACGCTTTCAATCAACCGACACAACTGACATCAATCATGATTCAAACTACGCGAACAATGGCAAATGGCGCGCTTAAAATAACTTCAACAAACTTCAAACTTTTCAAGCAGTTGCTGCCAACGAGATGATAAAAATAAATGAAGACGACAAAGGCAGGCCTCTGAAAGAGTTCATTAGACAACTGAAATCCTATTATTCGATTTTTGTTGCCGGAAAATCTAAATTTGGGTCGAACTCTTTCATGCGCATGTTGTAGAAAAAAAAAAGTTAATTATCAAATTAATTAAATGTGATGTGATTTATATAAATTTTTTTATATAAAATATAGTTTCTAACGCCTTCTACTGTTTTTCTGTTTTCAAAAAAAAAAGGAAGAAAAAAATCATGGGATATAATCAGCTGTCATGTAGCAGATCATTGGCGGCGCCTTGAACACCAACCTGGATGACAGACACATGGACAACAACACAACACGGCTGACATCAAACCAAATAAGTTTATTTGTTTCTTCTTTGATTTCATTAAACTTGAAAGTGTTTCAAAGAACAACAACAACTATAACTGTTATAATTATGATTCACTAACGTGTGTGTGTGCGAGTGTGTGTGAGTGTTTTTCTCTTGTAGTATTTTTTTCTTTTTTCTCTCTTTTTGTGTGTTAAATTGTTGTTTTTGCTTTTCATTCGGTGTACAAAACGAATGGAAGCAGACCTTTTAATTAACAAACGATTTTGACGTCATCAATCAGGTAATTTTTAGAATTAAAAGTTGTTTTTTTTTTAAATATTTTAATTAAAAAATTATTGCCAAAAAAAACAGTCCTTTTCTTTTGCTCTATAGTTTCAAGTTCTCAGGAAGCTGAAAAAAAGAACACCCGTTATAAAGGAATTTCAAGGAACGCTTTCAGACTTGTCATTTGCTTTCGTTGTTATTTTTATTTCGTTTCTTTTTATTGTTTTTAGCGAATTTGTTGCAAGTTGTGTTTTATTTGTCTAAGTTTGCACTTATTTAAGTGTCTGCCCACTGTGTTGTAAAAGGCAATTTTTAATTATGATTAAAGCTACTGTTTGGTGTAGTTGTTACCTTTTGTAATCCTTTGGGGCCAATAAAGTGACCAACAACTAGAAACAATGCCAACATGTTAAAACGGCAATTTGAAGAACAACAACAAAAAACAACAACAACAACATTTGATTGCTAATCATATGCAGTGAAGCAGTTTTTTGCGAAATTTTACAGATGACAGTGAGTCGGCCAGACCGTGAGTTAGCCAGCCAGTGAAGGCTGATTTACAACTGTTACCACCGGCGACAAGCTGCTGCAAAGTCACGAAGGCGAATTGAAACTTTACAAAAAATGAGCCGGCCAGACCGTGATTTAGCCGGCCATTGAAGGCTGATTTACAACTGCTACCACCGGCGACAGGCTGCTGAAAACAGCACGAAGGCGAATCAAAGCTGAGCAACTGCCAACAAGCAAATGCTTCCTTTAAATACTCGAGCCATGATGAAATAAATATAAAGTGGCATGGCCATGCCAGATGACAGTTTGTTGCTGAATTCAAAAATTATTGGCTACATTCATGACATACGTCAAGTTTTTGTGTACAACAAATCCTCGCTGGGCTTTGCATGTGTTAGTGGTGCTTACAATAAATTATAAAATTATATTCACCATGATTTCAAGTGGTTTAAATATTTAAAAAAATTTATTGTCATAAATTTAAACATGTGGCAACGCTACTCTCAGAAATTTGTCATGAAAATTATAATAAAAAGAAGCGAATAAAACCGAAAGCTGTTTACAAGTCTGAATGCTTTTTTTTATACCCGTTTATAACGGGTGTTCATTTTTAGCTGCCTGAGAACTTAAAATTTGAAGGTAAAAGGATACGACTGTTTGTTTGGCAATAGTTTTTTTTAAATATGATTGCCGACAATTTAAAAGGGTTTGATAATAAATTTTTCTTCTAAAATGTGCGCATGAAAGAGTTTGCCAATAAAAATCGGAGAATAGGACTTCAGTTCTATAATAAACTCTTCCAGAGACCTGCCTTTGTTGTCTCCATTTATTTTTATCATCTCGTTGGCAGCAACTGCTTGAATAGTTTGAAGTTTGTTGAAGTTATTTTAAGCGCGCCATTTGCCATTGTTCGCGCAGTTGTATGATGTTTATTGCTATAAACTTAAACATCTGGCAACGCTAATCGGAGAAAAATTGTCACGAAATTTCCAGGTCAAGAATGATTGAAATAAAAGATTTAGCCTGGCAAAGAAATTGAGCTGAGATGGTGTCATGAGTCCATTTGCTTTGCTTTAGACGGGTGACGTCATCCAACCGTGAACGGTTCGCAAAGCTTAATCCGTATGTCTATCATTCTTGGTCGGAGGACTACCTGAGACCTGCAGGAAAGTGTAAAAGATTCTAATCTGGCTGTTCATTTAAAAAGTCAATGCAAAATCATGCCCCAGTGTTTTTGTGGCTGCGGCTGCAATTGTAAACAGCTGCCAAGTGCGTGCAGTTGCGCTTCATGTTGGCTGTGTTGTATTTCTTGGTTATTTATGTTGCGCGTTGTCTGTCTGACTCACTGACTGACTGACTGTTTTGTTGTTGTTCTTGATCTGTTTTCTTGTCTACATTGTTGTTGTTGTTCTTGTTGTTTCTTTTGGTGTGGTTGCTACGCGATCATCAGCAGTCAAACGTCATTCGATTTGGCATTCTTTGTTGCTGTTGTTCTTGTTGTAGTTGCTGTTGTGATCGTTGTGCTTTTGATAGCTTCCAACTGATGAGCGTGTGATGACAATTCGTATGCAAAGTGCAATTATTACACGTCGTTGCTGTTACTGCTGCTGCTGCTGGTTTTCATTGTGAATAAATGTGCTGCTGCTTGCTTCTGTTCTTGTTCTTGTTGTTAATGTTGTTGTTGATGTTGTTGTTTTTTTGTTGTCATTTTCGTTTGTAGCTTCTTAACAACAACAACAACAAGTTATGGGGCAGCAACAATGTATGCTTTATTACGCCTAAACTTGGTTTTATTTTGCTTATTTGGCATTTAAAGGTGACCAGCAGACATGCACGAACATGATTTTTTTTGTTTAAAATATTTAAACTTTGACTTTTTGTTAGCAAATAAGTTGGGAATAGTGATGCAGCGTTTTATTAGACTAGAAATTTTTTTAAATGTCTTAAAAAGCTTCCAACAAAAGGCCGGCACTCGGAAGTGCAGCGTTGCTTTGTTGCGCATTTTATCAGCGAACAGTTGGACATGGTTTTTGAGATTTTGACTAGGCAAAAAGCTGAACCATTAATTAATTCCAAAAGCCATAAACTCTTTCCCAGAAATTCAAGGGATTCTTAGGGGCAGGCCCCCCCGTAAGTGGTGGTCACCCCAATTGATTCCGTCGCTTGACTTCTTGTCGCAACCATAATGAAAAACTGTTGCATCCAACAACAAAAAAAAAAAAAAGCACGCTTTACAACAATTTCGAGTGGCTGTAAAACCGACTTCACATCGCACTTAATATGCGAGTCCTTTTAAACAACTTCAACTGGCAACCGAAGCAACCAGCCATCATCCTCCTCAGCCTTAACGAACGCGGTTTATTTTAATTCATTTTTTTTTCTTTTTTTTTTCCTTTCAGGAATTCAATTGACAACATTTTAAGAGGCCAAAAATGAATAAAAAATGGGGGAAAAAAAGAATTCGAATATCAGCCAAGTTGGGTGCCTCATCGTCCACAGTATTTCAACTCAAATTGATTGACAGTTGAATTGAAAAACATTCGCGATCAGTTTTCGTTGTTGTTGCCATTATTTGATTAACAGTGCAGCAGAAAAATGTTTTCATTTTTCAATTTTAAACAGCCAGAAATATTTATTATTATTTTGCTCTTTTTTAATAGAACATTTTTGTTTTAATGTTTCGCTGTTTAAATTCACAAAAAGTGTTTGTTGTGCGCAAGCGTACGCGACGATGGGTAAAAACCAGCAACACAACAACACAGAGACTTGCGGAAGCATTTTTATTTTTGCAAACTCTTTTCTTTGTCTTCTTTTTTTCATTATTAATATTTTTATTTTATTTTTGTACTTTTTTGTAAATTTTAATGCTTCAAAAGGTTGCTGCTGGTTGTAACGAAATCCTGCTAAAAAGCCAGCAACAAGTCATTTAATATTTCTCTCGATGGCTGCTGCTGTTTTTTTTTTTTTTTTTATCCTGTTGCTGATATTAAACACGCAAAAATCATGTTTATTCATGTTGTTGCTTGCGACTGGATGGTTGGTTGGCTGGCTGGTCGTATGTGCTTGAGAAGAATGATGTTGCTGATTGTTTTTTTTTCTTTTTGTTTTGTTGTTGTTCTTTGGTCGGGCCTGATTTATTAAGAAACATTTAAATTTTGTTGTTTATTGTTGGCTTTTTATTAAATTTAATTTAAAGGTGATGAAATGTGAATTGATACTTTTATAAAAAAAAAACAGAAAAAAAATTCAGTTGCATAAGCGAAATTATTTATGTTTTGCAGAAATTGATTTCTTAAACACGCGAAAATTTTTCCCAACGCAAATACTTGAAATAAAAAAATTTATAAAAAATAAAAAAAAATAAAAGCAAAATAAAAACATAAATAAATATTAAAAGATTCTCAAGATGGTACTCGTGCGTTCTGAGAATGCACATAAATTTGAATCACAACGATTTAAAATTAAAAAAAAAATGTGGAAAACGGTTACCTGGTTTTAGAGCTACTCTACACCTTTAAGCTCTTCGACCCAAACCCGGTATTATTTTAATTTACAAATCAACCGATTCCCACATGATAAACGGTGGTTGATGCAGTTTTCGATTACTGTAAAGGGATCGAGAGCACTAACGGATCAGATATAGAATTTCGGAGTTTAAAAAAAAATCTAATCTATCAATCAGCATACCCAGCAGATCCACAAGTTTGGTATTAATATTCTGCTGTACGGTCTTTAATATTCCGATATCTTTCAAGGAACCAGCTCCTTCCAAATATTTATCCAAAATAAAAGCCTACTAATGCCTTTTGGAAAACTGAATCTGTTATTAAGCATACCCAGCAGGTCTGTGTTTAACGATCTAACACGATCCGGTCGTTAGACTGGATATAAGCCAACTGTTCGAAATAGAGTCCTCAATTTTATACACTTCAACCTTCAGTTGGCAATTCGAATTTGTTAATAGGTGTGCCCAGCAGAACCATGCATTCAAATTTGCCAGTAATATTCTGTTGATCGGCTGTCAGACTTTTAGTAGCCTCAAATAAATCAGCTCTTTCGATATTAAAACCTCAATTCTCCTCTTTCTTGTACAGTGTACCCAGCAGATCCATGCATTCAAGTGTGGCACTTATACTCTGCTGTCCAGTGGTTTATATTTTTACATTCTCAGAAAAGCCAGCTTCTTCCAAATGGCTTTCTGAGATAGAAATTTTGATTTCTTTGTCCATCTTCACCGTTATTTCACATACCCAGCAGATCCATGCTTAGAAATCGGCTGTCAGACTTTCGAAATCCTCAGCGAAATCAGCTCTCTTCCCTTATAGCTATCCGATATGAAGACCTCAATTCTCTTCTATCTTATATAGTGTACCCAGCAGATCCCGGCGTCCAAGTGTAGCACCAATACTCTGCTGTCCAGTGGCTTATATTTTGATATCCTCAGAAAAATCAGCTTCTTCCAAATGGCTTTCTGAGATAGAAATTTTGATTTCTTTGGCCATCTTCACCGTTATTTCACATACCCAGCAGATCCATTCATAGGAACTCGGAAATAATATTCTACTGATCGGCTATCAGACTTTCAATATTGTTAAAGAAATCTGTTCTTCCCTAACAGCTATCCGATGTGAAGACCTCAATTGTCTACTCTCTTATATAGTATACCCAGCAGATCCATGTATCTCAGTGTGGCATCAATATTATGTTGCCCAGTTATCAATATTTCGATATCCACTATCCACACAAGAAGCGCCTGCTCCCAAATGACTATTCCAGATAGGGATTTCGATTCTTTTGCCAATATTCGCCATTATTTAGCATACCCAGCAGATCCATGCTTCCTAGTAAGGCACCAATATGCTGTTGCCCAGTTGTCAATGTTTTGATATCCGCTAACCAAAGTAGCAGCGGCTGCTCCCAAATTACTATTCCAGATAGATATTCCTGTGCCAATCTTCACTATCATTGGTCATACCCAGCAGAACCATGTCCAAGGCAAACCCAATTGTTGGGAACCTTCTTAAATGCAGCGAAGGATTTGAGGGGCTCCTCCAATACGTTGGACTTGAATATTTATTTCCTTTCACTGCGCCAAGTGAGAACGCATATTTATTTTATAAGAATCCGCTGCCATGCTGCTGTCCCCCGGTGGTAAATATTTTATGTAAAAACTTGTTAGTTTGTGTCCTCCTGATTTTATCTGTTTGATTCTGGAGATGGGAAGTTTTTTTTTTCAATTTATTATTTAAATATTTCAGATTGGTCCACTAATTTTTGAGCTGGTAATTTCAGAACTTCCTCTTAGTCCAGCTGTTTCTGTCAGTGTTTTTATTTGTTGGCCTGAATTGTTTAGATGGAGGATTTGATGAGCCCGGCTTATCATCTAAAATTCTAACGCACAAAATATTTTCCTCAAAACTACCAAAAAGCCCACTAATAGGGTTAACTCTCAGGAAATGATTGGCCACGAGTCAATGACTTGAATAATTTTACGATCGAAAAGGAGTCGAGAGAACTCCTTCTCTAAAAAACTTAATGTCGATTGCAGTTGCTAAAACTTTGCCTGGAAATCATTTTATGACGTTTTCATGGTTTGGCTTTAATGTCTTACCGAGTTTTTGTTGCTAACTAATGTTGTTGTTGTTGTTTGCTGGCTGCTTGGCCAGTTTGCATTTAATTTTAGTTAGAAAAATGAGTGAAAACAATAAAAATCATTTGCAAGAAAATCAATTGGCATTTGAGGAGTTTCAAGTGCCGCTAATGCGGCTGCTGCTGGTACTTTTTCTTAATGACGGCTGCCGCCGACGACCAACAACTTATTAAGCAGTCATCAGCATTAAGTTAACAAAAATTCCTAGGAAATATTTAAAAGAAACTAAAAAAAGAGAGGAAACAACAGGCAAATAATAACTCGAGTTGGGTTTTGTTTAGCCAACAGTTGGTGTGGTCTGCCACGATCGGTCGACCTCTTGCTGATGTGCTGTCGTTGTTGGATTTTCAAAAATGGCATATTTGCGCTTCTTTAACAGCCTCCATCCAAATATGAATAACAAAAATGTGTCTTCTTCTTGTTCTTCTTAAAAAAAAAGTCATCCTCATCATCATCATCATGGCAGCAGCGCCATGAAAATATTTCAATGCGTTGTCATTTAATATGAATATGGAATTATGAAGATGAGCTGCAGCTGATGAGGCCTTCTTTTCGATTATTGGAATTCTTAAAGGTTCTTAAACGTTGTTGTCTATCTCATCTATCCGTCCGTCCGTCCGTCCGTCCCTCTAACTTGGCTACTTGATCAGCAACAGCAACAGTTTTAAATCCATGACTATTTGCAACCATTAAAAATGTGTTGTCAGGATAATGGGGACATTCAAATGTCATTTGCGTTCCTGGTTGTGCTTCAAGAAATCACTTTTTATACGATCGTACATAAAAAGAAATACTGATCGTATTTTATTGGAATCTAATTGAATTCGTTAATGAAGTTTTCAATTAATAACAGATAATCAGCTGAAGATTTGACGATTATAAAACGTTTCCTGAAAGTGATAATAATTCTTAAGCGTTTTTAGTTTTATGCCAAATAATTAACGAACAGAAATGTTGAAGGACGATGTGCAGGGATGTTAAAAGGTTGCTGGTTTCCAATCAGGGCGATCAGAAATTTGATAATTCATTTCATGGCATTAAATATTTCCTTAAACCATTTTTATTTGCGTGGGAAACGATTTTATGTCATCGCCGGTTAAAGTTGGTTGTTTACCGCTGCATTAAATTCAATTAAAATAGAAATTGATCGCATCGGATTCCAAAAATGTCCGAAAGACATAAAAAAATATTTTAAAACACCTGGAAAAGTCACCATCAATATAGTTAATCAACTTACACAGCAAAGCAGAACAGCTGTTTTCGAAGGCCGCTACACTTTCGTCAGCAATTGCTCATGTGTATTTATAATTATCACCGCATAGTACGTGGCATAGTTTAATGTGTAAGAGTTTTTATTTATAAAAATTTTTACTATGAAATAGAATACGAGAATTGTATGAACTCTTGATAGCAACGCATTTGAAAGTTTATGTTGGGTTGTGATTAATTTCGTCATGTCGTTTTTTTCTAAACTATTTCTTAAATTTTTTTTCGTTAAAAGAAAAATATTAAATTTAATTATTCAACTTACACAGCAGAGCAGAACAGCTGTTTTCGAAGGACGCTGCACTTTCATTATCAATACTCGTATGTATTTTTGCTTATTACCACTTATTGGGTGGCTTCCTTGAATGTGCTAACAATTCTTATTTAGAAAAATTTTATTACAAAATAGAATTCGAGAATTGTAACGAATCGATCGATGGTAATGCCTTTTAAATCCCTGCATTGCGGTTTGAAATTTTCAATATTATAGGGCACTAAATAATTAATTAAATAAGAACAAATGGCGATTTGCAGTTTAATAACCAGTCAAAACATTTTAAAAGGTTTCTGGCTTAAAACCAAGGTGGCCAGATGACATCAATATAATTATTCAACTTACACAGAACAGCTGTTTTCGAAGGCCGCTGCACTTTTATCAGCAAATGCTCATGTTTATTTATAATTATCACCGTATAGTGCGTGGCATAGTTGAATGCCATAAGAATTTTTATTTATACAAATTTTTACTATGAAATAGAATACGAGAATTGTATGAACTCTTGATAGCAACGCATTTGAAAGTTTATGTTGGTTTATGATTATTTTCTTCGTGTCGTCTTTTTTTCTTCTAATTTTTTTCGTTCAGGGGAAAATATCAAGTTCAAATATTAAACTTACGCAGTTGTTTTCGAAGGCCGCTGCACTTTCATATTCAACGCTCATGTGTATTTTTGCTTATAACCATTTATTAGCCGGCTTTCTTGGACGTGCTAACAATTCTTATTTAGTCAGATTTTTATTATGAAATAGAATTCGAGAATTGCAACGCACCGATGGTAACACTTTTTAAATCCCTACGTTGCCGTTTGCAGTGTTCAATGATGGAAGATTGTGGCTCATAAATCAAAATGAATTTGTTCGATTGCATACACCAGGAGCTTGAGCAGACCCCTCAAATAAATGTCTAATGGAGGTAAAATTGCGCGAACTCGTTGTCGAGTTCATATCACCTCCTCTTAAGGTGACCATGCCCTCAAGTCACTCGGGTTTAATATCCAATGTGGCATGAGCCGTGAGGCTTATAGAGCCGTACTGTTGCAGCCTCATGCCGTAGGAGTCCAGTTTTTTTCGAAGTTCAGGCCAAAAGAAGTTGGTAATCGTCGTCCAATAGTGCCCGCTGGCCAAAGTCCTCTTGTCCTTCCGGGCACTCTCACGGACTCCGGTATGATTTTCATCTTGTGTTTGTTTGATGTTCAGTTATTGGTCGATCGTTTATTGGACCGGGGAGCTCAAACTTATCCACCTCGTTGCGTGTAGCCCTTTCGATCATGGCGATCGTAAAATATGGGAAGGGCGCGTGTTACGTTACCCGAATAGAACACTTATTTGCGTTAAATAATTTTATTTTTGGGCGTGTTTTTCAATGCTTCCTCTCTCTCCCTCTCTCTCTCTCTCTCTCTCTCTGAGGTGAGATACCAAAAAAGGGCTGAATAATTGAGAATAATTTGACAGATGCTGCTGCAACAAAATGGCCGTTTTTAACTGTCAAAGTTCGAAAGTCCCTGCTGCAAGATCTTTTGTAGCAACAAATTTTTTTCTTATCAACTATAATTAATAAAAAAAATGGGAGTATTAAAGAATTAATTTTTTTTTTAATTTAATTCAAATAATTCTGTCTGCCATTTACGATGGTCCTTCCGACCAAGTCCTTTGTTGCCAAGGAAATCTTCTATAGAGACCACAAAAGCTACAGAGGGAGACTGCCACCTGCATGTCTCTCAGCTGATAATTTGAGCAGCTCAACCATCAGTTGAGCTTTATAATCGTGTGACTGTTCATGGTCCTTCGAAGCGCCTTGCAGTTGCATGTCACTAACTCCGAAGGGGAATTGTTGTGTTCCTCGATTGAATCATTCTGAAGGTTATTTAAGCCATTTTTAAGCCTTTTACTGGCGTTTTTTTAAATCTTTATTAATTACTGACAAGCATTTAATTCTATTTTTTGAATATAAAATTTAAATATTGAAAAAAAAAAAACAGCAGCCATCGCACATGTGAAAATATTATTGCGTTCAGCCAGTCTCTGGCTCACATGCATGACTATTCATGCAATTAATTTGTTTTTGTTTTTGTTTCTTTTTTTTTTTGGGAAATTTTGATAAAATATTGCCAATATTTGCAATAATTTGGCTTAAAATTGATGTCATTTTGGCAACGACTACACCGTGTTCACATAAATGCCTTTTCAGCTGTCCGTCCCTCCATTCCAACAATCTCCATGTAACATTAACTTGCAACTCATACATAAAACAAACGGCGAATATCTCTTAAATACATCTGAAGTGCATGAATTTTAACCAGTTTCAAGTCAACGCTTTTTCTTTTTTTGTAATAAAATTTTTATTTTTGGTCGCTACGCGATTAGTCAAAAAATTACGAAAAAAAGAGAGAAAAAACAACAACAAAAATATTCTGCAACAAGTGGGTTACATGGACACGGACAAGTGCAGGCAGGCAGAGACTCGTACCCAATAAAATGTTTGATTCAGTGGACCATTATGAATCCATGGAAATCATTAATTATTTCGCCTTTTTCTAGTTTCTTAAATTTTTTTTCAAATACATTTTTTTGCTCTCTGTTTGCTCAGCACCAAATATGGCGGTTTGGTTGGCCGTTTAGGAAAATCTGTCTAGTAAATTTTTCCTTCGGCTGAGAAAAAAAAAACAACAACAAAAACAAAAAAGAATGATAATTTCAAATGAACAGTCGATTTATAAGGAAGTGGTGACATTCAAGGACGATAATGTCTTGTCAAATACTTTGAATTTCGACAAGAACAACACATTTTTTAAAAATAAAAATTATAATTATATTTGATTTTTTAACTGCACTAAACTAATTGGCCATAAGAATTAACGAACATGGTTTTAATTAAGTTTAAGCGAAAAAGTCAAGATTTCTGGTGGACAACAAAAGAATATTTTCAAATCCCTACTGGGCAAAATATATGACCCAAAAGCGCCAACAAGTTGTGGAAAATATCTCGGGCAACACCACTCAAACAATATTTGGCGACTATTTAAAAAAATTAATAAAACAATTAATAAAAAAATTAATAAAAATGAATTTAAAAAAAATTTAAAGAACTTGAAATTATTTCCTTTCAAATATTTTTGCCTTCCAAAAGATCTATTCCCACAATAATTTTAATTAAAACCTCTTTTTAAAGCACTTCGGAAGTCCTCATATATTTTTGTCAGTACGAAAGTAGCGGGTGTTTTTTTCAACTGCCCAATTATTAAATTAAAAAATTTCCAGTGTGATTTCGCTTCAAATAATCGGTGATCTTTCATGAGCTTTCGGATTATTTACTAAAAGAAAAAGTAACTGAGAAATGCAACATGTCTTTATTTGAGGTTAAAGATGATTTTAAGTACATTTTACGCGGGGTTCAATAAACTAACTCTTTTATAGCGGTTTCTAGCGCGTCCACCAGCGTCATACGTGCAATAAATTGTTTACCGTGCAACACCACGTTTAGCGTTGACACACACGTCGCTTAGCCCAGTCTTAAACCGCACAACAAAAACGCAATTGTAAATGGCTTCCCATATAAAATAGTCACAATCCCCAAAATTCCAAAGCTGAAAATTGCTGTTGGTTGAAATAGTGTGCGTGTAGAATATAAAGGCAAAGATTTTAGGCTCAAAAATATGTGGACACCCATAAACTATGGTCATAATCCCCGAAATCCCAAATTTTACAATTGCTGTTAGCTGAATTAGATAGATGTAGTATAGAAAGTTAAAGCTGCCGGACTCAAATGTATTGGATTCCCATAAGCTATCGTCATAATCCCCAAAATCCCAAATGCGAAAACTGTCGTTGGTTTAATTAGCTAGCGTGTGGAATACAAAGCTAAAGCTTCCGGACTCAAATGTATATTGATTGCCATAAACTATGCTCATAATCCCCAAAATCCCAAACTTGAAAACTTCTGTTGGCTAAATGTGTTTGCGTGTAGAATATAAAACCGCTGCTGGCTAAAATAGTTAATGCGTAGAATATAAAGCTAAAGATTCCGGACTAAAATGTATGTGAATTCCCAAAAATATGGTCATAATCCCCAAAATGCAAAATTTTAAATTTCCTCTTGACTGAATTAGTTAGCCTGCAGAATAAAAAGCCAAAGATTCCGGACTAAAATGTATATAGATTCCCATTAACCATACTCATAATCCCCAAAATCCCAAAGTCGAAAACTGCTGCTGGCTAAAATAGTTAAGGCGTAGAATATAAAGCTAAAGCTTCTAGGCTCGGATGTATATGGATTCCCATAAACTATGGTCATAATCCCCAAAATCCCGAATTTGATAATTGCTGTTGGCTGAATTAGCTAGCGTACAGAATACAAAGTTAAAGATGCCGGACTAAAATGTATATAGATTCTTATACAGTGGTCATAATCCCCAAAATCCCAAAGTCGGAAACCGACGCTGGCTGAATTAGTTATTTGAAAACTGCTGTTGGCTGAAATAGTTAAGGAGCTAAAGACTCCGGACTCAAATAAACATTCCTACATACTATGGCCATAATCCCCAAAATACTCTAACTTGAAAATAGCTATTGGCTGAATTAGTTAACGTGTGGAAACTGATTCCAAAGATTCCGGACTTAAATGTATATGGATTCGTATAAACTATGGTCATAATACCCAAAATTCGAAACTTGAAAACTGCTGTTGGCTGAATTAGGTTGTGTGCAAAATATACATGAACTCCTATATACTAGGCCATAATCCCCGAAATCCCAAACTTGAAAACTGCTGTTGGCTGAATTAGCTAAGACGTATAATGCAAAGCCGAAGATCCCCGACTTGATCGCGCTGATTGATCTGCGCTAGTACACGGTTGCGATAGTTGTTATCGGCCTGTTGCAAAGCCTAAGGCAAAGCACTGGACCATTATGGGCAACATTGAACACTATCGTGCATTAGGGAACGCATTACAGTCGTATCCTTCTTGGATCGCAGTAAATGGCAAAATTGTTGCAAGAAATTCTTTGTCTTCCCATCATTCCGCCAAACAAAAAAGTAAATGGTCTAACGGCCTTAAATTGCGCGTTTAGACGGCCGATTGACCGGCCTCATACGATCCTTTTTTAGTTGCGGCACAAGGTGTCGCATGAGTAGAGTTCATACGCTGAGTGCTGGTTCAACTTGGCCCCACAAAAAATGATTTAAAGCCGGATGCAGACGGCCAATTGACGGTGGGCTCATGCGAGAAATGAATTGTTCACCGCAGCCGTGCGGCGTTCAGTACTGCTGACGTCTGTCTCCACAATTATCTCGATAATTTTAATTTCATTAACAGCAACTTTCCTAAATATTTTTCTGTGGTTATCAAATTAATAATGCGCAGGTTTAAATGAAACTGGAGGAATTTAATTTTTCCGTCTTCTGGTTTTCTGATTTCATATACAATTTCAAATAAAAGTTGCATATCGGTGGGAAATATAACGAGTCGCACTCGCAGAGCAAAGAAAAGAAATGCTCTTTAGCGAAACCAGGTCAGCATGTCACTGGAATTGATAATGATGTCAATATATTTTGCAGCAGGAATCAAGAATCATCATCTTGAACAACACGAATAACAAACAGGCAGGCAGCTAAAATATTATTTATTTTCAAGCAACAGCAAGAAAAAAGAAAAAAATAAGTGAATAATAGAAACACAACAGAAAATTTATTCAAAGTCAACAAACAGAAAAATAACAATAAGAATAGATAAAAAAGGAAGAGAGAGAGAGAGAAAAAAAACAGCAACTAAAGGCGCCACTAGCAGCACTTTAAAAATAACGATCACAACTATCGAAAGCAACAACGCAGCAGAAGCAGCAGCGGCAGCAGCAGCAGCAGCAGCACCATGATCATCCATTCCACTTCAGACGGTCAACTCGTCGCAACTCTTCCACGAGTCGGAGTCTGGCAGGAGCAGTTGTGCTAACAAATTTATCTTGTTTTCGGCCAGATATTATGGTCAAATGGAATTTGTACGTTCACGGCTTCGCAAAAAATAAATAAATAAAAAATTAAAAAAAAAAAAAAATTAAAAAAAACCAACTCGCATTCAATAGAAATCACAAAACTTGCAAACGTTGGTTTTTTTTTTTTTTTGAAACTTTTGCTAAGAAAAAAATCAGGAACATGTTGCATGAAGCGTTTGATGCATTCGCTGGATTGCAAAGAAGACATGTCCACGATAATTGTTTCAGCAAAAACTCTAAAATAAAAACAAAATCAAAATGTTTCTTAAGAACTGCTTTACAACAGACAGACGTCTCTGTTCTCCGTTCAGCGATGATACATCATTTTTCATGTTCGAACGATCGAACGATCAGTCAACCGATCATAGAAATACACAAACTTGAACAGAGTGTTGCAGCAAACGATAATGAGAATGACAGGCAACAAAATAACCTGCTCATGCATGCTTAGATGGCCAGTGGAATGGCCAAACCCATGGCAAGTGGGGACACTTCCCGAAGCCGCTCCAGACTGGGCAATTCAACATATAGAAACTTGTAAAGTTGATGGGAAAATGAGATCGTAACAAAATAAGAAGCGCTAAATACACCGCAGAAATAGAAACCAGAGAGACGTGCTGAGACGTGACAAGACTTGTTCAGACTTGTCGCAGTCGCAACAAAGCGATCACCAGATACGCCAGTAGTATAGTCCTGCTTTGTAATGAACTCCGCCATAGTAGCCTTGAACAATCCAGAGAAAAGATAGGGAGGAGAGGAGTACCCCTTTACCTGTGCAGTGTGTTGTACTGGAACTAAAGAAAGAGTGGTCCAACCATAATGCGCGATCGTTATTGTGAGTCACACTTTAAGGTCATGTTTTGTTTTTTTGTCAACTTCATGTGATTGCCAAATTCAACCAGCGCGTTGAAATGTATATGGATTCCCATAAACTATGGCCATAATCCTCAAAATCCCAAAATTGAAAAGTGGAAAAGCTTCGTAACTTTTTTGGTCATCGCTCATGAGAATTGTCTGCCAATTTCTTCAGACCGGGTTTGTAAGAGATGTTCCAACACCTGTGAGTACTCGCCTCTCTTGATGTTCTGGAAAACGTCGCTGTTGTTGGCGAGAGAAGAGCCGTCAACCGTCGCTATCGTGAGATAATAGCGCACTTCTTGTGGTCAGGAATTGAGGATTTGGACCAGCACGATATGCGATTCCAAGAGGATGACATGCAACCAACTGCACAATGGGTCCTTGGCGCCAGATATAACGGACTTCTTGGGGCCAGAAATTGAGGATATGGACCCGGACCATCTGGGATTCCAACAGGATGGTGCCACTTGACGCACGCACAACAAAGAAATGGCTTTCTGACGCGAGAAATTCGATGGCCCTGTTATCCCACGTCGTAGCGACGGTACTTGGCCGCCACGATCATCTGGCTTGACGCCGTTAAACTCTTCTTTTAAAAGAAAAAATGTACGTCAATCACAGCTCAGAACAATTTAACAGCTGAAGGATGCGATGAGACGGCCCATTAACGAGATTCAACCTCAAATATGTCTCAGAGTCATTGAGGATATGGACCACCGAAGCCGTGGCCAGCATTTCGCCGATATTTTGTTTAACTCCCAATTTTCATTTATCCTTCCAACGTAGTGAAAACGATTGAAACAATTCGGTGAAAAGTTTTTATTGCATTTATAATGCATTACGGTGGGACCACCCTGTACAAAGGAGATGATACTTCTGAGAGGACAAACGAAGAAGGATGGGGGAAAAAAGAGAATGATTTTGATTTCGCTCTTCACCCTCAAATTTTCGCTTCTGACATTCGACTTTATTTTACTCATCCAGATTCTATTACAAATTTGAAATATTCGCTCTAATCGCGATCGTTTTCGCCTGTGATCATCAGTTTGCAATAGATTAAAGAAAAAAAAGGAAAAGTTAATCTTTAACTTCTTATAAAATATCGAATTCGAAGTCGTAAAACTGCAAACACTTTTAAACATGAATTTCAGCTATTTTTGACACACCCTGTTCTTATTCGTATTGCCAATCTGCAGCGATCTATTCGCTCAATCTATCGATTTCCGATCATACATTTGCAATCACTCAATTTGTACGGTGCTTTTCTGTGGGCATGACGATTTGTGTGTGTGTGTGTGTGTGTGTGTGTGTGTGTCAGCATTGAATGACCAAAATAATGACAACAACATCAAAGAAAAAAAAGAACAGTGGAACACATAATAGTTCAGTTACATGTACAATAAAATGTTTGTGGTCATTGATACACTGTTTTTTTGTTGTTGTTGTTTATGTGTGTGTGTGTTTGTGTGTAAGTGTGTGTGTTGGCAACGGTTTTGAATGCTGTGCGATTGCCTGGCTGGTTGTTCTCTGCACTGATCTTCAGCAATTACCAGGCGATCACAAACACCATGCACATGCATGCTATTGTTATGGCCCCTCTTTTTTTGTTGTTGTTGTTGTTATGCTGTGTTGTTTGTTGCTATTTTGTTTTAGTTGATGTTGTTGTCTTTATTAGTTGAATTTGATGTTTTCAGCTCTTTTTTTTTCGTCTACTATTTCTTGTTCCTCGTTTAATTTCTATTGTACGAGTTTATGTCCACTGTTTTTGGGCTGGTTGGCCGTGTTCCTTTTCTGCTAGCATTGATGATAATGCTGCTGATGGTGGCCCACGATTGGCATTGTTTGTACTTAATTCTTGCCAAAAAGAAAAAAAAAAGATTGTAAAAAATGAGGAAAACAATTGGGAAAATACAGCAACAAAATTTTAAATGTCCAACATTTCCATTTTAGCTGATGAATTTTCCAAAACAAAATGCCGTCCTATTGCCAACGACAATCGGTTAACAAGAGCTGGGGAAAGACTTGCAAGAAGTCGGTCGTATGATAAGTACTGCGAGTGGAAAAAGTGATGGAATTGTATAATTGAAATATTTATATGGAAATTTATTTGTTTCTTCGAAAGTTCGCCAGCATTTTAAATGGAGAAAAATAAATCTATTCGATGTAAATGATCTCATAAAGTTTCGTTGGAATCGCTGCCAAGGCGAAGAATTTCACGCCGCACAAAATGAGCAGAAACGTTTAAATGTTTCCAGCTGCAATAACACGATTTATGGCAGGAAGTTTTGAAATAAAAAATTTACAAAAAAATCTACATCTCTTCTGCATTCAAGACCACAAAAACTTAATCCTTTAATTACAAGTTAAGAAGTCCGCTGTAAATCATCAACATCAACTCGAGACCCAAATCAGTCAACAGCAAAACTAAATCAAACAACTTGAAGACACTCCCAACAACAACAAAAAGATCTCAATAACAAATAAAAATAAAAAATATTCAGACGCCGACTTAAAACCAAAAATTAATCATTCATTTCCTTCGCTTTAACTAAAAATATGCGCAGTAAAACAGCGCAAATCTATCAAAACAGCTGGAACAAAATGCTAGACAACAACAACAACACAAACGAAAAGGAACTGACCCTCAAACATAAATTCATTTGAAAAATATATAATTTGAAACAACAACATTTTCTTCAAAATAAAATTAATATAAAGAAACGAACGAACCTCCAACTGAAACTAAAAACTTCCGCCCTCCTGCTCTATTTTGATCAACAGGGTGGCACAAATAATTTTGCATTAACACACGGATAGACAACGCAATACAACGACAGTGAGAGCTGGTGAATTGAAGAAATATTTGAGGTGTTTAAATTAAAAACAAAATTAAAATCAATTCAAAAAAACCAACAGGAAATCGATACATTCTGAACTTCAGTAAACAACAGGGTTACGAAAAAAAAAAAATATAGAAAACAGTTGATCCTGGAAGACCTCCCTGTAACTTTCCGCTAATTTTAACCCGAAATCTATCGTAGCCTGGTTTGTATGCTATTCGTCATTTTTAAGCGCTTCGGACCAAAACACTTTTAATTCATTTTCGAAACAACCGATTCCCACTTGACGGATAGAGTTTTCGATTACTAGAAAAGAATCGAGATCATAAACGGACCAGTTATAGAATTTCGTAGTTAATAAAAATCAATTTTCTTGGGTTACTTTCGTTCCCGTACACGCACGAACGGATTAACCGATTTAGACCCGATTTGCCGGGGCCGGCTTTTTTTGGTAATCTTGAGAGCTGATTCGGGAATCGATTCGGTAACACCGTGTAAAAGTTATTTAAAAAAAACACTTTAAAAAATGTTTGTTCTTTCAAGTTTCTTAAAAACTTCGTGAAATCTACCGGTTCGAATCGGTTCAAATGCACAGGAAATCTAAATTCCATTGAACCTTTTAGAACGACATCATTTTGGAACGGTCAAGCCGTTCGAAAGTTACAAGCGGGTCACATACTTACACACACACACACACAAACATAGTGACGAATTACTCAGGGAAGCTTGCCAAAACCTCAAAACGTCGAGATCTGATGAGAACTGGATTTTTTCCAAACGGGGTAAAACCAACAACTCCCCGATTTTTTTTAAGTTTTCAAATTTCGCAGCGGGAACTTAAAAATGTTAACGGACGATTAATAAGAGAAAAAAAACGAAGAACCGCCAAAGAAACGACCGCAAACAGCTGTTCCATCAACGTTTCCGTCTCAGCAAAAACGATCAGTAACGGCGTCACTATCTGCAACGTTTTCATATGGATGTGTTGCCTGTCAGTTGCAGCATCAGCAGCGATTTTTTTGCCAGGTTGGCTGTTGATTTGTGACTCTTTCAATTCAGCACGTAGCACACACACACACACACACACAGAGACACACACACACACAGAGACACACACACATTTCGTTACCCCCCGCATTTCTTTTGCCTTAAAATCTAATCATGCGTTAAATTGTTAGTTTGCCATTGTTGTTAGTGTTGTTGCTGTTGTTGCTAATGATAGTTAAATAGCAAAATACAGCGATCTTGGTTGTGACGATCACACAGTCGTTTTTACAAAATTAAGAAAAAAAAAAAACCTGCTGCGATCTTGCACGTTCGCTTGTGTATTCATAACCAGGAGCACTCACATCCCCTGGAAGGTGATTTATTTGGAAGGAGAGACATTTCAAATGTAACAAACAGTTATAAAAGTCTCGGTTCCCACATTTTAATTGGCCGACGATGTCACTCGATATCCTCCTGTCGACATAAATATATTTTAATAAAAAGTAAATTTTAGAAAAAATATTTTTAACCACAGAACGATTTCGAGTGACATTATGGGCCAGGCAGTAGCTTTTGCTGATCAGCTTCTGGCTTTGTGTGTGTGAGAGAGAGAGAAGAAGAGAGGAAATTCGTTCTGTTTTAAATGTATTTTTAGCGACAGAATGACTGCGAGAAACATCACGGGTCAGAAAATTGCTTTTGCTGCTCAGCTTTTAACTTTGAGGGAAAGAGAAAAAGAAAGAGAGAGAGAGAGAGAGATAAATAAAGATATAGATGTAGAAATAGCGAGATAGATAGAGATAAGGTTACCTTTCTATCCCGTTCTGTCTATATCTTCATATATATCTCTCTCTATAACTCTCTCTCTCTCTTCAAATTTCTCTCCAGTTCTGTCTATATCTTTATATATCTCTCTCTCTCTATAACTCTCTCTCTCTATAACTCTCTCTCTTCAAATTTCTCTCTCTCTCTTCAAATTTCTCTCCCACAAATTCACAGGTAAAAAACGATAGGTAGATAGACAAAGAGAGAAGAAAGAAGAGTGGCATTTATTTTTGAAACCAGGGGAGAATGATATTTTGAGTGTAATTCCCCCACTCTCGCATACGCCCCTGATTCATTTCTATGATTGATTTATGCTTTGATTTATTTCTCGCGATTATTCGCACACACACACACTAACAACACAAATTTAAAGCTCTTGTAATAATTAATAATTGTTTGCTCACTTGATTTGTTTGCTGGGTTGGTTTCAAGTCGCGATAGTGCATTTTGTAAAGTGCCTTTTCTTGTTTTCCTTCCAGCTTGACTTTCAAAATCGCAAGTAATAATTCAAGATTTATTTTGTTGTAAAACTTAGATATTATAAAAAAATGGCTGGCGCACAGTGGCGATGAATTTATAGTTTTTGTGGTACATTTTTGTGGGCTGTTGCACAGGCAGAGATTTTAATGTTGCAGTTTAATGGCGGAAGTTGGCATATGATATAAAAATGTCGTTTGAGTATAAGTAAAGGGTGATTTCTCAAAGGCCTCTATAAGTACTTTTTCAAAAAGTACTTCATCAAAAAGTACTTTTTGAAAAAAGTTTTCTCTCATGAAGTAAATTTTCAAAAGTTTGTTATTTTAAAAATCGTAAAACACTTTATGAAAGGTACTTTTCTAAAAAGTACTATTTAAAAAAGTACTTTTTCAGAAATTACTATTTTTTAAAAGCGTTTTCACATAATGTACTTTACGAAAATCAGTCAAAAGCACTTTGTTAAAACGTACTTTTTATGACAAGTACCTTTTGAAATAGTACTTTTCCACAAGGTATTCCATCAAAAAGTGCTTTTTTTTTAAGAAAGTGTTTTCTTATTAAAAGTTTTTGAATTTAATTTTTCTAAATTTAATCACATAAAAAATCAAAAAGAATCTTGGCAAAAAGTACTTTTTCTGACAACTACCTTTTAAAATAGAACTTCTTTAGAAAGTACTTGATCAAAAGGTATCTTTTCAAAAAGTATTTTTTCATAAAGAATCCATTAAATTTGTAAAAATTGTTTTCTCATTAAGTGCTCTTTTAGAAATAAGTTATAAAAAAATAAAGTACTCTGTCGAAAAGTACTTGTTCTGAGAAGTGTCTTTTAAAATAGTACTCTTGCAAAAAAGTACTCCCTGAAAACAGCAATTTCTCATTGAATGCTTTTCAGAAATTGGTTGTATTAAAAATAAAAAAGGAGTTTGCCGAAAAGCACCTATTTAAAGTACTCCTTAAAAAACGACTTATTGAAAGTACTTTCTAAAAAAGTACTTTTACGAAAATTGTTTTATCGAAAATTGCTAGTTTTTCAAAGAGTGCTTTTAAAGAATCACTTTTTTTATAAAAAACATTTTTTAAAAAAGTACTCATGCCAAAAAGTACCTCTTAACAGAGTACTCTTTTAAAAAGTAGTTTTTCTCAAAAATGCTTTCTTATTAGCTGCCTATTAAAAAATTAGGCATATATAGATAAAAAGTATAAAATATATATATAGATAAAAATAAAATATATATATAGATAAAAAGCATAAAAAATAAAAAGTATTTCGTCAAAAAAGGTACTTTGTGCAAAAAGTGACTTTTAAAAAAAGTACCTTTTGAAAAAGTATGCCTGTTCAAAAATTACGTAGTTGAGAAATCAAAAAGTATCTCGTCAAATGGTACTTTTGCAAAAAGTACCTTTTAAGAAAGTATCTTTTAAAAAAGTACTTTTTCGAAATAGTGTTTTTTTTGTATCAGCACTTTTGCCTAAAAATTACTTATGTAAAATAGTATATCGTAAGAAAAAAGTTTCCAATAAAGTACCTTTTTACAGGAAGTATCTTTTTTGAAAAGTACTTAAAAAAAATTTTTTTTTGCAATATCTCCACAGAATCGTTGATCAGTTGCAATTTAATAAAAACTTATTTCATTGATTTTAAATGCTTGTAACAAATTTTCCAACGTTCACATTAACATGAATATCTTCCACTAGCCAAACCCTTTCCAATCACCATATTAAGTCATTAAAAGTTATCTGGCAAATAATTGCAAATATTGAATTGAAAACATCTACGAAAACGTTGTGATGAATAACAGGAAAAAAATTTTCAAGTTGTAAAAAAAAAAAATTCAACAGTGAGCGAGTTGAGTGAGTGGGCTTGTGTGACGAAATCGATGGTGAATAATAGTTTTTATTAAGAAAAAACCCCCGATTAAAAAAAGAAGATAAATAAATATATTTTCTTCTGGGAGTTCATAAAACCTCAAAACACATTTTAAACAACAGCAGAGAATTCAGCATAAATTTTTCGAAATGGAAATCCCGCAGATGTTTAATGGGAAATTCAGGCTCTTATTTATCTGGTGGCAACCTTACGCTGAAGCTTCAACTCAGACTCCAACACCAACCATCAACCAGATTCGACAACAAACATTCGAATCGTTGAAGGCGTTGAAAATTGTCAAAAGCAGTCGTAACATGGCAACTCATAAACTGCACAAATCGAGCTTCACTTGGCTCGAGTCATAAATACAAAAATTAAAAGAGGAACAACAAAAAATAAAATTAAAAAAATTATAAAAAAACAACTGCAAATAAAAATGAATTTTTTTCCACACGTTTTAATTTAATATTTTTTCTGTTTTCTCTCGTTCGGCTGAATCTCTCAACTGCATCTTATTTGGCGGCGGACCGAACCCTAAACAAACATTGTGCAGCGCACAGCAAAAATATCTAACAAGCAAACACTCCTCAAACGCTGGAAAAGCGTAACAAATTAAAGAAAAATATGGATTTTTGCGAAACAGGGATGGCGGCAGCAAAACAAAACTTAATTAAAACGGGCTAAAAGGAAAGCTAGACTTGTTTTTGATAAAAACGTTTCTTCTTCTTTTTTTTAATGCTAAAGCCGGAGATTCTCTGAGAAAAGATTTTCGAAAGAGGAAAGGATGTTTTGGCAGTTTTTCCGTGCCTGCTTTTAGGGGTTAAAAAGGGGATAAAAAGTGAATTTTGGTATGACTTTTCTATCTTCAGAAAGAATGGATCATTTCCTGTATTTCTGCCGTTCATTTTCTCTGGAAACAGCCTTATGTTTTGAAAATTCGTACTACCAAGGACAACAATATAAAAAGTACTTTTTTTTTTGTAAAAAGTACCTACTTAACTAATATTTGTTAAAAAAAAAAAAAAAAAAATAAAATTGTTTTCCAAAAAGTACCTGCTCAAAAATTACTTCCCTGAAAAGTACTTTAACTTTAGTCACTTACCTGAAAAGTACTTTAGCTCAAAAGTACTTTTCTGCAAAAAAAAACTTTGACTTTTCTGGAAAGTGTTTTAACGTAAAAGAACTCTTCCGAAAAATAGTTTAACTCGGAAATACTTTTCCGAAAAGAACTTTAACTCAAAAGTACTTTTCTAAAAAGTGATTTAATTCAAAAGTACTTTAAGTCAAAAGTACTGTTCTAAAAAGAAATTTAACTCAAAAGTAATTTTCTGAAAAGTGACTTAATTCAAAAGTACTTTTCTGAAAAGAGCTTTAATTCAAAAGTACTTTTTGAAATATACCTTAACTGAAAAGTACTTCTCCGAAAATTATTTTAAATCAAAAATTCTTTTCTGATAAGTACTTTAACTCAAAAGTACTTTTATAAAAAGATCTTTAACTCAAAAGTACTCTTCACAAAAGTAATTTAACTCAAAAGTACTTTTCTGAAAAGTGACTTAATTCAAAAGTACTTTTCTAAAAAGTACTTTAATTCAAAATCAGTTATCTGAAAAGCACTTTAGCTCAAGGGTACTTTTCTGAAAGAAACTTTGACTCAAAAGGACTTTTGTGGAAAGTGCTTTAACTCAAAAGTACTTTTCTAAATAGGAATTTAACTCCAAAGTATTTTAATTAAAAAGTGCTTTTCTGAAAAGTGATTTAATTTAATAGTACTTTTCTGGAAAGTACTCTACCTCAAAACTGCTTTCCTGAAAAGTACTTTTCTGATAAGTACTTTAACTAAAAAGTACTCTTTCAAAAAGTAGTTTATCTCTAAATTACTTTTGTAAAAACTAATTAAACTCAATAGTACTTTTCCGATAAGTACTTTAAGTCAAAAGTACTCTTCTAAAAAGTAATTCAAGTCAGAAGTACTTTAACTCAAAATCAGTTATCTGAAAAGTACTTTAGCTCAAGAGTACTTTTCTGAAAGAAACTTTGACTCAAAAGGACTTTTTTATCGAAAGTACTTTAACTCAAAAATACTCTTCCGAAAAGTAGTTTAACTCTAAAGTACTTTTGTGAAAAGTATTTAAACTCAAAAGTACTCTTCTAAAAAGCAATTCAAATCAAAAATAGTGAAAAAAATTTTTTACCAGGTATGGACACCCTGGGCAAAATTTTGTGTTGTTAATTGCCAGCACTTGCGGAAACATATTGAAATTATTTTAAAGAAATTTATGTTTAATTTAAAAAAAAAAAATTCTTTTAAAAGAGTTACAGCAAAAAAATTTTAGTCAGGGATGGGCACCCTGAACACAAATTTGTGTTATTAATTACAAGCTCTGGCGGAAATACAAAAAAAAAAATAATTTAAACAAAAAATACATTCTTTTAGAAAAGATACTGAAAAAATATTTTTGATCAGGGATGGAAACTGTGCACAAAATTTCTTGTCTATTAATTGCAAGCACTTGCGGAAATATAGTTTTAATAAAAAAATATTCTTTTAAAAGAGATACTGGAAAAAAATTTTTGGTCAGGGATGGACACTGTGGACAAAGTTTGGTTTTATTAATTGCAAGCACGTGCGGAAATATAGTTTTAATAAAAAAATATTCTTTTAAAAGAGATACTGGAAAAAAATTTTTGGTCAGGGATGGACACTGTGGACAAACTTTGGTTTTATTAATTGCAAGCACGTGCGGAAATATATTGATATAATTTTAAACAAATTTATGTTTAATTAAAAGAAAACATTCTTTGAAAAAGATACTGCAAAAAATTTTTTGCCAGGGATGGAAATTTATTTTTAGTTTTAATTTCATTATATGGCTTTTATAGGGTGTTTGAGCCGTTTCAGCTGCATTTGAAAATGTTTAAAAAGAACGGCTGCCAGCAAAAAGCATTCCAACATTAACGTTGACATTTGCCAACCTAAAAATTGTTGTTGTTGTTGTTGTTTTAAATATATTGTAGCTTTTTTATTTCTGATTACATTCGCTGGATGGCCGCATTTGAAGGCAACGCCGTAGGAAATAGACGAGAACAAGTGCTCCACAGCGTTCGAGAGATTCTTTTCTTTCGTTAATGATCGTTTTGCCCGATTAGGGTTCCCGTAGCGGGAGTTAAGGTTTTTTTGTTTTATTAATTTTATCATATTCCGTTTTCCATTTTCCATTTTCCTTTTGCTTTTTGTTTAACAAATTTTTGTACAAATTATTTTACCACTTTATAAATTGATCTCTCATTTAATAAGATAAATAGTTAACCTTTTCTGTTCACTTGTTTTGGCCAATAATTCAAAGATTTATGGGTATCAGTGGGAAACGTGATTGTGCTGCAACAAAGTTTTTTTCCTTCTTCTTTTTCTGTTTTTGTTGTTGTTTTGAAGGCAGCACATTTGGATGGAAGCAAAAAAAAATAAAAATCCTACACCTGTTGGCATTCGTTTGTGTCATTTTTGTACTGGCAATTGGTAATTGTAATTGATTTTAACTAAAAGTAGATAAATAAAAACGCGAATATAAATCTTGTGGATGACTTGCACACACACACACACACACACACAACAAACTTAGAGACTTGAAAGAGTGGGTTACTGGAACTCTTCTTTCCTTTTTGGCTTCGCTGGCATGACATGAAATAACTTTAATTTCGTTTAATGAGAAGACGCTGTTCACTGCCTGATGAAGAGGCTGGTTTAATGAGTTTTTTTTATGGCGAAATTGTTTTTAAGGCCTTTTGGCTTATAAACTTGGCTAAAGCAGAAGAAGAAGAAGCATGTGACAACTTTGGCTGTTTTCACTCTTTCCATGCTTTCAAATTCTTATAGAGGAAATTCTACTCCGTCTGGATAATAAAAGCAAATATGCTGCTGATGTTTAAACGGAATTCTATAAAATTCTTTAAAAAATCAGCTGATTCGTAACGTGTGAGTCTGATAATTTAAAATTATTATTTCAATAATTTGAACAGTTAAAAAAAAATACATATTTACAAATTTTAATGTTATTTCGTTGCGTCTTAATAACTTTTCTTTTAAGAACTAAAAAAAATTTTTAATATATCTTCCACCTAGAAAAAACAGGGTTACCCATATGCCAAACACAAGCTACAAACTGCACCCCTTTGCTTAATCTCTCGGAATTAATCTACGCTCGATGTCTTTTCTAGAAAATAATGCAACATTTTTCGCACTTTTTAATGCAAAATGGCAACATTTTGCCACTTCAAAATATGGAATTTATTAGAAATTAATCCAACATCCCGCACGAAAAATAATTTCGGCTTTAAAACTTTAAAAAACCGTCACTGTTTAGAAAATAGGGGAAAAAATGTTACATGTTTTCTAGAAAAGAAAACGCCACAAGAACACTTTTCAATTCCCTTAAAGAAATAACACCAACAAAAAAAAAGCCCTATTTGCAACTCAAAACAACAACACAAAAGTAACTTAAAAGAAAATAAACAAAACGATGCATGCATCATTCTGTCAACATCTAACGAGTTTGTGGTGCACATAAAAAAATAACAGAAAAAAAATTATATTCATTTAACAATTTCACCAAAATCTTTTTTGCCTCCTTTTAAATGTTGGTGGTGCGGCCTTGCAATTATTAACCAAAGAAAAATAGAAAAACAAGTTAAAAAAAAGAATCAGTCCATGACTGATGATGACCGAAAGAGGGGCGTCGTCAACTTACCACCGAGGGTCATATAAGAGTTAAAAAAAATTCATTTGAAAATTAAGAACACCAGAAGAGAAATCTTTTTTTGCACTACGAATTCGTACACTTCAGCCTGCTTTGAAGAATGCAAAAACAAAATAATTATTTATAAAAAGTACTTTTTATAAAAATCATATTTAAAAAAAAAAGGTATTTGATAACCAGTGCCTGTAGCAAAAAATAACTTTTGCAACAATAAAAACACAAAATAATAAGCGCGTTTTGTAAAAAGTACCTGTAATAAAAAGTACCTATAACAAAAAGTACCTTTTATGTTATAAAAAGTACCCTTCAGTACGAAAAAGCTTGTGCAGAAAATACTTTTTATAAAAATTGTCTTCTTTTTAAAAGCACATTTTATAGAAATGCTGTTATTTAAAATGTCCCTTTTTTTTTGCAAAAAGTACTTTTATTGAAAACATGTTTTAGAAAGAAGCTTTTGTCAAAAGTACGTTCAGCTTAAAGTACTCATATAGAAAGTACTTTTTATAAAAATTATCTCCTACTAAAACCCCACATAAAAATTTAACTGTCTATAAAAATTACTTTTTATAAAAAGTAACTTATACAAAAAGTACCTTTTACAAAAAGTACCTGTTATAAAAAGTATCTGTTACAAACATTCTATAAAAAGGCCATTTCACAAACAGTATCTCTTTAAAATATAAGAAGAATATATTCTTAAAAACTATGTAGCATTTCAAAAAGTACTTTTTTTAAAAAGTACTTATTTTAAAAGAATACCCAAAATGTATTATATTTAAAAAGGCTTCTGAGTATTTTTAAAGTACTTATTTCAAAAAGTACCTCTATTAAAACTAACTCGTTTTTTTATTTAATTTTTAATTTTTAAATAAGCCCTTCTAAAAAGTAAATTTAAAAAGTACGTTTCTTGGAAAAATATTTTCCTCTTAAAAAGTACCTCTTTCAAAAAGTACGTGTATAAGGAAAACATTTTTTCAAAAAGGTACGTACGTACCATTTGAAAAAGTACCTTTAGTAAAAAGTACATTTTTTAAAAAGTACTAATTTTAAAAGTACCTATTTTAGAAAGTACTTTTATATTTCAAACTATCACTTTTAAAAAGTAAATTTAAAAAGTACGTTGCTTGTAAAAGTATTTTCCTCTTCAAAAGTACCTATATCAAAAAGTACCTATCTGAGAAAAAAAGGAGAAAAACTCCCGCACCATTTAAAAAAGTACTATATTTAAAAAGTATCTTTCTTAAAAAGTATCTTTCTTAAAATGTAGCTTTTTCAAATAGTACTTTTTTTAAAAGTAATTTTTCAAAATATAATATTTTGTAAAAAGTACCTTTTTTAAAAAGTACTTTTATTTTTCAAATTACCACTTTTAAAAAGTAAATGTAAAAAGAACGTTTCTTGTAAAAATATTTTTCTCTTAAAAAGTACCTATTTCAAAAAGTACGTGTATAAGAAAAACATTTTTTCAAAAAGGTACGTACGTACCATTTGAAAAAGTACCTTTAGTAAAAAGTACCTTTTTTAAAAAGTACTTATTTTAAAAGTACCTATTTTAGAAAGTACTTTTATTTTTCAAATTACCACTTTTAAAAAGTAAATGTAAAAAGAACGTTTCTTGTAGAAATATTAACCATTTTTTCAAAACAGTATTTACGCACCATTTTAAAAAGTACCTTTCTTAAAAAGTACTTTTTTAAAAAAGTCTTTTTTTAAAATGTACCTTTTTTTAAAGTATGCTTTTTATAAAGTACCTATTTTAAAAAGTACTTTTCTTAAAAAGTACTTTTTTTTAAAAGTACTTTTTTTTTAAAAGTACTTTTTTTTAAAAAGTACTCATATCAAAAGGAAACTTAAAAAGTTATATATTAAAAAAGTTTGTATAATTACTTGGTGAAGTCCCTTTTTCAAAAAGTACCTTTTGGACAAAGTACATTTTGTAAAAAACAGTACGTTAAGGACCATGAATGTTTTTTGAGCAGTAGCGGTATATTTTATAAAAATTCCTTTTTAAAAAAGTTTTTTTAATAAATTTAAAGGGTCATCCTGAAATTCTGCATTCCCGTTGTCAAGCCAAACAAACCTTTTGGCGGCCAGTTGGAGCAACATTTACCTGTTGCCAAATTAATACCTGCAATCTTTTTAATATTCATTGCGGCAGTTAATCACATGCAACTGCTTGCGCTAATGTTGCAAGTTGCAAATAAACTCATACTCGTCTCGTGTGTATTGAGATGAGGAAAAATAAAAGTCCGCGCTTAAGTAACGATGATGTACGAGTTGAGAAACCCCCCGCTAATTTAGACAAAGATTTTTGTTTTTGTTTTTTGTTTCATTTCTGTTGCAACCGATTTTCACAGTTCTTTTTGTAGTTTGACTTGAACAAATTGGTTTCGTTTTTGGGGTCTTGCGGTTGGAAGAAGACGCTTTTGTTTTCCGTTAGAAATCAAAATTGAGGTTATGTAAATATCACTTGTTGATGGTGGAATTTCTCGCTTGTTTTTTTTTCTTCTTAATTTTTGTTAATCAAATTTGGAACTTTTGTGTTGATCTTTTTTTTTTTCTCTGTTATTTTCCTGTACTCAATTCCATTTGTTAATGTGGCATGTTGTCGGCCGCATAAACGGCTGACTGCTTGTTTGGCAGCCGAAGTTGAAGCCAAGTTAAATACAATTAGCGAAAAAAGGTTTGGTTGTTTAACACCCAACGAGTCTCTTTCTTGCCTCAAATTTTTCTTCTTTTTGTAAATTTTATGTAGTAAAAAATCTTGTGTGGAAACTATTTTTTTTATTTTTATAATAAATTTTTTTCTTTTGCTGCTTGACTGGGTGTTCATCACTATTGATTTTCGAAAAGTCTGTCTTAAAAGCGACTGAACTAAAACTTCAAAACCCAACCTTAAAATCAGTTAATAATCACGATGATTATCACAAATTATCGTCTGTTTTTTTATTGAATAATTTGAAATTATTTGTTAGAAAATGAAAAGATATTGAAAGTGAATCTTGTGCGAATTGAAAATGGAAAACTGAAATTGAGGTGTAATTCATAAAAATATTTATAGAAAATAGTTGAGAACTTTTAAACAAAACTTAATTTTCAATGAAGGTTTTAGATATTAAAATTTTTTTAATTTTTCACATCTCAAATACCACAGAAAAGAAAAAAAATAAATTAAATGAAAATTAAGATTTTCAGTTGGAGGAATAAAAAATTCAATAAAAGTCTCAATAAATACCAGCACTTTTTTCTACGTGTTTAATTTCGTTGGGTGTAAAAGAATTTCAACGTTAATGTGAACAACATTCAATAAAAATTTTTATATATTTAATCTCAACAACTCTCACAGAAATTATTGCTAAAAAAAAATAGAAATTATGGGAATTTGTCAATTATAAATTTTATTGATCAAAAAGTCTGTCAAATATCAGACACAAATAAATATCCTCTTCTTTAAACAACCAACCGTCTGGGCAAAAAAAAAACACACACACATTTAATTTTTTCACACCTCCATTTAAATGTCGTTAATAAATTGTTGTTAAAACAACAACAACAATTCAAACAACATATTTATTTTTAATGAGACGCGGCTCAGTGCTCTTGAGTTTTAACTCTTCTTCAACTAAATTGTTGGCTGTTTTTGTTGCTTTTGTGTTTAAGCAAAACGAAGATTGATTTAAGCAATAAAAAGCAACAACAACAATTTCCAAATAATATATCTTAAGAAATCAAACACTTTTTCAAATTCTTTCTAACTGATTAAGTTAAGATACGCGTCAATGTGATAAAGTAATTTTTCAGTGTATGCAATTAATGGGTGCAAAAGTACCTTACAAAAAAGTACCTTTTATAAAAAGGATTTTTTGGGAAAAGTTAAATTTTTACAGAGTTATTTTTATAAGTACCTTTTGCAAAAAGTACTTTTTGTAAAAAGTACCTTATAAAAAGTACAATTTTTACAAAATAATTTTTGTAAAAATACCTTTCATAAAAAGTACCTTTTATAAAAAGGATTTTTTTGAAAAAGTACAATTTTTACAGAGTTGTTTTTATAAAAAGTAGATCTTACAAAAAGTACCTCTTACGAAAAGTACCTTATAAAAAGTATCATTTTTACAGAGTAATATTTGTAAAAATACCTTTTATAAAAAATAACTTTAATAAAAGGGGTTTCTTACAAGAATTAAAATTTTTACAGAGCTACTTTCGGGAAAAGTATGTTTAAAAAGTACCATTTTTACCAAGTAATTATTGTAAAAAGTACTTCTTATAAAAAGTAGCTTTTGTAGAAAGTATATTTTATAAAAAGCACCTTGTAAAAAAAGTACCACTTTTACACAATAGTTTTTGTACAAAGTACCCCTTATAAAAGGTACTGTTTATAAAAAGTACTTTTTATAAAAAGTATATTTTATAAAAAGTTCTTTTACAGAAAATACCTTCTATAGACAAAAATGTACTTTTATAATATATACCTCTTATAAAAAGTACCTTTTGTAAAAAGTACATTTTATAAAAACAACCTTAAATAAAATTACTGGGTAATTTTGTGAAAAAGTACGTTTTTTTTAAAGTACTTTTGAAGAAGTACATTCTTCGAAAAGTTCCATTTGTATAAAGAACCATTTATAAAAATACTTTTTTTTTAAATTTAATTATATCAAAAAGTGTGTGCGGCAAAAATTTACTTTTACAAAAGTTACATGTTAGAAAAGTACCTTTTTCAAAGAGTACCTTTTTCAAAGAGCACCTTTTCCAAAAGTACTTTTTATAAAAAAAAAAACCTTTTAAAATCAGCACAATATCAAAAATACATTTTAATAAATGAGTTTAAAAAACACGTCCTTTAAGCAGAGCGCGTTAGAAAAGTACCTTTTCAAAAAGTAGCTTTTAAGAAAAGTACCTTTTAAAAATGTACCGCTTAAAAATAGTACGTTATATAAAAAATAAATTTTAATAAAATGACTTAAAAAACACATCGTTTGAATAGTATCTTTTAGAAAAGTACGTTTTTCAAAAAGTACCTCTTCCAAAAAGTAGTTTTTATAAAAAGTACCTTTTAAAAATGTACCGCTTAAAAATAGTACTTTATATAAAAAATAAATTTTAATAAAATGACTTAAAAACACATCGTTTGAATAGTGTCTTTTAGAAAAGTACCTTTTTCAAAATGAACCTTTTAGAAAAAGTAGTTTTCATAAAAAGTACCTTTTAAGAACGTACCGTTTAAAAATAGTACTCTACATAAAAAATAAATTTTAATAAAATGACTTCAAAAACACATCGTTTGAATAGTGTCTTTTAGAAAAGTACCTTTTTCAAAATGAACCTTTTAGAAAAAGTAGTTTTCATAAAAAGTACCTTTTAAAAATGTACCGCTTAAAAATAGTACTTTATATAAAAAATAAATATTAATAAAATGACTTAAAAACACATCGTTTGAATAGTGTCTTTTAGAAAAGTTCGTTTTTCAAAAAGTACCTCTTCTAAAAAGTAGTTTTTATAAAAAGTACCGTTTAAAATTAGTACTTTATATAAAAAATACATTTTAATAAATGAATTTAAGAAACACATCGTTTAAACAGAGTCCATTTTTTTTTGTAAAAAGTACCTTTGCAAAAAGTACCTGTCTTAAAAGGTACCTTTTTAGAAAAAATACCTAGTGTCAATGTGTTTGTTTATAAAAACATATTATGGCTGAAAGTGTCCGTTATTGTGTAACGTCTTCATTTGAAAAAGTACTTTTCATAAACCCCCGCTTGTCCCTCTTGTGTCCCTCTTGTGTTCTGCACTACTGAAAGTGTACTTATCACTTTTTACGTTCGTGTGCGTTTGTTTACTTTTTTATTGGGTTTTAATTTGAGGTTTATTTACTAATTTTATGTCCGTCTGTCCCTTCAGTTCATTCCATTTTATTTGGCTGTGAACCGGGTATTTGTTTTATTTACGAGGTGTTTGTTTGCAGTTCATTTAATATTTTTATTTCTATTTTTATTTTTATTTTCCCTTTTAGCAGAAGATTAACTTCATCATCTTCACTTGACTGGCTGGTAATGAATTATAAATATTTGCTGCGTTACTTTGCGTTCTCGTTTTAGTTGTTTAATCGATAATAAACATCAAAAGAAAAATGATTCGGCTGAAAAGTTTCTATATTGTTGTTGTTAAATCATGTTGTAAGTATTTCCAAATATTATTATAAATATTGAATTGAATTTGAAAAAAATTGGATTTTATAAATTAAAAAATGTCTAAAGTGGGTCCTCTGATCTTTACAGTAGGACTACCAAAACAAATGCCACGCAGTCGTCTCAATTACAATTCACGCTGCAACAACAGCCCAATCAAACGGCAGGGTGAGTCAAATAATATTTCATTTAAATCCGCATTTATAAACCGATAAATTGTTGCAATAGAAAACACTTTTTGTTATAGAAATTGGAATGATTGTGATCTTGTGAAACGTTAATGCTTTAGGTTTTTCCAGGCTTTTTTTGTCAAAATAATTTTTAAATAAAAAAATTAAAAAAAAAAAAATAGTTTAAGCCAACAATTTGCGCACAAATTTGATTAAACGTTGTTTGGAGGCGCGCATTTCCTTACTGTCACCTTTGTTTAGCGAAACAAAGTCTGCACAATGGGAAATATCGGGTATCACCGTGGCACCTTGTGTTTCATCCAGGCCCATTGGGCGCCAGGGGTCCAAACCACCATGAGTCATGTAGACATTTTCGACTTGCGGATTCTTGCCGCCATACATTTCGTTGGTATATGAAATTAATTTGGACACTATGGACTTCGTGTAACCTCTGCCAAAAGCTTCGAAACATGATTGTTGGTAGAGATCCTCAGGAAATGAAGGGCCAAAGGGCTGCCTACGGGAAGCGAACGTTTTAAACCAGCCGAATTCGTTGCACATCTGAAAGCGCCATGGACGCACTAGATATTTTTGAAATCAGTTTTCAGCGATAAAATATTTTTGTCATCTTCACTTACGCGAACTTGAGGAAGAAGTTTCGTTCCTATAATTGGCGAGATCATCCTCGTGAGAGGTTGCGATGCACTTTCCCTTTTCAATTGTGTGTTTATTCGCAAAAGTTGCAGTCACTGCAGTCACGTCATCCTTAAAACTCATCACTGTCTCGCACAATTCCGCGACGTCATCGTTCCTGTTGGAAAATAGTCGTGTTGTGAAACCAAATTTTTGGATTAAAAATAATAAAAGTTTCACAAAAAACTTTCACTTAAATAAGAAGCCGGTTTTTTTTTTAAACGTCAATCTCACCTCTGATCTTGCACAGTCGTTGCAAATATCGCCGCAATCGACTCAAATAAAGACAATAAATTCAAATCGTTTTTATGATCGAAGTCCCCGCACACATTCAACATTTTCTTGGCTTTTGTGGCGCGCCCATCCGTAAACATTTTTTCCAGCTCGGCAACGCCATTTTGAATACGTTCGTAGCACTGTTCGGAGCCCAATTTTAGCAAAGCTTCGCCTATCACTTCGTAGTATTCTGGGAAATTGAATTTAGCTAAAAGTGGTGCACTGGAGGCCCAGGTGACATCCACCAAATTCGGATAGTATTCGTTGAACCATACCGCCAAGCTGGCCGAGTACGAGCAGCCAATCAGTATCACCTTCGAGTCGGACAAACGCGGATCATTGGTGCGTTGGTATTGTATAAAATGCGCTAAATCGGCCAACGCCTGTCTGCTGTGCAAATATCGTAGACTCGCTAAAGAAAAATCTCTAAAATGTGGAAGAGAGTGAAAATAATTCAACAGACTTGTTTCCTTCCAACCACTACAGGTCCAAGTCAAACCTTAAAACGTATTTCAGTTACATCAACTCGCCAGCAAGAACTTTTGAGCTGTTTATCAATTGTCCACAGTAATTAATTACTATTGATTTGCTCTCGGTATTCCCTAAGGCGTTTTGCTGTCGACAAAGAGTAAATAAGAAATAATTTTTTGCTGGCATATTGATGTAACGTCGATATCGTCTTTTATAAACTGGCTTTTATAATTAAACCTTTAATGTGTTCTTTTACAGTATGGGCGTGGCACCGCCCACTTGCTAACTCTCCCAACTTTGTCTGCTCTGTTACATTAAGAGCTTTTACGCTTATGAATCCTGCCAGGATAATAAATAAAATCCTTTCACTTACCCGGTTGGTTGGCTTTCGCCATAAAATCGATGTTCAGTCTGAAACAAAATGCCCTTGTGCTCCTTGGCCATATCGACAATGATGCTGTTCTGGATTCGTTTCGGTTTTATAGACCATTCGCCGCCCACATACAGAAAAATGGGACCACCCTCTTCATAATATTTCTCATTTTCCATGTAACGCTGAAAGGACAGAATAACATTTTTTAATTTCAATTTTAATTCGATTCAAAACCACGAGATACTCTCTCTCTCTCTCTCTCTTCCCCTCTCACCATTTGCCAGGTCCTCTTATTCGTTTTGCTGAAGTGATCCAACTTTTGCTCAATCCATTTAATTTCGATTCCATCGTAGTCTTCTTTGTCCTCCAGGCCCTGGGAAGAACTGTTGAATAAATTTTCCTCAATCCTTGCGAGAGCAAGATCTTCCCGCACATCAGCTAAGCCGCGCAGGCAGTGCAGCATGAAAAGTACCAGCAGCGTTAAAAGAATATTCATGTTTTGAAATGTTTCAACTATTTCACTAGATTTTATATATTATTTTAGCATCGAAACTATATGATGTTACAATCTGTGCTATCTGACCGATTAGAAATGATCAAGTTCATGATCATTTTTGTATTCTTTTAGAGGTCATGTAAAAAACTGTTCCTAAAAAATTTGGACACCTGAAGCTGTTGTTTTGTTCTCATTGAGTTGGAAACTTGATAAAGAAATTAAATTTATAACACTGAAAATATATTTCTGAAACGAAAAGATCATTTTACCAGCCCTGCAAGCAGATCTACTTTTTATATTTTAACTAATTCTTTACTATTTGAAAGCGTTGTTGCGGCGTTAAATAACTCCAGATGACTTGTAAAGTGTTGCAACAGAAGTGTCTATGCGGCCTTACATTCTCAGCTGGCTAACGATGTATCTGGCTCTCATATAAAAACATTTTTTTTTTTTTTTTGTGGTACACTTTGCACTGTTTTATTGCACAATAATATTGATGATATAGAAATGCTTTGAAAGGTATTTTGATGTAGATTTGGACAATATAAATATTATCTTTGAATTCTTAATAAAAAAAGTTTTAAGAAAATAGTTAAATTTTGCTTGAAAAGCAACAACAAAATCTCAATATTTCCTTTAATTTTTAAGCTGCGCAGCGCACTTGAATAAAAGCTCAAAACTCTCTGGGTTTGATTGTTCTATAACATTTTGATGTGTATATAGTTAAAGGTTTTGAAAGGCCGCTTAATATATTTTCCAAAATTACAGTAGTCTGAAATTGAAAAAGGAATTTTGGTCCGATTTTGATCACCGGCCGTTGCTTGCAAAATATCATTAATTCCAAACATTCCCGCCTAGTGGTCTCAGCTTTTTTTTATATTTTGTAACTGTAGTACTTTCCAATTGTGTGCTCTCTCCTTTAAATATTGTAGTTCCAAATATTACAGTGACCGCTCGTTGTATTTTATATGGGCAACAATTCAGCATTTTGATAAAACTTATCTCTTTTAAATGAAATATTTTGTTGTAGTTGTAATATACGGTTGGGCATATCTGAAACTAACTTAATACTCTTCCCAAGGCAATTGCGTTTGACCGATTAGTTGTACGACTGAAATGATAACGACGAAAAAACTTATTTTTATCTCATCAATTTGTTTTTATCTTCTTTTTAATACGACATCTCACATAAAATTCTAATACAAGTAAATTTGTGAGAAGATTCAAGTTCAAGTGAATTTAACTGAAATACGTAGAAACGTAACATGTTTGATAAGTAGGAAATTAACCCTGGAATACGATGCTTGTACTTTTAGACTTTTTTCTAGCCTGCAAATTAATTTCCAATTTTATGCTCTCAAATAGTCCTATTGGATTTTTAAAGAAGCATCATTTAATTGGTTTAATTATTATTTGAGGGAGGGGAAAAAGTGTTGCCATGTGTGCACAATAGCATGTATTTTTGATGAAGCGAAATACCGGAGAAATGTGAAAGTAAATAATAACGCGGTCATATAAAATGCAAAAAAAAAAAATTAATATAATTTCAAAATAATTTTATAAAATTGTAGAGCGACGTTTTCAAAACATTTTGCAGTTTTTCGAACTTCGAGTACACCCTCGAAATCAAAAGTTATCGATAAAATATGATATGCTTTGAAATAATTTGGGACTTTTTATCCTCCCCCCTGATTTTAAAACTTGAAACATTTTTATATGCGGGACAAACAAAATGACATAAAAATTCAATTTCAAACCAACGATGAGAAAGAAATCATGATCTCCCAGTAAAAAAAAAAATTTTTTTTAATATTTAACTTCCCGCTGCGAAAATTTTAGATTTTAAAAAATCACAAAATTATTGGTTTTATTCCGTTTTGAAAAAAAATCTAGTTCTCATCAGATCTCGACGTTTTGAGGTACCAGAAAGCTTCTCTGATTAAGTCTGAGAACCCGTCACTATGTCGGTATGTGTGTGTGTAATTATGTGACCCGCCTATAACTTTGGAACGGCTTGACCAAACTGATGGCGTTCTAAAAGATTCTACTGAACTTAGAATTCCTGTGACCCGATTCGAAACCGTAGATTTAAAAAAATTAAAAAAAAACTTGAAAGAACAAAAATTTTTTAAAATGTTTTTTTTTAATAACTTTTAAACGGCTTTACACAACCATGCCGGCCACAGCAAATCGGGTCTAAATCGGTTAATCCGTTCGTGAGACTACGGGAACGAAAAAACTCAGCAAAATTGGTTTTTAAACTCGGAAATTCTATAACGGCTTCGTTAGTGATCTCGATTCTTTTCTAGTAATCGAAAACTCTATCCGTCAAGTGGGAATTGGTTGTTTGGAAAATTAATTAAAAGTGTTTTGGCTCGAAGCGCTTAAAAGCGTTTGGTTGAAATTAGCGGGAAGTTACAGGGAGGTCTTTTAGGCTCAATAAAGTTTTTTTAAATGTCTGTTTTAAATAACTTTTAAACGGCTTTACCAGATCGATTCCAGAATCAGTTCGCAAGATTTAAAACCCACGTTGGCCACTGCGAATCGGGTCAAAATCGGTTAAGCCGTACGTGAGATATCGCAAACGAAAAAAGTTTGAAAAAAGTGATATTTTTAATAAACCCCGAAATTCTATATATCTGATCCAGTGCTCTCGGTTCTCTTATAGCAATCGAAAACACCATCAATCTCCGTTTGTCGCGCGGAAATCGGTTGATTTAAAAATTTACATTTATGCGGTTTTGCTTCGCAGAGCTTAAAAACGTAGAGTGGCTTAAAAGCCCGGTTACGATAGTGGCTTAAAAGCCGGCTAAAATTATCGGCAAGTTTTAGGGATGGCCTTTAGGCTCAATCGAGTTCCATATTTTTACATTAATAGCTTATGGGAAACCCTATTTTTTGTTATTTTTTTTTTTAAAGAACGTGTAATCGTGATTAAATTAACGCTAAAAATTGAAAGAAAAGAATTGGATTAACAGCGGTTTTTATATCTAATTCTAATTATTTTATATAGCACCAGGCCCACTGTGGCAAAGGAAAATTGTTAAAACAACATTAAATTAAAAAGTTGCGATAGAAATTTTCCTTCGACCAGGGAGCAAATTACGCTATTCGATATCGTGGGAAATTTCCATAGAGATCATATTGAAAGTTGGACCGATATCGAATGCGGTAATTTGGCCCCAAGCCAGGGGCCAAGCGCTTAACTATTTTAATAGAAATAATTTTTGTAAATTTCCGGCTCAGCCGTTTATTTGAATCGAAAATGATTTTACTTCAGGCAACATCAGATTTGGTTCCATAACATACCGGTTTTGGAAATGGGCCATATTCAGTGTCTAAAAAGAAGCGCTGAATAACAATTTCACTTAAGCCAACCATTCGCCTACGAGTCTAGCTAAACGCTCCTTCGAGGCACGCATTTCATAATTGTCGCTTTTACTTAAAGAACCAAAATCGGCACAGTGCGAAGCGCCGGGTATTACCGTAACACCTAGTGTTACATTTTCGTTCAGAGCTTTCCATGGATCCAACTCGCCATAAGTCAGGTAAACCTTTGGCGAATTCGCGCCACCAAAAAATTCATTCGTTTCAGCAGCAAATCGGTAAATGTTGCCTGGTGTAAACCGGGCACCAAAAATATCATAACACAGCCTAGTGTACAGAGCCTCGGGGAATAAGGAGCCAAATGGCTGTCTACGGGAAGTGGATGTTTGAAACCAACCGAATTCGTTGCACGTTTGATACCTGAACGGCCGGACTGCAGGCATTTGAAAATGGAATCAAATAAAATAAATTTAATCTTAGATTGCGTTGACTCACAGGGCCCATTGTAGGCGTTGTTCCTGAAGTGGATCAGGGTATTCTTGTACGTGGCATCGATGCAGCCGGGGCCAGTAGAAAGTTGATTTATGAAAATCGCAATTATGGCGCTCAAATCGTCACTAAAACTCATTAAGGAGTTGCACCATTGCGGGACGTCCCCTTCCCTGTTGGAAATGGTGAATTCGATTTAATAGATTTTCAGAGAAAAAGTGGATTTTCTGAAAAATTACCTTTGAAACTGAACAATGCCCGCAAATATATTTCCCAGGGCACTGAATAGGGACCAGAGATCCAAAGAGTTTTCGTGATCAAAGTTGCGGCACAAATTCAACATGCGTTTGGCTTGGCCGCCACGGTTACCGGCAAACATGGCTTCCAATCTGGCAATACCATTTTCGATACGCTGGTAACACTGTCGAGAGCCCAATTCGTGAAAAGCTTGTCCTACAATTTCGTTGTATTCTTTAAAATCAACTCGTGCCGTAATCGGAGCACTTGAAGCCCAACTGCCATCTACTAAATCCGGGTAGAGTTTCTTGAACCACACCGCCATGCTGGCGGAATAAGAACAGCCGGTCAGGATTACTTTGGAGTTGGCCAGACGGTGATCAGTGCTGCGTTTAAAGCGTATAAAATGGGCCAAATCGGCCAGTGCCTGTCTAACGTGCAAATACTGCAAATTTCTCACCGAAAGATCTCTGGAAGTAGAAAAATAAAATAGCACAGTGGGGAGAGTTTGTCAATGTGTGACAGGAGTGTTTTAAAATACCGGCTTAATACAATGCCTACATCATAAAAATAAAATTATTTAAAAAAAACTTATTTAAAAAAATTTATTTTAAGAAATTTATTTTAAGAAATTTATTTAAAAAAATTAGTTGGAAAAATTTATTTAAAAATTTTATTTTAAAAAATAATAATAATAAATATGTTTAAATAGTTCTCAGAAACCCGGGTGTTTGAAAAAAAATTTTGTCTGTAGAATTATTTTCATTATTTTGCTCCAACTCCCCACTGTGCAGCAACATAAAACGTTCACAAATTTAATATTTTCTTTGTTCCGCCGTGCCAAAAGTAGATCTAAAAACTATTTTTATGATATTAATTCGAATGTTAACCCTCAGCAGATGTGCTGCTAAAAATAGCAGCCTTATAAAAATTATTTAATAAAAACACAGCATCACTTGTAAAAGATTTTTTTGCTCTCAAACTAGATCGCATTGACATTCACAGATGTCACATAATTTTTTTCATCATCTCTTTTTATCAAGAAGAAGAAGAAGAAAGGTAAAAATAAAATTTTGTTTCAAAAACTCACCCGGTAGGCCTACTTTCCCCATAGTAACGATGTTCGGTGTGGAACAAAATGCCTCGATATTCTTTGGCCAAATCGTTAATGATGCCGTATTGAATTCTATCGGCTGTGACGCTCCATTCACCGCCCACATAAATAAAAATGGGACCGCCAACCGTAAAATATTCGTCATTTTCCAAATAACGCTAGAAACCGGTTTCAAATATTGACTTTAGAAAAAAAGGAATTATTAATATCCCTCACCATTTGCCACGCCCTTTTATCCTGCCCATTAAAATTATCCAATTTTTGCTCAATCCATTTCGTGTGCACAACAGCAGCAGCTCTCCTGTTAATCTCTACCTGAGGAAGAGGAGGAGGAGGAGCTCTACACAAGTTCTCCAAAGACTTAGCCAGAGCTGGCTCACGCTCTCCCCGAGCCAAGCATATCACTATAACACCACAAAGAACCACAACCGATGCCGTTGAAATCATTTTGCTAATTGATTTGACTGATTGAGTGTCGAGTCATTTGATGTCTGTTTTTTTTTTAAATTAAAATTTCAAATTTAATTGAATTGATAAAAAATTTAATTTAATTAAATTTATCTAAAAGAAAATTAAAAGATTAGCTGCGAGGGCAATTATTAAATGACAGAGATAAGCGTTGAATTAAGAATTAGTAGACACATCGGGTGTTCTTTTTAACAGGCCGATATTCAGTTGAAATAAATTTGGAAAAAAAATATTTTTGAAAATCCAAAATTAAATTTAGAAAATCTTCAATATTAATCGTGCTCATTTTTGTTGCCAAAATTTTATTTCGAAATTCAAAGTTAAATAATTGAAAATTTAATAATTCAAAAACCTTTAAAAATCTATAATTTTAATGACTTTTTACACTGTTTCCCAGTGGCAAGAGTGTTTATTGTCGATTTATTTAATTTGTTTGCTTTTAAATATTTCGGCAAGTAAATAAATTAAATTTTCAAAATAATTTTATTGAACTCGTATTATATAAAAGTGTGATAACTTTTGACCGGTTCGTTGCAATTCTCGTATTCTATTTCTTAATGAAATCCGTGCAAATAAGACCTGTTATTACATTTAATGAAGCCGCCTAATAAGTTTTGATAAGCAAAAATACTCACGAGCATTGATAATGAAAGTGTAGCGGCCTTCGAAAACAACTATTCTGCTCTGCTGTGCAAGTTAAAAAATTAAATTTGCTATTTTCCCCTTGACGAAAAAAATTAGAAGAAATAATTAGAAAAAAAAGACCATGACGAAAATGAACACCCCCCAAGACAAAGATTGAAAGAGTGTTGCTGTCGAGAGTTCATACAATTCTCGTATACTATTTCATAGTAAAAATTTTTATAAATAAAAACTCTTATTGCAGTCAACTATGCCGCGCATTTGTGATGATAATTATAAATAAATACTACTGATCATGAAAATGCAGCGGCCTTCGAAAACAGCTATTGTGCTTTGCTGTGCAAGTTCACTAGTTAAATTTTATATTTCCCCCTTGACGAAAAAAATTAGAAGAAATAATTAGAAGAAAAAAAACGAAATGACGAAAATAATCACAACCCAACATACAGTTTCAAGTGCGTTGCTGTCGAGAGGGCATGCAATTCTCGTATACTATTTCATAATAAAAATTTTTATAATTAAAAACTCTTATCGCATTCAAATATTCCACGCATTATGCTGTGGCAATTGTAAATAAACCTGAGCATTTTCTGATAAAACTGCAGCGGCCTTCGAAAACAGCTGCTCTACTCAGCTGTGTAAGTTTAAAAATAAACTTGATGTCTTTCTGAATCGAAAGCACGTACGAACGTCAAAACCATTAATTCAAATTGAATTTAGTACAACAACCAATTAAAAGCGTTAACAACTTCGCTGTGTAGCCAACAATCCGCCAGAGTCTAGCATTTTTGCCAGTGAGAAACACACAAAGAAAACTCGCTGAGTTATTAAGTCATGTCGCACGTTGTCTGGTTAGAAGAAGAGTATTTTGATTTTCGTTTTACTAATTTTGTTTATTTTTTACAAATTTTTTTCATAATTTTCTTCAGCGAATTTGTGTGTGCGTGTGTGTGTGTGTGTGTGTGTGTATGTCATCACAGCCCATCCCATTTGCAGCAGCAGCAGCAAAAATGTCTTGAAAAATTATATCGAAATTAAAATGGAAACATTTTTTTCCGTTTTACTTCTTGTTTCTTTTTAAGTATTTTTTATAAATTTTTTTGTTTTTGTATTTTTTCCCTGGCTTATCCTACAGACTAGACGACAGACTTGAAAAGGTTGTTTCTACTCCGTCAATATGAACACTTTTTTTTTATAAATATTTATTTTTTATATCGTTTTTTGCTAGAGATGGCACCGCGTCATCGATCTGTTGAAAATCGTTGTGACTTTCCGCCATTTCTGGTGCCCAATTTTGCCTTAAAAGTTCCCTATTTTTATCACTTTTAAACTCGTAACAAACCGCCATGGAAATCTATCAGTTCAGCATTTCTCATATTTTACATAAAAGGTGTGTTCATTAATTTTTTGATAGGATGGGAGACCGATTGTAATAAAAATGTCCTCCACTGTGCAACAGGGTGTATCTCAACCGACTTTTTTCGGACAACGTTTTCATCATAAAAGAAAAAACATAAAAAATAATAAAAAAATAAAATAAAATGATAAATAAGTAAGACAAGTGGGTGTATAATTTTTTAACATTTTCTTGCAACTTCCCCACTGTGTTTCGAAAAATAATAATACACAAAATTTAATACCTATTTAAAGTACCACGTAAAAAGCAGTAATTTTGTGTGGTATAAAAACTACTGGCAAGCCAATGTTGTGCTACAACAGATGTGCTCTAAAAAATAGCACACTTATAAAACCTATTTTCCAAAGTGAACATTTTTTTTACAGAAAAGTGATATTTAATAAAGAAAATTTATCCACAAGAAAACAGTAAATTTTTTTTGTTCACTGTATTTGAATACTCCCCACTGTGCATTGGAGAAAAGTTCTGTGAAGTTTAGTGTCTTGTTAATACTGCCGTGTAAAAAGTAGACTAACGAATATAGTTTTGCTAGTGGATGTTGTGCTACAACAGATGGGGTCTAAAAAATAGCAGCTTTGTAAAAACTATTTTTAAAGTGAATTTATTTTTCTTTGAATAGAATATGAAAAAAATAGTTCTCATAAATTAAAAAATTTCTAAAGCGTATCCTCTTTCTTTGCGAATCTTTACAGTGGGACTACCAAAACAAATGCCACGCAGTCATCTCAATTACAATTCACGCTGCAACAACAGCCCAATCAAACTGCAGGGTGAGTCAAATAATATTTCATTCAAATCCGCATTTATAAACCGATAAATTGTTGCAATAGAAAACACTTTTTGTTATAGAAATTGGAATGATTGTGGTCTTGTGAAACGTTAATGCTTTAGGTTTTTCCAGGCTTTTTTGTCAAAATAATTTTTAAATAAAAAAATTTATTTAAAAAAAAAATAGTTTAAGCCAACAATTTGCGCACAAATTTGATTAAACGTTGTTTGCAGGCGCGCATTTCCTTACTGTCACCTTTGCTTAGCGAAACAAAGTCCGCACAATGGGTAGCATCATGTATCACCGTGGCACCTTGTGTTTCATCCAGCCCCATTGGGCGCCAGGGGTCCAAACCACCATGAGTCATGTAGACATTTTCGACTTGCGGATTCTTGCCGCCATACATTTCGTTGGTATATGAAATTAATTTGGACACTGGACTTCGTGTAACCTCTGCCAAAGCTTCGAAACATGATTGTTGGTAGAGATCCTCAGGAAATGAAGGGCCAAAGGGCTGCCCACGGGAAGCGGACGTTTTAAACCAGCCGAATTCGTTGCACATCTGATAACGCCAGGGACGCGTTTTCAGCGATAAAATATTTTTGTCATCTTCACTGACGCAAACTGGAGAGAGAAGTTTCGTTTCTATAATAGGCGAGATCGTCTTTGTGAGAGGTTGCCACACTTTTGCCCTTTTCAATTGGGTGTGTCCATTCGCAAGAGTGAAACTATTAAACTTCGCTGGTCAGCGGTTTATTTTGTTTGGAAATTTTACACGGCGGCCGTTTCGTATCAGGCATGCACGATCATGCCCATTTTGTTGCATTCGCAAGTGACTGAAAAAAATTCTTACGCTCCTATTTTCTTTATTCGCATCAATTATCGTGATCCAGACCCATCTCATCTCTGCGAATTTCAATGCAAAGTGGCATGAGGACATCGTGACTGATGGACTGCAAGTCTAGCGGAATGAATGCCAGTTGGGCTTGGCGACATTTCATTGAAATGTTTTCATGATCCATTTCAGTTTATTTTTATTTTTTATTTTTTCAACGCAGTTTTCATGTTTCCTTTAAAGCAAAAAGTTTTTGGGCTGCAGTTTGATGATGGCGAAATGATACGCGCTCGAAAGAAGGAATGGAATTAAAAATAGAAAAATCTTTATGTTGGGCATTGTTTTAGTTTTTCTAGTATTCGTTTTATTGTTGTTGTTGTTTTCGTTTATGGCAATTTTTTGCTCGGGCACCATCATCACCGTCAACTAGCAGGCTTCGCCACCTTCATCGTCATCACCATGCAGGCGATCATCATCAACATCATCATCTCTTGTCGCTTTATCGTCATCGTCATGTTTGTGGTGTCTGTGAGTGTGTTTGTATTTTAACTGAAACGTTCACATGATTTTTCCAACTGTGCCTGCAGTTTTCCAGTTTAAAATTTGTAGCGTGTTAAGGTGTGCCTTCTCTAACAAAGAAGAAGAAGAAGAAGGCACCAATAAGCAGCGTGTTTTGTTAGTCTCCCTCCCCGCATCTTTTTATTCCCGATGAGTGCACAGAATTTATTGTATGTCGTCCGTCCGTCCGTCCGTGCGTCCTTCCTTCTTAACCAACAATAGAACAGATGAAAAATCTTAAATATGTGCGAGAATAAATTTCTTAACAACTCGAAATTATTGGAAAGAAACTTCAAACGGATTTCGAAAAAGTGCGTTACCAAACTGCGGTGTGTTCTGTTCTATTGTTTTGGTGGCTTAAATCCGCCCGTTTGTCCAGATATTTGAAAGATTGATTTCTGCAGAAAAGTTTGTTTGCAGAGAGTGGTGATCTAAGGCTGCGTTGTTTTGTAAAGGTTTTTGGACTTTTTTTAGTTGAAGATCAGTTGATGGGTAGTTTCACTTTTTAGACTTGACTTGCTTTAACCAAAATGTGTCCTTGAAATGTTAAATTTAAATTAACTGACAACGCGATTGAAAAGAATTGCCTTAATCATTTAAAACGATGAACAATTTCGCTTCATTTCGCTGACATTTTCATGAAGAATTTTTATTTTTATTTGTTTTTTTTTTTCATAAAAACCATAGAATCAAAAGATAAACAAATTAATGGGATTTCCACATGAAAACAATCACATCCTCTTCTAAACTCTGTGACGCTTCAGCTATTAAAAATACAACAACAAAAATGTTGCATCATAAAAGCTAAAAATAAACTGAATTACAAACAAATCAAACTTCAGCAACAATTAAAAAAACGAAACTTTTGTCAAATGCGCAGTTGTTGTTGCCTGTTGAGCTGGAGGGGAAAACAAAACGAAGTTCTATTCCCCCCCTGTTTTTTTTCACCTTTTTTTTTTTTCTTTAAAAATAATTTAACAAACAGAATTCATTTAACTGTTTTAATGGAATTAAACGTGAAATATGTTGATAAAAATATTAAAAAAAAAAAAAAAAATACAACTGCAAAACATTTCATGCACATTCATGCACATCGTGCAGCTAAACAGACAGGGGGTGGGGGGAGTTGCAGTAGAAAAAATATGAGAACCAGCGGCAACGATGCTCATATTTTTTATATACTTTTTAATATTTGAATTGTTAGTGGCTGGTGATGTTGTTGTTGTTGCCTTGGCTGTTGTCTATTTCTGCTAAGCGGCTGCTGTAGCGTTTGCTTTGTTGCCTAGTGTTGCTAAGCTTTGCCTCTTAATAGTTTTCTTGAAATATTTTTATTAACAACATGTTTTTAACCTTGTGGTGCATGATGCATGTTAGATGATGCATTTTATAGTTAGAAATAGAAAACAACAACAAAAACAACAACAACAACACCAGCAGTTACAACAACACAATCATGATTAAACAAATAAAAGCGAATCCACTTTAACTACCAGTTTTATTATTCGTTTGTTTTTAATGCATTTTTTTTTGTTGTTGTTATGTTTTGTTCTTTTTGTATAAACTCTACAATCACAATTAAAAATTATGATACTGTGTTCTACACTGCCAGAAAAGTAGGAGAGTTCAATATTAGATTTAGTTGGATGTGAAAAGCCACTGGTGATTATTATGCGCGGCACTTATTTTAAGAAAAAAATTATTAAGATAAAATTTATTTATATTCTGATTATCTGCATGAAAATACCTTTCAAAGCATGTATTTTTTGTCAATATCGGTTAAAGATAAGGTACTCAAAAATGTACCACAAACAAATTTGTGAGATATTTACTTAAGTCTAGGGTCACCCGAAGTTGTTGAAGGGACTTTATTTCATTTAAATTTTTTATTTAAGGCTTAATAACAATTGTTTTTTTTTTTTTTAATAGAGTATTAATGTAGAGTTCAATAGCAGTTTTAAGTGGGTGTAGAATTTTAAAGCTCCCTAAGATTACCTGGTGATCATTATTTTCCGTACCGGATTTTAGAAAAAAGTTTTTGTGTTGTGCTCATCTGCATAAAAATACCTTTTAAAGCATGTATTTTTTGTCAATATCGGTGTAAGATAAGATTGTCAAAATGGTGCCACAAAGAAATTTGTGGAATATTTACTTAAGTCTAGAGTAACCCGAAGCTGACGAAGGAGCTTCACTTCGTTACAACTTTTTATTTGAGGCTTAATAAGAATAATTTTTTTTACTTAAAGAGTGTGTTAATGGACAGCTCAATAGCAGTTTTAAGTGGGTTCAAAATTTTTAAACTCCCTAAGATTGCCTGGTGGTCTTTATTCGCCGCACTGGAGTTTAGTAAAAAGTATTTGTATTCTGCTCATCTGCATAAAAATACCTTTCAAAGCCTGTATTTTTTATCATTATTGGGGAACGCTAAGATTGTCAAAATGGTACCACAAAGAAATTTGTCGAATATTTATTTAAGTCTAGGGTGACCCGAAGTTGTTGAAGGGACTTTATTTCATTTAAATTTTTTATTTAAGGCTTAACAACAATTGTTTTTTTTAAATAGAGCATTAATGTAGAGTTCAATAGCAGTTTTAAATGGGTGTAAAATCTTAAAGCTCCCTAAGATTACCTGGTGATCATTATTTTCCGTACCGGATTTTAGAAAAAAAGTATTTGTATTCTGCTCATCTGCATAAAAATACCTTTCAAAGCCTGTATTTTTTATCATTATTGGGGAACGCTAAGATTGTCAAAATGGTACCACACGTCCGCTGGCAGTGACGAATTTTATCACATTCGAAGGCTAATTTTTCTAAGTGTACAACACATGACAATTGTTTGCAACGCTGAAGTTTTTTCATACAATTATTGCATTTATTAACACCGAGTGTCTCTGTAAATGTGTGTGTGTGTGTGAGTGTGTGTGTGCGTTTGCATGTAAATTTTATACATGAAATAAAATCGAGTGTTTTCCATTTAATTGTGAATGTAAAATTTCGATTTAAATATGAAAAAGACCCTGACATACGAATGCCGGCGTTTCGTTTTGCTAACAGCGCCGTATTAAGCGGAGACGAGTTGGCTTTAGACCAGTTGCAAATAAATAAAGTTTATTGTAACGCCGCTTATTGTATGCAAAACCTGCGCACAGTGGGACTACAACGATTTAAACGTGACATATTTTATGTGTTATTATTTTTATATATTTTATTTTTTTTCTGTCATTTTGAATTTTACTGGGAATAAAAAACGTTGGCATTAGTACACACGGTGGCACATAATGACAAACATATAATATGGCATGAATCTACTGCTTTTATTTAATGAATTTTTTTTAATTAAATACTTTATGGTTTTTCTTTTTTAATTTAATCTAATACATTTTTAATAAAAGCGCTGCGTTCTGTTTTAAGCAATTCCGAAATAATTGTTTTGAAAAATCCTATTATTTTAAAGACATCATTTTGTAGCGATTTCCTTTTCCTTGACACCGAGTGAATTGTCATTCATAAAAGTGACAAATTGCAGCCGATGTTGTCACCGTTTTTGTGTTAATTAATTTTGTGTTGCATAATCAGATACTTAATTCTGAGACTGGTGAATAGATAAGCGCTCATTATTTTAATGTAAAAAAACAAAAATTGAATAGAAAAATAAAGAGTTTCAAAATTGAATAGAGTGGCCGAGAACAATTTGAACAGCGTTTGAGACTGGAAAAAATTTTAAACAACAAATTAAATCATTTGCCACGAGAAAAAATACCCAACCAGCGCCAGTTTGACACAACAATGCTTTTTCAAAAAAAAAAAAAAAACAATTAATAATTCTTTCCTAAAGTTTTTATAAATAAATTTTAACAAAAGTTGAATGAATAAAAAAAAATTAATAAAATTTTATTTTTTAAATTTCTTAATAAGATTTTGGGAGAAGAGAATCAGCTGATAATTAAAATTAAAGAGTTTTAAAATTTTATTTTTATTTCAAACACTCGAAGGAAAGAATTATTTTCGCGAAATATTTTGAAAAAAATATTTCTTTAGAATTATTTCAAAAAATTTTCAAAATTGCGGGTGAGTTTTATTAATTTTTCTTTTTTTAAATTCAAAATCATTATTAATTTTTAACGACATGTTGAGTTTCACACAAAATTGTTGCAAAAAATTTGGTTTAATTTTTTTTTTAATATTTTAACTTGTTGGTTTTGAAATTTTATTCTTAAATTTTGATCGTCGGTTGGAATTCATACGAAATTGTATCCGAAATTTCGGAATTTTTCAAAATATATTTTTGAATTATTGGCTTATATGTATCGTAATCAAAGTTTCAAATTTCCTGAAAAAAATATTTTTCTTTTGAAAAAAAGTGCTACAAATCAAAAAAATGATGAAAATGAATTTTTAGAAAAAATCCCTTCAATGAAATTCACAACAACAGCTGCTTTAAACATCTCTGCAAAAACGATCTTCCATCTCGGGCGAAGTTATGAATTCCATCAATTCTAAAGTTACTTACTAATCAGCAATTACCTTTATATTAGTCACATGTGACTTATCAGCTGATCACACACTACTGATGAATCAATTGACTAGTCACTAACCCACAGAACTGGCAAATCGATAATTTTTGTTTATATTCGAAATACACAATTTATTAAAATCAATTAAGAAATTTTTATTTGCTCTCATTGATTGTCCTTGTGAACAACACAATTCTTCTTTTGCGATGTTGTTTACAAAAATTCAATAAACAAATTAAGCGAAAAATGCATTAAAATATTTTTTCTTTTCTTCAAATTTAAAGTTCTTTTCTACTCAATTAAAAAAAATAAGTAAAACTGTTTGTTTTATTGCAACTGGAATGCCTGCCTGCTGCTGTCAAAGTTGTTTACAGCGGGTGTTTGCTCTGCTGGTGCTCTGCTGATGATCACAATCAATAGCATACATACACACACACACACACACACACATACACACATACAATATTATCTCATAGACATTTAGCCCTTCGAAACAACTTGACCAGATATTTAAACATCGATCCGGCCAAACAGACATTGAAATTAATTACACCAGGCAACAAAAAATATATAAAATGGAAAATTGTTACTTATTATTATCAAGCTTTACAAATACAACGATTTATGTAAAGTCTAAGTGTTTTTGGGAAAAAGGAATAGTTTCAACACCGGTTTTTTACAAGGAAAATTTGATGCGAGATTAAGGAAAAACTTTTAAATCTTAAAAGTTAGATTAAATTAATTAAATTTATTTAATTGTATTCAACTTATTTTTGATAAGAAGAAGAAAGTTGAATTTATCTATTTCGAGATAATTGAAAAATTTTCATTTTGATCGCACCGATTTTATATTTAAAAAATTTTTTTAAAAAACTTAATTTTCAATTTCAATTGTTCTGATTCTCTTTACCCAAAAATTTTTTAAAAAAACATCAATTTTTAATTTTGATCGTGCTGATTCTGTTTACCCAACAGTTTTATTAAATAACTTCAATTTTAAATATTGATCATGCTGATTCCAAAAATTTTATTAAAAACGTCAATTTTTTATTTAGATCGTGCTGATATTTTTTTTTGTAAAATTGAAAAAATTATTTTTAACTCTAATCGTTTTGATTCTATTCCCTCAAAAATTTTATTTAAAAAGTTAAATTTTTAATTTTAATCGTGCTGATTTCAAAAATTTTATTAAAAGCTTAAGTTTTTTATATTGATCGTGCTGATTCTGTTTCCAAAAAAATTTTTTTAAAAAGCTTACATTTTTAATTTTGATCGTGTTGATTCTCGTTATCCAAAAATTTTATTAGAAATTTTCAAATTTTAAATATTGATCATTTTGATTCCAAAAGTTTTATTAAAAACGTAAATTTTTAATAAAATCAAAAATATTTTTTTCCCTCAAAAATTTTATTAAAAAACTTCAATTTTTAATTTTAATCGTGCTGATTCCAAAAATTTTATTAAAAGCTTAAATTTTTTATATTGATCGTGCTGATTCTGTTTCCAAAAAAAATTTTATTAAAAAACTTATATTTTTCATTTTGATCGTGCTGATTATTTTTTGCAAAATTAAAAAAAAAAATATATAATTCTATTAGTTTTTCGATAGTTTTTCCTCAAAAATTTTATTTAAAAAACTCAATTAAATGTTTAATTTTGATCGTTTTGATTCTGTTTACCCAAAAATTGTTAAACAATTTCAAGTGATTTTTGTTGCTTTTGAATTTAAAAAAAAATTATTTTTGTAGTCGGGTGTCTTGTTATGTTGTTGCATGGTGTTGTTAATATTCTTTTTCTAAATATAAGAGATCCTTGCGTGGCTGGCTTTTGCTTAAGGCTTGTGCTGATCGTTGCTGATGTCTCAAACTGCAACTGGCACGGACAGAGTTTGCCAATAGGGACACATTAATTTGCAAATTTGTTCGCACATTAACGGCACACGATACGCTAACGATCCAACTTTTGTAAGCGCCTCAGCAAAAAAGTCCTCAAGCAGCATCCCGCATGTTACTGGAACATGTACGAGCATGTTGCAGTTGTTAAGAGCACTAAAGCAGCCACGTTTAAAGTTTAAGGGACAAAGACTTGTACGAGTTGTTATTAAATTTACAATGCGAAACAGCCACGCCTCGTGGCATCAGCATGAAAGTCATGTGTCAGTGTGAAGACACTAACACCTAATAAATTGTCATGGCCCCATTGGGAAACTCTTTAGTTTTGCTCATATTGCTTTTTCATATCGATTTTTGCTCGTTCTGTTTTAATTAGCTTTTGCTGGTTCTCATGTGATTTACGTCTGGAAATGCTTTTGATTTATAAATATTTATTTTTATTGTTTTCGTTGTTAATGATAATTAATTGCAGCGATTAAAAATTTAATTATGCAGGCTTTAATGAGCGAAACTAGATAAATATTTAAAGTAAAAAACCGAGTGTTTGTGCCATCTTCTTCTAGTTTTTCTCGTTCGTTCGTCCCCTTCTGCAAAACTTCCTGGTGTTATGAAATTTCCTCTCTCATTTTTAGATGGCAGATAATGGCCAAATACAGCCAAAAAGAGGATTTCTAATAAATTTAATCAGTATTTATTTAATAAATGAAATAAAAATGAAGAAAAAGAAATAAATTCACATACTTAACGAAGCCACATCTGACTGACTCTGCTGACTTGGCTGGCTGAAATGGTCAAAATGTCACATTAAAGTTTAATCCAGAGAAATCATAACAAGTTTTTACTCGTCCATTCAATTGAATTACAAATGAAGATCACCAAAAAATCAAAGGAAAATAAAACAAGAAGAAGAAGAAGAAGAAGAAATATATTAATAAGCATTAAAAATGTTTGCAATCTCACAAACAATTGCACTATGGGTCGGTAAATTTCAGTTTAGTTCACAAACTATTTGACAATAAAATGAAAGGAGAAACAATTTTAATTTGCAAAAAAAATGAAATATCACAACAACAAAAAACTAACAACAAAATAATGCAAAAAATTAAATTTTGTTCAAAAAATCTTAAAACTATAAAATTCAATTTCCAATATTTCTACGGTCTCAATTTAAAATATTAAAAAAATTAACTTCTTCAATAAAGCTCGTTAAACATTTTTCTTAATAAAGTACTTTTAAAAAAGGGAGTTTTTATAAAAGTTAAATCCTTGTAAAAGTTTGTCGCTATAAAAAGTACTTCTCATTGAAAGTACTTTAAAGATATAACGTTTTCTATAAAAGACAAAATATTTACAAACGGTACTATTTTCAAAAAGTACTTTTTATAAAATGTATATTTTACAAAAAGTACTATTTACCTAACGATATAACCTCTTTCCTTTATGTGCTTTTTTTAAAAAGGGATTTTTTTCTAAATGTACTTATTTAAACAAAAAAGTACTTTAAATACTTTATATATTGTTAAATGAAATTTTTTAAAAATACGTACTATTATAATAGTATTTTCAAAAAGTACTTTTTATAAAAAGTACCATTTTCAAAAATCACCTACTGAAAAATACATATTTAACAATAAGTGCTTTTTTAAATGTTCTTGTGTTTTAAAAAAGTCCTTTTTTCAAACAATTTCAAAAAGTACCTACTGAAAATTATATCCTTAAGAACAAGTATGTACTTCTTTTTAAAGTATATATGGTTAAGTGCAATTTTGAAAAAAATACGTTGTCTAAAATGTACTTTTGATAAAATGTAGTATTTCAAAAAGTACTTTTCATATAAAGTAGTATTTTCAAAAGGTACTTTTCATGAAAAGTACTATTTTTAAAAAGTACCTACTGAAAAATATATCTGTCACAATAAGTACTTTTTTTTAAGTAAACACATTTTTAAGTAAATACAATTTCTAAAAAAGACGTTTTGTAAAATTTACTTTTCATAAAAAGTACAATTTTCAAAAAGTACTTTTTTTCAAAATATACCTTCTTCAAAACGTATCTGTCGCAATGAGTTCTTCCTTGAAATTCTATGTTTTTAAAAATATGTTGTCTAAAATTTACTTTTCACAAAAAGTACTATTTTGACAAAGCACCTTCTGTAAAATGTACTGTTCACAATTAATACTTTATTAAAAAGCATACCTTGTTAAATGTACTTTTCCAAAAGAAACGCATTTCAAAAAATGTACTCTTAATAAAAAGTACTATTTTTTCAAAAAGGACCTTTTGTAAAATGTACTTTTCACAAATAATACTCTGTTAAAAAGTATATATTGTTAAATGTACTTTTCTAAAAAATGTGTCTTGGTAAAAAGTACCTTTTTTCAAATGTACATTATGTAAAATGTACTTTTCACAATTAATACTCTATTAGAAAGTATACATTCACAAAAAGTATATTTTCATAAAAAGTACTTTTTTCGAAAAGTACCTTTTGTAAAATGTACTTTTCACAATCAATACTTTATTAAAAAGCATACATTGTTAAATGTACTTTTCCAAAAAAAACTGCTTCTTCGTAAAAAGTACTTATTTTTCAAAAAGTACCTTCTGTAAAATGTACTTTTCAAAATTAATACTCTTTTAGACAATATAAATTCACAAAAAGTATATCTTCATAACAAGTACTTTTTTCGAAAAGTACCTTCTGTAAAACGTACTCTTCATAATTAATACTTTATTAAAAAGTATACATTGTTAAATGTACTTTTCCAAAAAAAAATGCGTTTTGTAAAATGTACTCTTCATAAATAGTACTATTTTTTCAAAAAGTACCTTTTGTAAAATGTACTTTTCACAAATAATACTCTGTTAAAAAGTATACATTGTTAAAAATACTTTTCCAAAAAAAAATGCATCTTCGTAAAAAGTACTTATTTTTCAAAAAGTACCTTCTGTAAAATGTACTTTTCACAATTAATACTCTTTTAGACAATATAAATTCACAAAAAGTATATCTTCATAAAAAGTACTTTCTTCAAAAAGTACCTTTCAAAATAATATCGGTCATCGTTAGCAAACCAACCGATTTATTACACGAGGAGAATTAATTATTAATATTAGAAATTTTTATAAATTCTTTTTAATTAAAAAAAAAAATATTTACAAAAAATTTATCCTCATTAAAATTATTTCGCGTGTGAAAATATTCTTTCAGTTGCCCAGGGTGTCACGTAACATTTCTATTAAACAATCCCGGTCTTTTGAGAAACCTCTAGCGATGATTGTGTCTCACCCTCTATTTTTTGTTTGTTGTTTTTTTAAATTCATTCAATTTTTTTTCTTAACAAACAGTGCGTATGATGCCCGCAGAGCTCACAGATAGCAAAAGCCTAAAATCAAGTCAAATCAGCACACAAAATCTATGGAAAAACGTTAACAGAAGACGAAAAAAGAAACAGAATGACTGCCAAAAGCTTCTGTACATGGTCATAATAAGTTTGTTATACTTTCGTTAAAGGCTGCTACAGTTGGAGACCAAATAAAAGTACTGCTGGCTGCTAAGCCTGTAATGTGTGCGTTTGTGTGTGTGTGTGTGCGTGTGTGCGTTTGTTTGTTTTGTTGGTGGGTAAATAGCGGTGACACTTTTGCTACCAAAATGGTACCACATCTAACGCCAGCATTTAACGATTACCATCACCACCTCCTCCAAATCTATGGAGAGTGCAGCACACACACACACACACACACACACACTCTCTCTCTCACACACTCAGATAGACAAACAGTCTTGCCTTTGTTTGGCAAAACCAGCAAGTGGGCAGACAAACAGATAGCAGACAGACGGACGGACGGACGGACAGACAGACGCACTCTGTTGTAGCTGCTGTATGAGAGCTTTTGTTTTCCAACAGGTACGAGTTCCTACCGATTCTGCTTTTGGAATCTATTCATTTCTAGTGTTGTTGTTTCTAAGGATGCCATCCATACCTGCTGTGTTTATCCATCTTTTGCGATCATTAGAAAGATCAATCGTTGTCGCCATCACCATCTCCGTTTCAAATACAAAATATTTTATTTGTTTCTATTTTTATCTTCACTCTTTTCCTCAGTCGAACGTGAGCTGGTGGTGTTGGCTGTTGGTTTTTCCAAACCTTTTTTAATGTGGCAAAACACAATCCGAAAAAATAAATTTATAAAAAAAAATATTGATCGCATATTGGCTTGATATGTGGCACCTCCAGTGCTCGGTACTTGTTGCATGCCATCTGCACTGCAAGTTTGATTGCACACGTTGGTTGTTGTAGGCTTGACTTAGAAAAAAAAAGAAATAAAATAAAATAAAATCCAACATCTTTTTATAGGCTCGACTCCCATCCATCCACAGCCATCAGCACATTTTATGCGGGCGCTGTTTCATTTGTAATACCAAAAATATAAACACGTTAAGATAACTCGTACCCGGTTGCAACGGCAACTTTGAAATAAGAATAAAAAAACAAAAACAAAAAAGAATGGGCTGCTGCTCTCGTTTCTTTTTTGTTGTTTGTGTTTCTCTTCTGTTGCAGACAATTACTGGCGCATTAAGTCATTGTTTGTGCTGCTAAATGCTATTAAATGTTGCTGGCAATATTGTGTCGTTGGTTGTTGCTGTTGCTTGTCGCGACAATTGCTTCGTTGCTCTAATTAATGAGGCGCACATAAAAATTGTTTTTGTTGCACCTGCGGCGGTTGCGTGGAAATCTGTTTGAGAGTTTCTTTTGCCAGCAGGTTCATTGAGTACCACAACTACTGCTCTTATGATGTGCATGTGTGTGTGTGTGTGTATGTTTGGGTTCGTGTGCTTGAGACATGCTTTTATTAACAACTTTTGATTTTTAATTGATTGATTGTAGTTCATCCCTTTTAAAGCCTTCGATAATTGTATGGTCAGTTAAACTGTTTTTGGGCAAGATTTCCTTAACTGTTGCTAAATAATAGTGATTTGCGGGTGCACCTCCAGGGAGTTGGTGTCTTGAAAATTGTCATTTGGAGTTAGGTTTATAATTAAAAGTGTAACTAAAAGGATATATAATTTGCTGCCTATAAGAAAACCATGTCTTTTGTTAATGACAGCAAATGCAACTGTTTCGTAAAAACAATCGAAATTGATTTGCCATCGAAAAATATATTTAAAAAAAATTGTCAATCTGTAAATGTGACATCGAAAACATCCACTTTGAGATTTTAGTTCTTTAAATTAATACGATTTCGTAATCGAAAGTGTTTTGGGAAAAATAATGTGTCAGGGAAAATAACAGTTAACCAATTGATTTTATTAAAAAAGAATTCTTAAGTTTGCTTTCAATTTAGAAAATTCTAACTTATACAATTTTTGTAACCTGCTATTTCCAATATTTCGTTGAAAGCTTTTCAGAGCTTTCAAGTTTTTGGAAGCTTACAGCCTTGGAGACGAAATGTCTAAAGGGCATGGCTCTGCCCACTTTTCCAATTGCTGGTTTCTCATCATTATGAGTGAGATTCACAAGAACCCATAAATTACAAATATTTACAGCAAAATTTATATATTTCAGTAGGCGTGGAGCTGCCCACTTTGCTTATCACAAAATTTTGTTGTCAGAGGCATTTGATTTTAGTGATAAAAGGCATAATAATTCGCAAAGTAAATAAATTTGTAGAGAAATATATTTCTTGAAAGGCGTGGCGCTGCCCACCTTTCTTACTATTAAATTCTGGTACCACCGGCATTCGATTTCAGTTAAAAAAGGCATACGAATTTGAAAACTAGATAAATTTAAAGAAAAAGTTTTACTTTTAAAGGGAGCGGCGCTGCCCACTTTTCTTATAAATAAATTCTGGTGTCAGTGGCATTCAATTTTAACCAAAAAAGGCATACGAATTCGAAAACTACATAAAAAGTTTTACTTTTAAAGGGAGTGGCGCTGCCCACTTTTCTTAATATTAAATTCTGGTGCCAGAGGCATTCGATTTCAGTTAAAAAAGGCATACGAATTTGAAAACTAGATAAATTTTAAGAAAAAGTTTTACTTTTAAAGGGAGTGGCGCTGCCCACTTTTCTTATAAATAAATTCTGGTGTCAGTGGCATTCAATTTCAACCAAAAAAGGCATACGAATTTGAAAACTACATAAATTTAAAGAAAAAGTTTTACTTTTAAAGGGAGTGGCGCTGCCCACTTTTCTTAATATTAAATTCTGGTGCCAGAGGCATTCGATTTCAGTCAAAAAAGGCATACGAATTTGAAAACTAGATAAATTTAAAGAAAAAGTTTTACTTTTAAAGGGAGTGGCGCTGCCCACTTTTCTTATAAATAAATTCTGGTGTCAGTGGCATTCAATTTCAACCAAAAAAGGCATACGAATTTGAAAACTACATAAATTTAAAGAAAAAGTTTTACTTTTAAAGGGAGTGGCGCTGCCCACTTTTCTTAATATTAAATTCTGGTGCCAGAGGCATTCGATTTCAGTCAAAAAAGGCATACGAATTTGAAAACTAGATAAATTTAAAGAAAAATATTTACTTTTAATGGGCGTGGCGCTGCCCACTTTTCTTTTCACTAAATTCTGGTGTCAGATACCTTTAATTTTAGTCATAAAGTCATAACAATCTGAAAAGTAAGAAAATTATATACTTTTAAAGGGCGTGGTGCTACCCACTTTCTTAAATATTAAAATCTAGTATCAAAGGCATTCAATTTTAGTTATAAGAGGCAAGAAATCCGTAAACTATTAAACTAGTGAACATTCAAAGAAAAATATATTTTAAGGGGCGTGGCACTGCCCACTTTTCTTACTTTTAAATTCTGTTGTCACTGGCAGTCAGTGTTATTAACATGATTCATAAAAGTTCGCAAAGTAGCCGTATTGAAAGCAAAATATATATTTATGGGCGTGTTACCGCCCACTTTTCTTGTCATTAAATTCAAATGCCAGAGGCATTAAATTCTATCAACAAGAGACGTGAAGATTCGAAAGATAAAAATACTTAAAGAAAAATATTTAGTTTTAATAGGCGTGGCTTTGACCACTTTAGCAAGAGTTTGTCAATTTTAGTGAAGAGATCCGTAAACTAGAAATATTAAAAATATGTGTATATATTAGTGGGCGAGGCGCTGCCCTTTATATTTACTATCATTAAATTCTTTTGTCAGAGCCATTGAATTCAGCAATAAAATTCATACGAATCCTTAAACTAAAAGCATTTAATCGAAATATATTTCAATGGGCGTGGCGCTGCTCACTTTTATTATTATTAAACATTGCTTTCAGAGGCTATCAATGTTTATACATCGTCCATTAGAACCTATTAACCCTAAATATCTAATGCAAAATATACATTTTTAATGGGTGTGGCACTGCCCACTTTTGTTTCTAACTTTTTTAAAATCTTACACTGTTGTTTTGAATAAGATGAGGCAAAAAAATATGTTAATTAAAAGTAGCTTAGGAAAAATATTTTTAGTGGGCGTGGCATTTTGCCCTCTTTCTTAATTATTAAATTCAGAATTAAAATATGAGATTAATTAAATAATGAGAACGCAACATGTGTACTCAGTTTGATCAAAATTAATTAAAAATGTGTTAGCAGAAAAAATATATATTAAGGGCGTGGCACTGCCCACAATTTAAAGCGCAACATCATACTAATAAAACAATTCATAGAGTTCTGTTACTTTCGAAGTCTCTCTTTTTTCATAAATTTTATTATTGTTGATTGCATACCTTTAAATAACTGAAAACGGTATTTTTACAGAATTTATTTAAACTTAAAAGGGGAAATACCCGCACGTGCAAAATAAAGAATCCTAAGCCAACCACTCGCGCACCAATTCCATTAAACGTTCCTTTGAGGCACGCATTTCGGCACTGTCCTTGTCGCTTATAGAACCAAAGTCGGCACAACGGGACGTTCGCGGTATAACCGAGGCCCCTTGAGCTTCATTATGGCCCATAGCACTCCAAGGATCCAAGGCCCCATGAGTCATGTAGACATTTTTTACTTCCGGTTTCATTCCGCCAAAGTTTTTATTGGTTTCCTTCACCAACTCGTGAATGCGTTCGTTTGTGAACTCGGAACCGAAGATGTCGTAACATAAAGTGATTTCCAGAGTGGCCGGGAACTTGGTGCCAAATGGTTGATTCTTTGAAGCCGAGCTCTGATACCAGCCATATTCGTTGCAGGTCTGATAGAACCACGGCCGAGCTGCAAAGAGAATTGAGTTATTGGAATGTCTGGAATAAAATGAAAATAATTTACAAGCGCCGCGTTTATACGACGAGTCCCTGTAGTAAGTCAAGGTGCTTTTGTAGGTAGCATCCACACATCCGGATCCGGAGGAAGCCTGATTTAGGAAAAACGTGCTTACGGCCGTCAAGTCGTCCTCAAAACTCATTAAATAATCACAATATCTAGGCACTTGCCCTTCCCTGTTCAAAAATATCCCCATAATTTCTTAAATATTTCCATAATCATTTTCAAACTCACTTCTGGTATTGAACGATGCCCGCGAAAATATTTGAAATGCTGCTGAATAAAGTCCACAAGTCCAAGTCGTTATCCTGATCAAAATTATTGCACAATTGCAACATGGCCTTCGCCTCAGCCGAACGTTTTCCCGCGAACATGGCTTCCAATTCGGCTATACCGTTGTGGACACGATTGTAGCATTGATACGAGCCGAGTTCTCGCAGGGCTTTGCCTGTGACTTCTTTGTATTCTCTGAAATCAACTTGAGCCAGAAGTGGCGCACTCGATGCCCAACCGCCGTTCACCAGTTCCGGATAGAGTTTGCAGAACCAAACCACCATCGTGGCCGAGTACGAGCCGCCGGAAATGATGACTTTCGAGTTGGCCAAACGTGGATCTGTTTCGCGTTGAGTGCGTATGAAATGGGCCAAATCCGCCAACGCCTGTTTCACGTGCAAATATTTAATGTTTTCAACCTCGAGATCACTGAATTGGAGGGGGGAAAACACAAAAATCTTACAAAGAGTGGCAACTCGAAAAAAGCTTACAACGGTTAATTAGAGAATGGCCAATTGAACAACGACAGTTTAAACTTTTTTATAATGTTCTTTTTATTAAAAAGAACTTTTTATCGAATGAATCTCTTATTATAAATTACTAATTTAAAAAATTATTTTTTAAAAATTATTTTTTGAAAGATCCTTATTATTAAAAAGAACTTCTTTTAAAAGAATAGCTAATTTAAGAAAAATTTATTTCAAAAAATACTTTTTGAAAAGGTTCTTTTTATCACAAAGTACTTTTTATTAAAATGTACTCTTCTAAAAAATTAGGAATTCAAAGAAATTTTTTTTCCAAAAGTACTTGTTTTAAAATTTCTTTTTTTTTAAAGGTACTTTTTATTAAAAGGAACTCTTTTTAATAATGGCTATTTCAGAAAAAATTTTTTTAAAAAAGTACTTTTTGAAAGATTCTTTTTATTAAAAAATTAATATAAGGAAATTAATTTTAGAAAAATTTATTTCAAAAAATACTTTTTGAAAAGGTCCTGTTTATTAAAAAGTTCTTATTGTTAAAATCTACTCTTTTTAAAAGATGAAAAATCCAAAAATTTTTCCAAGAATACGTTTTTAAGAGGTTCTTTTTATTAAAAAGAACTTTTTATCAAATGAACATCTTTTTTTTTAAATTACTAATTAAAAAAATTATTTTTCCAAAAAGTAATTTTTTTTTATTGAAAAAGTAGTTTTTATTAAAACGAACTCTTTTTAAAAGAATAGAAAAATTTATTTTAGAAAATACTTTTTGAAAAGGTTCTTTTTTTAAAAGTACTTTTTATTAAAAGGTACTAGTAAAAAAATATTTCAAAAAGTACTTGTTTTGAATTTCCTTTTTATTTAAAGGTACTTTTTATTAAACGGAAATCTTTTTAAAGATTACTAATTTAAAAAAATTTTTTTCAAGTGCTATTTTAAAAAAAGTACTTTAAAAAGTACTCTTTTTAAAAGTATAAGTAATTAAAAAAATTATGTTTCAAAAAGTAGTTTTCTAAAAGGTCCTCTTTATTAAAAGGTACTTTTAATCAAAATGTACTCTTTTTGAAAGATACTTTTCTTAAAAAGTACTTTTTCTAAATATACATTTAGTACTTCTTTCGGAGATAACTTTTATTAAAACTGCTTGTTTACAGATAGTTGCTTATAAAAAGTACTTTGTCATAAGATATTTCTCTGAAAAAGTACTTTTAAAGGTTGTCTTATAAGCGCTTATTTTAAAAGGTACTTTTTAAAATGGTTTTTAAGCTTTTTATTAAAAAAAAAACCTACTACATCAAAAGATGTATTTTTCAAGACAGTGTTTTGAAAAGTTATTTTAAGAGCTGCCTTTATGATGAGGTCCTTTTTTAAAGTTAGCTTTTTAGAGATACTATTACACAAGGTACTTTTCTAAAAAGTACTATTTAATAAGAGACATTTTTCGTAGGTATTTTTTTTAAATGTGTATTTTCTAAGAAACTTTTTAAGGTATTTTTCTTCAAAAGTCCAGTTTCAAAAAGGACATTTTTAATAGGTACTTTTTTTTAATATATGGTTTCTAAGGAACTTTTTTAAAAAGTACTTTTTTAAAAAGTATTATTTAACAGTGGAAATTTTTCATACACATTTTTTTTAAATATATATGTTTTCCAAGAAACTTATTTAAAAGGTACTTTTCTGCAAACGTACTATTTGATAAGATAAATTTTTGGCAGGTACTTTTGCAAAATGTATACTTTCTAAAGAACTTTTTCCAAAAGTACTATTTAAAAGTGGAAATTTTTAATGCATAATTTTTTCAAAATATATATTTTTTTTTGAGAAATTCTTTTGAAAGGTACTTCTCTTTGAAACTACTCTTCTGAAAATGTACATTTTTAAACTGCAAAAAGTACCAAATCGAAAATATTTCAATTCTAACTTTCCTTCACAGGTTCTTTTTTTAAAATCAACTTGTTAATGGAATTATTGATTTTGGGATCAGTAAAGCGGAGGTACGACGGTGTTGCCATATTTGTGAAATTGATCCGAGAAATAGAATCACGTTTGAGTGTTTTTCTCTAACGCGATTATATTTTTAGGCGAAAAATCTTTGAGAAAAAATAATTTCCGAATTACCTGGTGGGTTTGCTCTGGCCGTAGTAGCGATGTTCCGTGTAGAATAACATCCCCTTGTGTTCTTTGGCCATATCGGGGATAATGCCAGTTGTAATTGAGCCGGGTGAAATGGCCCATTCGCCGCCTAAATAAATAAACATGGGACCGCCCTCTTCAAAGTGCTTGTCGTTTTCCATGAAACGCTGATCGCGAAGAAACAACTCTTTTAGACAATTTCTTTTACTATTTTTTTTTTTCATTTCTTACCATTTCCCATGTCCCCTCATTCGCCTCATCGAAGTGGTCCAGTTTTTGTGTGATCCATTTTGTTGAGACAGTGGCTCGACTGCTTACAGGCAAGTCAGGGGGACCCCTGTACAATCTATTCCAAGACTCTACAAAAGCGGGTGTATATTCCCCCTCTTCCTTCTCTGCTGCTTGAGCGAAGGCTACGGCAGCCACCAGAGCCACAAACGTTGCGCTGATTTTCATATTTGCAAATGAAATATTCTTCTGCTGCTTGGCAATGGCGAAGCTTAACGTTCTATTTATTAGCAGGCAGTGTCGGGCATTTGATAATAAATTCTTTATCGCGTTGTGCGATTAGATTTGAGTGGATTAAAAATAAAAATTTCATGTTTCTTGTTAATGATTGAGTTGCCCAGCAAAGTTTTAGATTTGATATCGAACGTGTTGGCCAAATGTGATCGCAGTTTGTTGGAAACAAGATCGAGGAGGATTTTCTGGTGCGCTAAATTAATTTGTAGTAAATTTTGGAATTGCAATCAAATGTGACTGCTGGGTAAAGTTTTGTGGGGTCTCAAGTTGTTGCTGGTACCTCTGGGTATTTCATATATTTTTATTTTTTTACGATTTAATCTGACTTCGATCATATATTTTTTATTTTCCAATAAAAGTTCTTCAAATAATGGTTTTTTTTTATTTGCTTCTACAGAGATAATGAATTGATATTTTATTTGCTGATTTTGGATTTTGGTTCCAAAGACAATTCAATATTTATGATCCGAATGTATTCTGAAATTATTGCTGCTGTTAAGCGAATTGTTAGATTTTAATGAAAATGTGCCACAGTTTTTCAGTGAAATCATGGATTCTTCCTCTGCTGGAATACGTGTTAATACCGTTTCAATACCGTTATAATACCGTTTGATTATCACCCTTCAAAGTATTGAAGCAGGACTTTTTTTTTTAAATAGGGAAAACGGTTGAGCCTAAAGTCCATCCCTGCAACTTTTCGATTTTCACCGGAAATCTATCGTATCCGGGTTTTTGTGCTATTCTACGCTTTCAACCTTTTCGAACCGATTGATTTTCGAATCAACCGATTCTGACGTGATAAACGGTGGTTTTCGATTAATATAAAAGAATTGAGAATTCTAGTTGATCTGATATAGAATTTCGGAGTTTAAAAAAAAATCCTTTTCCAATATTTTCGCTCACGATAAGTCACGAACATATTAACCGATTTCGACCCGATTGGCAGAAGCTGGTAAAGCCATTTAAAAGTCATTTTAAAAAAACCATTTTGAAAACGCCTTTTTTCCAAGATTCTTTAAAATTTCGAAGCCTAAGAAAAACCACTTTTCGAATATTTTTCGTTCACGATATCTCACTAGCGCATTAACCGATTTAGAACCGATTTGAATTCCCATCTTGACAGCTGATTAGTTTAAAAGTTATTTTAAGAAAATCACTTTAAAAAAACAGCTTTTTTCTAAGATTCTTTAAGATTTCGAAATTTAAAAAAAAATCACTTTTCGAATTTTTTTCGTTCAGGATATTTTAAAAACGGATTGACCGATTTAGATTCGATTTGATTTCCAATCTGTCAGCTGATTAGTTCTGGAATAAACTCGTTTACGAGTTATTTAAATAAAACCACTTTAGAAAGCACCTTTTTTTCTAAAGGCGTTTTCTTTTCTGGAAAAAGTGTAACATTTTTCACATCTTTTCTTTTAAATTTCAATTCTTTTCCGTAAATAATATTGAATTAATTTCTAATAAATTATCTATTTTCAAATGACAGAATGTTGCCATTTTCTATAAAAAAAAAAGTGTACAAAATGTTGCATTCTTTTGTTAGAAAAGAAAAGAGAACATAAGTTTCTTTAAAATTTCTTGAAATCTACCGTTTCGAATGGGTTCAAATCTAAATGCAATAGAACCCTTTAGAACGATAACAGTTTGGAATGGTCAAGTAGTTCCAAAATTACATACGAGTCACACACTTACACACACACACACACACGATTTCTCAGAATAATCAGGGAAGCTTCCCAAGACCTTAAAACGTCTATATCTGATGAAAACTCGATTTTTTCGAAAGGTGTAAAACCAATAACTTCCAGATTTTCGAAAATTTTTAATTTTCGTAGCGGGCGAAAAAATTATATTTTTAATGAAATACAAAATCGGTGCACTCTACCAGAGGAAGCTTCCCAGGAACTCAACACGTCGGGATCTAAAAGAACTGGACTTTTTTGAAACGTGATAAAACCAATAACTTCCCGATTTTTTTTAATTTTTAATTTTCGTAGCGGGGAAAAAATATATTTTTAATGAAATAAAAAATCAATTAATTCTATTTATATTCCAACTGATTTTTATAAAAATCATTTTAAATAAAACCACCGATCCTCACACAGTCCGTTTTTTCCAGTTCAACCTTTTAAATGTCCTCTTCAAATCGTTAAAGACAAATTAAATTTACAATAAAAGGGAACAAAAATATCCCACAACAAGAACCTGTTGCACAAAGTAAATATCCAATTTTTTGTTGTTGTTATTTTAAATAAAAATTGTTCCTCCTAAAAATTACTCTGAAGTAAGTTGCCTTTTAATCTGCTAAATAACAAAATTATTTTCATTTAGTTAACAAAAATATAAAAAAAATTTAAAAAAAAAAAACGAAGAAAAAGCCAAAAAGGGAACAACAACTGACCGACCATTCTTTTGACGGTATCCGTTCAAGCGACGGCAGTCTTTCTCTGCCATTCGGGCGCAGGGTTTATTGACGCATTTTTTCATTTCCATTTTTAATTTTTTTTTCTTTTTTGGTAGAATAATCCATGAAAATAATATAAAAAAAATTAAACTCAACTCTACGACATGCTGTGACCAGGGCATGGCATGTACAAACATTTTTTAGTGAAACTAAAAGAAAAACATGTGAATTGGTTGTACGTGACACGCAACAAAATGCTGCAGCAACACAAAATTAAATACGAGTACATAAAGAATTTTTGTTGTTGTTATTTTCGTACTTCTCCGAAGCTTTAAAATTTGGTATGAACTTCATTTTCTATACTGCCGATCATGAAGATGCAGATTGCAAAGAGTGATCATTTTTTTTTGTTTTTTTCTTGTTTGCCAGAAGGATTTTTTCAATTCCAGGCTCTGTGGGGGTTAGAAAGCTTCTGGAGAGGGGTTATTAATATCGTACACGGATAACTGCCTCTCTATGAATCAGCTTAACCCCGGGGCTATTTCAGTTGCAGTAAATCTATAAAATCAAGTGGCAAAAAGATCGGTTCGATTTGCAACGAACTTGTCTACACAACTTCAAGATTAATAATCGGGGGGGTCTCTCGAGGAAACATAGTTGAGTCCGCTCCACGTCTGGAGAAAAGCTGGGAAATGTTGTAGAAATAAATCTGAAGATATTGATACTTCCAACATTTTTAATGAAACTGCAATTCAAGCAATTTTACTGAAGGTAATTTTTACAGCAGGTTGCCAGCCTGCTAGAAACTACAAAATCAAAACAGGCGTTGAATTAATTACAGAAATTTTTCTCTCAATAATAAAATGATTTTGAGTAAAAATAATTATTTATTTTAATAAAACCAACTTCAAGGGCTCTTCTTCAATGATATCCCCATTTAATCGCAACTCCTAAAATCTTTCGCAAACCGCTGCTTATAATATCTGGCGCTCTTGTCGCATATTCTCCTTTAGGCCTGCGCTTGTCTTTCATCTGGGACTTGTTGTCATGAGTCCACGACTTGAAGTAGCCCGAAAAAAATAATTTTGTTCTGGCCGTAAAAAATCGCCTAACCGAAAAACGTAATTTTGCTCTGGCCGTAAAAAATCGTCTAAATACGAAATCGCGCGACTAGAAAAAGCTCAGGCGTTCAATTAATTATAGAAAGTTTCTCTCAATAACGAAATAATTTTTATTTGAGTAAAAAATATTGTTTTTTTAATTAAACCAACTTTTTGGGTCTTTCAGTGATGCCCCCTTTCTATCGCAAAACTGCCAGTATAATTGCCAGTGCATTTTTCGCATATTTTCTGTTAGGCCTGCACTTGTCTGTCATCTGAGACTTGTTGTGATGAATCCACGACTTCAAGTAGTCCGAAAAAAATAATTTTCTTCTGGCTGTAAAAAATCGTCTAAATACGAAATCGCGCGACTAGAAAAAACTCAGGCGTTTAATTAATTATACAGAGTTTCTGTCCATAATAAAACGATTTTGAGTAAAAACATATTTTTTTTAATAAAACCAACTTCCGGGGGCCTTTTTTCCCCATAGTAGCGCAACTCCTAAAAGCTTTCGCAAAACTGCCGGTTATAATTGTTGGCGCTGTTGTCGAATATTCTCCTTGAGGCCTGCGCTTGTCTGTCATGTGGGACTTGTTGTCATGAGTCCACGTCTTGAAGTAGCCCGAAAAAAATTATTTTCTTCTGGCCGTAAAAAATCGCCTAATCGCGCGAATAGAAAAAAACTCTTTCTTTGCGATAATAAAATCTTTTGTACAAAAGAAAACATTATTCGAATGAAAATAAAAAAATTTTTGTATAAAAAATTTAAGAAATAATTTTATTGAAAAGAAAACATAATATAATATATATAATATAATATTATAATATATATTATAATATAATTATAATAATAATCGTTTTTTGAATGAGTTTCATTTCGGCTGTACGGAAATTTTCTATTCAGACAAAAACCAACGGCCTTATTACGGTTGTCGTACGGGCAGTCGAAATGACATGACTCCAATGTTAAGCATATGGCAAGTGTTGCCACACTTTATCGGTTTCGTGATGCCTGCCACAATCATAATCAAGCTAAAAATTTAAATATTTTTGCTCTCTTCGCTCTCTCATTTTTTTTCATATAAAATTTTCATCGTTTTGAAAGGCAAAGCAACGCTTGTATTTCTTTACGTTCATTCGGTGAGCGAATTGCGTACAAAAGAAAAACAAAATATGTGAATTTTTTTCAGAGTTTGTTACTGCTCTCCTATAAATTTCATTAACGCCTTGCAATTTACTAAATTAGAGTTTTAAATTAATTAGTATTTGTATTTTAGCGACTTAAAATCGCCAAAAGCTTAAAGATTGCGATTGATAGAACACCCGTTTTGTCAGTTAAATTTATAATCGCAAATTTTCAGCGAGAGATTAATGTCAGAATATGAACGTGTATTCCCGATGGCGTGAAAAGAAAAATATATCCTCAATCGCTACTTTCGCTTGAAATGCACACTCCCCCACAGTGACCGCTCTTCGTGCAACACGCATGCATTTTCTTTTTTTACTGTGATTAGAATTAAAAGTTGTTGGCTTTTTGTTGTTGGTCACAACACGATAAGATAAGAGGGCAGCAGTCTAATCGAAAACCAAAACTGACGATGGACGAAAAATAAATTTAAAGAAATAAAAGCGATAATGAAACAAATAAAATTCAACTTTTTATCTCTGTTGTATATCATGTTGGATAGTGTAATTATGCGTCTAAATTAAGGGTCTCCAAATGGAAAGGAGCTGCCCAAAATCCCACAAAACATATCGCGTAATCATTTTAGCCGAAGCAGTACAAAAAAAAAATTTTTTTATAAATAAAAATAAGAAGAAACTCACAATAAGAAGAAACTTCAACACGGCCAGAAATGAGAAGCTCAATGAAATTTATTTAGTGACGTGAACAACTGACAACGTTAAGCGTGAATTTAAAGTATTTGTTTTCCTCTTTTTCTTCTGTTCGGCTGATCGGCTCATCGGCTGCAACAACATGAACCTGTTCGTGTCAAACCTAAAGAGCACGTAGCAGACCGCGTAGAAGGAACATTTTTCCTTTGGCCTTCTCTTTTGATTGTGTTACAGTCTTATAAAATAGTTGTTTTATTATAATTTTTTTTATAAAAGCTGGCAGGGGGGCCGGCAAGGGGGCGTACGTATAAATTCGTACGTTTAAAACACACGAATAACTGGCATTAACACACACACACATAGAAAGACACACTTGTTGATGCGTACACGGGTGATCAATTTAATCGTGCAAATAACACACGACGACGACGACACAATAACTAAATATGAAATCAGCGAACCAACATCTGCACCATCATCATCGTCATGATCATCATGATCATCATCAGCAGCACCAGGCACTAGAACCAGCACCAGCATCAGCTCCAGCTTCATCCAGCGGCCACTAAACAAATCGTCGTTATTCTCATAATAGTACCCTGTTATAGTCCAAACACAAAAACGCACACACACACACACACACACACACATACACACTAATGCCAACACCATTCACATCATCATCATCATGATCATCATCTTAACATACCACAGACGGACAACACCACAGAAATATTTGTTGCAGCAAATCGAGGCAACGTCATGCGAATCATTGTCATTATTTTTAAGCTGCTGTTGTTGTAGCTGCCTGCCGCTATTGCTCAGGCCGCTCCAGCAGCCTGATCATCTTCATCTTCATTCTCATTCTCATATTCTTCACTTTTCCACTGATACACTGACGACGACTCCGCCAACTCCATAAAGTTTAATTTTACAACTTGACTGTTAAAGGTTACATACTCGCACATACCGCATATTTCAACTTTACGTTAATGCGAAAATGGTGCAGCAGCTTAAAGGAAGGAAATCTTCATTCAACTTTTAACACTTTTTTTTTTTAAATAGAAAAAGAAGTTTTAGGGTTTTTAAATTATGAAAAAGAGAAGTACAATCAAAACATTTAGATTATGATAAAACTTGTATAGGGGAAGGGGGCATGTTCCCCCCCCCTTAGCGATTTCTTCACTGACTTTTACGCAAATAATAAAATTTCTAACAAAAATATGCCAGCACTTTTAATGACATATAATTTGTTATTATTAAAGGTTTGACATACTCTCCTGGGGCGGATACAAGGGGAGCGATCCCTCCCTCTCTAAAATCTAACAAAACTTATATAAGAAACTGCAGTTAACAACTCACACTGTTCGGTTTTATATAAAATTTTGCCAAATTAACCCCACAGGACCCGCCTCTGATCCTTTCCAAAAACAACCGCTCAATTTCATACGTCCATTAGCGGAGTAAAATGGCTGCAGCGAATTCTCTATCTTCCTCTAACTCTAACACTTTACCCTTCCAACATGGTGCCGGTACAATTTATAGCATAAGTAGGGGTCCTTCCCTAAGTGCATTGCAAGAGTAGGTGTCGTCCTCTGAGTAGCGGTCCTAGAAAATAAATTCTTTCAATTTAAAAAATATTTCACTCAGAAAAGCTTTTGGAGAAAATGAAATGGACGCATCAATTTATTTTCAGTTTTAATTGTTTAACAATTTCTGACTTCCAAAAAAACAGGAGCCATCAACTGGTATTTTTATTTTTTTACAATTTGGATCCACCAATTTTTTCGAAAACGGAAAAGAATTTATGCTCACTTTCGCCGAAATTTTGTATTTAATTGATGACAATTTACGAGTGGGATAAAACATCGTTCAAATATCTGCCTGGGGTTCTCTGGGTGTAGATCATCCAGAATATCCTCCAAAATCAGGCTGACTTTGACCGATGAAACGGGTCAGGTTGGCTTTTAGAGCTCCTGCGACTTGAGGAAACCCCACAATATAAAATCTAATAGGACTTTTCTGCCTACTTGCATACTTTGATCTTGTTGGTCGATCGTATACGGAAGTAGCGGTGTCTCCAACTGTCCTCTCTCGGTACTACGAAAATGGGCGAAGTCCGTGAATATGCGCCACCAGAGAAACTTTAAGAAATATAATTTTCCTAGTTCCTTTAAGAGATTATCAAAAAGGACTTTATTTTTTTGTTACCAGCCAATAAAAAATTATACGAGGTCTGTTAAAAAATCAGGTATACAAAATTTTTTTTACCTTAAACATATTTATTTACTCACGAATTTCTATTTTGTCAGAGTTTTTTTTCTCTAATATTCGCTGCAGTTCTGATATGAGTTTTGTATGTATGTCCTGGAGCTCATTTACATCTGCTCAAAATTCTTTGAAAAGTGTATGTGCCCCGCGCAGTTCAAAAAATCAATTTATGGTCTAAACAACCCTCGTGTAGGAAGAAGCCTTGAAAATTTCTGTTATAATGCGTGTACAAAACTCAATCTAAATTATTTTCTTGTTGCCAGCCAATAAAAAATTATACGAGGTCCGTTAAAAAATTAGGTAAACATTATTTTTACCCTAAAACTATTTATTTATTTATAAATTTATATTTTGTCAGAGTTGTTTTTTTTTCTAATAATTGATGCAGTTCTGTTATGAGTCTTGTTCGTATGTCCTTGAGCTCATTTACATAAAATGTAAAGGATATTCTTATGTAGATTCGCACAAGGGAAATATTTTCTGCAACATTTTGTTATAAAACTGCTAAAATCAGCGTTAAAAAGTCGCATAGAAAGCAGCAATAAAATCTTTTTATTTCTTTTATGTTTTGTACAGGCATTTCTGCTGTCGAAGTTTTTTGAAAAATGTACGTATCCCGCGCAGTTTGAGAATTTATTTTATGGCCCAAACAGCCCTGGCGTAGGAAGAAGTTTTGAAAATTTATTTTCTTTATAAATGCCTGTACAAAACATAAAAGAAATAAAAAGATTTTATTGCTGCTTTCTAGGCGACTTTTTAACGCTGATTTTAACAGTTTTATAACAAAATGTTGGAGAAAATATTTCCCTTGTGCGAATCTACATAAGAATACCCTTTAAATTTTATGTGCTTCGTTGATATTGATGTACAATAAAACACTCAAACATGTACCACAAAAAAAAAAGAATTAAAAAATCTTGTAGCTGCTCTATTAAAACACGATTTTATTTCTTTAGCAAATTTACTACAATTCCAATCAAGTTGGTTGCCCTTTTAGGGCACGATATCGCTGGCGTTTTAAGTTTTTATAACTCTAATAGAGGGATATTTTATATGCATTTTTATATGCTGCATGATTTCCTACAGGTCAAATATATTCTTTAGTTGATTCCAGATATAAATCAATTGTTTTTTTATCTCTAAAAAATTCCGTAAATGTGAATGCACTCTTTTAGTGTACTGCCTGGGAAAAGGCAACCAACACATTGTTGTTGGTGTGTGCAAAATAGAAAATGCTGAGAGTTATTTTAAACTTCAGGATAATCCAACGCAGTGTTGCATTGTTTGTTTTAATGTCTTCGCTTATGCTGCTGCTGTTGTGGTTGTTGCTGCTGCTGGAACATTATCACTATGTTTCGATCAGAAAGTTTTTTTCGCTGCAAAACTTTTTTCTTTAACATATTTTTGATTCGGTTGTTTTGTCTTCAACCAGGAATGTGGCCAACAAGTTAAAAAAATATTTCTTACAAATTCATGTGTGTATGAAAAGTTGATTTTTTCTTTCACTTTTTTTAGGTTTTTTTTTTTGTTATTTTATAATTTTGATCTGACAACAACTTTTGAGCAAAAAAAAAAAATTAAAAATAAAACAGAAAAGGTAAAGTACAACGCAACTTTAAAGAGCCAACAACAACAGCAACTACAAGCAGCAATACATTCGTCTCATACTTGAAGAAAATTGCACTAATTTAGGTTTGATATTTTTGAAAAAAATTAAAAAGAAGAAGAAAGAGAAAAATAATCAACAACAACAACAACAACTGCAGAGAAAGAAAGAAAAAGAAATAAAAACTGAAACAAGGATTATCGGCAGACATAAAACAAAAGCAACATACGAATGCTTAACTGCTGCTGCTTCTTCTTCTTATTTTCTGGTAAGCATTGTTGTTGCTGTTTTATTTAGTTTAGGAAAAATTGCGAATTCCCACAAAAATTGTAAAATTGTAAAAGAAAAGAAAAGAAAAGAGGAAAAAAACCTTAATTGCCCTACCGAAATGCTTGCAACACTTCTTGCAACACTTGCAACCAGAGATTGCCAGGCATGCACACAAACACACCTCGCAATTATTTGGCAACCTGCAATAAACTATAAACGCCAGCAAGCAAACAGACATCAGCAGCATCACTCACTCACCCATTCACACACACACACACACACACATCCTTTTGCTGGGTTACGACTTTCAGCCATATGTGTGATGTGCCTTAAGACGTGCCTCATTATTATTTGCCACATGTCGAAATGTCACATACTTTAAAACAATTCAAACTCAATAAGCAGCCTACATGTTGGCATGTCAACACCAGCTACAATACCCGGCAACAGCAACAACATGCAATGCCAGTGCAGCAACAGAATTTTGAAAAAAATTTACAACAACAATATAAATCAAAAATTACGACAACAACAACAAAAATTGCCCCGCAGTATCTCAATATCAAATGCCACGTACTCTAGCAACTGCCTCCTCTTTTACACTCAACGCCCTCTTCCCTTCTCTTTACAACCCCCCTTTGCCCCTCTCTCTCCCTCTCTCTCTTTCTAACTAGTGGCTTCATTGTCATCTCTTATTTTGGTTAATTCACCACTTTTATGTTCGCTAACAATTGGCGCTTAAATTCAAACCATATTTGCCACGAATATGTGACACTTTTCGATTTTAATGTTTGTTTTTGTTGTTGTTGTTGTTGTTTTTTCATACGTTTCTTTCGCACTCTCCGCTTAAACGCTAATCAATTTACACCCGGTCCAAAACAGGCGCTCATTTAACTCGGCTTCATACTTGTCAATTTTACACAATTCAGTTTCAGTTCGTTTTGGCTGTTTTCATTTTCGATTTTTCTTTCATCTCTGCTAATCAGAAAAATAACAACAACTTAATCCGCCAATGTCAATCACCGTGTAGCCAAGCAAATGCACACACACACACACTCACACACGCAGTCGTACAAAGAGACACACATGCGGACATGGCAACAACGTTCACAATCGACGCTGCTGTGCCGGCGTTAAGCCTCCTTTTCACATACAAAATGGATGGACAGACGGACGGACAGACAGACACATACAGACGGACACGTAGTCTAGAAATCTTGTACGAAAACACCACACACAGTGTGTGTTTGTCTTATTTTGGAAATGTGTAAATTTTTTCCAAATACAAAAATTCCCAACAACTTTCCAAAATTGGCAATTTCATTCTCTTTTGTTGGCGACGCGTTTTTCTTCTCTATTTCCAAACAACCAAAAGAAACTCATCATCATCATCAACAACATCATCAGCAACATCCGAATAGAAGAGGCTGTTGTACATGGGAAAATAATGAGAACCTGGAAAATTTTGTTCTAAAAATATTTAATTGGAACGGAATTAAGCAGCAGTCCTATTTAATTTCTACTGAAAGATTTCAAAACACTCCAGAGGATATTAAAATGGAAGTCCTTTTTAATTGCTTCTGAAGCACTTCAAAATACCCAAGAGGTTATTAGCTGACGGGTAACCATTTAGTGGTTTTAAAATAGCCAGTCTGGCAAGGCTGTCAGCTGTTGACTATCTGTCATCATATCAACTCGGATTTATTATGAATATGATTGGCTTAGCAGCCGTCGAATAAGTAAAACTAAAGAAAATTACTAGACCACTTTTCCGACACTACAGGGTGATTGTGATTGTCATAATCGACCCACTGTGCAAAGAAATGAGACTAGAAATTCGACGAGTCTGAGTATGATAAGCAACCATAGCGAATAAATAAAACTAGAGACAATCACGAGACCACTTTTCCGTCACTACAGGGTGATCGTCATAATCGACCCACTGTGCAAAGAATTGAGACGAGAAATTTGACGAGTCTGAGTATGATAAGCAACCATAGCGAATAAATAAAACTAGAGACAATCACGAGACCACTTTTCCGTCACTACAGGGTGATCGTCATAATCGACCCACTGTGCAAAGAATTGGCAGAGGTATACGAGAAATTTGACGAGTCTGAAAGCGTTATAGTTACCGGCAGGGCTTTTCATTATTGCAGTGAACACACGCATAATTCAAGCCCGAGTAACTCATAATTCATAATTGAGTTGTTCAAAGCTCACGCGTTAGTCACGCATAATTCAAAAAGGTGTCACGCATAGTTAAAAAACAAGTCAGCAAAACTTAAAAACTTAGTCACTCATAAGTCATGCGAAAGTTACTTGTAACACACGCGTGACTCGCCTATAACTCACGCATGAGTCGTTCATAATTTACGCGTGAGTAATGAAGAGCTCAAAAAAAGAGAAACGCATAAGTCATGCCAAATTTATATGTAAGTCACTCTTAAGTTACGAGGGATTCACTCATAAGTCACTAGTGAATCACTTTTGATTGTTGGAAAAAAAATTATTTTCTAATTCTCTGGCCTAGTGAGTGCTCCTTAGGCTGGTTAATTAATTTATGCATATTTGACTGACTAGTATCGTCAGTCATTCACTGTCACACAATTCAGCGAAAACGTGTGTGAACAAAAAAGTCATTGTTTTTTAGTTGATTAATAATTCCATAGTTTTTTTAGAAGGCTGCTCTGTATAACGACAAGATTTTGTTGCAGAATTGTATTTCTTTAAATGTAAGGGAATTTGTAAGGGAAGATGCCCTCCACCCCTCCCATAACTTCTAAGGTTTTGCTGCTATTCCTGAAAGTCGCTCACATCAAATGTAGTCAGTCCCACTGTTGTTGGTATTCTAAAAATGAAAGAAAATAAAAAATTATTTTGTATATCACCTATAACAACAACATAGATTTTTTAGAATTTGCTGGTTGTAAAAAAAAGCATGTTCGACCCCACTGTGCAACGATTTAATAGTGTCCTTTGTAGTATAAAGTGTCCTTTTTATAAATTTTATATATGAAAGATTATTCTCTAAAGTTGGCCCAGTGTGATCTTCCTCTGTCCGTGTCTCAACAGCTCTCTCTGCCTCTCTATCTCTCTCTCTCACTCTCTAATTATTTCTCCTTCTGTATTTCGTAATAACAGATAAAAAATGTATGTTTTTATTTAAAAGCAGATGTAATTTCAGACCTTTCCTTTTCTTTGGTTTTTTTACTGTCCACGTCACTGTTCCTGTCACTTATTTGCAATATTTATCCGGTCATAAATATTATCCTATTCATTCTGGCTTAAAGCAGTGGTCGTGTCATTTACGTTAAAGAGATCCATTCATCTTTTATGACTTTAAATTTCATAATTTTTTTCTTTCTGCTGCCAGCAACAGCAGGTTGTTGGTCTCCAGACTGCTCTAACACAATTGCAAAAAAAAAATCCTTGTTTTTTGAAAAAAAAATATTTCACTTTTTTTATTTTATTTGTATTTTTTGTTGTTGTTGCTGATTAGAAGATACTCAAACTCTTAGATAAATAAATGACTGACTGACTCTGTCAGCCAGACTGGTTGGATGGTGGTTGCCCAACATTTTCCAGGCATTTTCATTTCTCTACTTCAGGCATATCAATCACTTAAGCAAATCCGACAACTGTTGGAAAGAAAATAATAAAATCCGAAATCGATTTGACATTTTATTGCAAAATCTATTGAATAACAAAAACAAAAACGTGGAGAAAAACAAACTTTGCGGTTGAAAATATTTTCAGCTCAACCAATCAAAAATATTAAATGAAACTGAAAACTCTCTTTCAACAATTTCGAAACTTAAAAATGAAATCTGTTTAAGTCTGTCAAAGCAGATGATGGTGATGACGGGCAGAGAAATCTTGATGTTGATATTTGATTTGATTGCTGGCTTGAGATAATAATAGACCAGACCAGACCAGATAATCGTTTTATGTTGTAGTTTATCTCTTTTTTCTTCTTCTTCCTCCTCTTCTTCTTTCTAATGCCGTGACGGTTTCTTCCATAATTAGCTTAAGCTGGCGTTAAGAAATTAAAAAAAACCCCATCGACAATAAAAGCAAATGAAATTGAGCGGAAAACGACCGTAAAAAAATTTATTGTGTTTATTAAACGTCTTTAAGACGGAAGTCATAAATCTGGTGGTTACAAATACTTTTTTGTGATTAAGCCATTAAACAGTTAATCGAATAAAACTATTATAAATTCTTAGAAAAATATTTGAGAAACAGATTTGAAAACAGTCTTGCCTTTTTAGAAAAAATCTTTTAGAAAATTAATCTCTTGAAAAATATCTGTCCAACGCTCTTTTCACGTTTTCAAAAACTCTTTTTTTTCGAAAATTATTATATTAAAAATTTTAAAAAGTATTCCCTGTTGTAGAAGTAACTCTAGAATAAAATTTTTTAAAAGTCACTTTCTGTTTTACTGTTTAAAATCACTCGAGTTAAAAAAAGTATATCCTTTTGAAAAGTCCACCTTTTAGAAAAGTACTTTTTGAAAATTTATCTTTTAAAAAATATATTTGTAAAGCGCAGTTGACTTTTTCAAAAACTCTTTTCATTAAAAATTATTATATTAAAAATTTAAAAAAGTATTCCCCGTAGAAAAAGTACCTCTAAAATTTAATATCCTTAAAGGCGTTCTCCGTTAAAGGCTCTTATATGGAAACTGCTTTTTAATGTATGCATTTTAAAACAGCACTATTTTAAAAAGTACTCCTTTAAGTCGTACCAGTGAAAACACATTTTTTTAAAATGTTTTCCATGAGAAAAGTACTTATTACAGTATAGCATAAAAAGTACTTAAAAACAAGTATATCCAAAGATTAACGATTATAAAGCACTTCTCTAATTATAAAGTACTTTCTCAAAAAGTACCAATTTCAAAAAAGATCTCCTAGGAAATACCATTTTTTCAAAAAGCACCAATTAAAAATTACCTTTTTTGAAGTATTAATTATAAAGTACTTTTTCAAAAAGTACCAAATTAAAAAATATCTCTTAGAAATTATGGCTGTTATAAAATGCTTACTAAATACGTACCACCTAAAAAGTAGTATTTCAAAAAGCACCTAAAAACGTACTTTCTTAAAGTACCAATTATAAATTACTTATTCAAAAAGTACCAAATTGAAAAACATATCTCTTAGGAACTACGGCTATAATAAAATACTTAATAAATAAGTACCACCTAAAAAGACTATTTCAAAAGCACCAAAGAACGTACCTTCTTAAAGTACCAATTATAAAGTACTTATTCAAAAAGTACCAAATTGAAAAAAATATATCTCTTAGGAACTACCGCTATAATAAAATGCTCAATAAATACGTACCACCTAAAAAGTACTATTTCAAAAAGCACCAAAGAACGTACCTTCTTAAAGTACCAATTATAAAGTACTTATTCAAAAAGTACCAAATTGAAAAACATATCTCTTAGGAACTACGGCTATAATAAAATGCTTAATAAGTACGTACCACCTAAAAAGAATTTTTTTTAAACGCACCAATTAAAACAAGTACTATTTTAAAGTACTAATTATAAATTACTTTTTCAAAAAGTACCGAATCAAAAAATATCTCTTAGATAGTACGACTCTAATAAATGGGCTACGTTTGTAGTAACGTAGCCCCTAAAATATACTATATCTAAAAGCACCAGCTAAAAAGTACTTTTTTAATGTACTAATTATATAGTACTAGGAAGTACGACTCTAGTAAATAGTTAAAATAAACGTGCCCCTAAAATATACTATTTCTAAAAGCACAAATTAAAAAGTACTTTTTTAAAGTACTAATTATAAAGTACTTATGCAAAAAGTATCAAATTAAAAATATATCTCTTCGGGTGTACGGTTATAATAAAATACTTTCTAAAAACGTTTCACCTGAAAAGTACTATTTCAAAAAGTACCAATTAAAAAGTACTTATTTTAAGTACATACTAAAAACTACTTTTTCAAAAAGTATTAATTTAAAATAGTCTCTTTTAGAAAGTACGGCCACAATCAAATAAATAACAATTACTATGTATTTCAAAAAGCGCCAAATAAAACGTACTTTTTAAAGTACAACTATAAAGTACTTTTTCAAAAAGTACCAATTTCATAAAAGATCTCTTAGGAAATACCGCTATAATAAAATGCTTACTGAAGCGCGCACCACCTAAAAAGCACTTTTTGAAAAAGCAGCAATTAAAATGTACGTTTTACAAGTACTAATTATAAAGTACTTTTTCAAAAAGTACCCAATTGAAAATTATCTCTTAGGAACTACGACTTACTATAAACGTAACCCCTAAAATATACTATTTCAAAAAGTACCAATGAAAAAGCATGTACTAAAATAGTAGAGTCACAAAAGTACTTAAAAAAATTTTAAGAAAGTACCTGCTACAAATCAAAAATCAATTATTAATAAATAAAATCGTTAAACAATTTTTATCGTCGAAAAAGAGGTGATTTTAAAAACATCGATCGTCGAAAAAGCATTTTACCACTTTCTTGCCCAGTGCCCAGCCCTGCGTTTTCCGACAACCAGTTTTTAGACAACCATCTTCTACATAAACTTTCAGACTTGCCAGAGATCTGTCGAAGTGATCTGGTTAGACACGTGAGTGCGATGGTTTGCAATTATCACGTCGGCTTCACCTGAATGTATCATCTCTAATTTTATATTTTTCATTAAAATTTTAATTCTTTTAATCGATCTGTTTCTGTTTCTTTGTTTTAGACAAAATAATCATTTAGTTTTTTGTTTCTCTTTTTTATTCCAGCAAATTAATGATCTTTCGAACAAAACGATGATCTGCTTAACGCCTGAACTGAATACCTTTTTTCCGCTGTTAAAATGGAATGACTCATGGCAGCATCCATCGACGCGTTTTATCTCCGATCAGTGTGTGCGATCTCATTTAAACTGTTTAACAACTCGCCAGCCTCCGTCTGTCTATTCCTTTTTGGTATGTTGATTCCTTCTTTTATCTTTTTATTTATTTCAGTCTTTTTATTTGTATTAACATTGAATTTTTATTTTAAATATTTATTGTGGTTGTTTGTTGCTTTTGTTGTCTTTAATGTGGCTTCTCTGTTTAATTTCTCTGCAATTTTTCGTTGTTGTTTTCGTTTCTTTTGCTGCGTATTTAACGCTTTTGTTTTTGGGCTCATTTTGTTTTCCAAGCGGCTTTTGCTCTTCAACTCAAAGCGTTCCACTGTTTGTGTGGGAAAATTCTTAAGGGTTTCATGTTTTCACTGTTTTTTTAATTTCTGTTAATTTGCGAAATATTTAATTCATTTTGAATGGCTGTAACGTTGGACGAGGTCTCGTGTTGTAAAGGAATTTTGAAAAAGGGAAAGGTGAATCATTTAAAGAGTTGCAAAAAATAAAAGAGAAATAAAATAAATTGTGAGTTTGACTGGGAGTTTGTTTGATAGCAAAAACAATTACGTAGATATTTGTCGGCTCGTTCGCTATGGATGGAAAGTACGCTGCAATTGAAACATAAATTTTAAGCGATTTCGAGTATCTGGACTATCCCCGGGATAATATATTTTTTGATCGTGTTGAAAAAGTGATCGTGTAAAGCATTTTAGCGATCGAAATATATAGATTTGAAGTGAAATAAAACCAAATCGGTTCATACTATTTTAATTAAAAGCCAGAACATGTTTTCAAATTATTTGGCATTACTGCTGCCATGTTCTTTTCTCGAAAACATGTTGCATTTCTTACACCTTTTCATAAAAATCTGCAGTTACACGAAATTTTAAAACAAATATATATTTTCGTAAGAGTTTCTAAATAAATTGCGTATAAATTTACTAGTTCCTTATGACATGAAACTAAAAAGTGCAACATTTTTTTTACAAAAGTAAGTAAAATAATCGATTCATACTGTATTATTTAAGACCCAGAACATGTTTCTGTAACATTTGGCATTAGTGCAGCCATGTTCTTTTCTCAAAAACATGTTGCATTTCTTACACTTTTTAATAAAAACCTGCAGTTACTCAGAGTTTTGTAACATAAACATATTTTCGTAGGAGATTCCAAATAAATTTCAATTAAACTTTCTAGTTCCTTATGACATGAAACTAAAAAGTGCAAAATTTTTTCACACAAGTAAGTAAAATAATCGATTCATAATGTATTATTTAAGACGCAGAACATGTTTCTGTAACATTTGGCATTAGTGCTGACATGTTCTTTTCTCAAAAACATGTTGCATTTCTTACAATTTTTGATAAAAATCTGCAGTTACACGAAATTTTAAAACAAATATATATTTTCGTAAGAGTTTCTAAATAAATTGCGTATAAATTTACTAGTTCTTTATGACATGAAACTAAAAAGTGCAACATTTTTTCACAAAAGAAAGCAAGCAAACATATGTAATAAAGTGCAAAATTATGGAACTCATTTATGTTGATGTGAAAAAATAAGTTGAAAGCTTGCAACCTTCCATCACCGTCAATTACAGTGCGCTAAAAACCAGTAAAAATTGTGCTTAAATTGAGTGAGTGAAAAAAGTGCGCTAAATGTTGCATTTATTTTAGACGGCTCTAGTTTAAATGTTAAGGGAGAGAGGTCTTTTTATAATTTTATATAAAACAAGACAGTGCAGTTTGCAAATTATAGTTTGTTGAAGTAATCTTATTAGGGTTTTTTTTTGGAGGGAGGGCCTCCCTCTTTCCCCTTTTTTTGTATCCCCGCCAGTAGACGCTTGATTGATTTGATTTGCTTTGCTTTGCTTTATTATTAAATATTTTTTAAGGCTGGTGGAGGACTGGATTTTTATAGTGATCAAAAAAAAGCAGTGAAATTTTCTGCACTTTTATTTAGGGGCAGTTAAATTTATCAATAAAAATTTAATGCTGTACCCCAACGCATGCTTTTGAGATATAGTGCGCTTACGCACTGTATAGCGAGACTTTTACAGTTACTGAAATTTTAATATGAAATTATTTAAAATTTTCAGAAGTCCCACAATTTAATGTTTTGTGAGTTTGAAAAGAATTAGATGTTCTATCACTATCAAGAGTTAAAAAAAAAAATTAACGGTGGCGTATGATTAATAGTATTTCTTGTTTAATAATTTCTTTAAAATTCCTTTTAAATATTTCAGCATTTTTTTATAAAATATTAAAAAGGAAATATTATGGAAAAGAATAATTCATAATTGTTATGAATTTATGTTGATCAAAACCACCAGCACAAAATTGCACTTTTTCACACACATTTTATTTGAAATGATTTTTTATTTATTATTTTTATTTTTTTGCCACATGATTTACAATAGAAATAAATAAAGATTGAATGTGTGGAAAAAGAGAAATAATTGCCATCTTCCGTTTACAAGTAACAAAAACAAAAACAACAACAAAAAGTTTAGTTGAAATCTGACTGATATTTTGCTGTTGCTGTTGTTGTTGTTGTTGTTGTTGTTGTTGTTGTTATTGGTTTTACCTTCAACAAAACAATGGGCATTTATAAACTGCAATCGCAGTGAAGTTTAACGCTGGCAACAGAAAATAAATAAATTGTATGAAAATAATTCAAAATAGTGCCTTGAGAACTCGAGCATCCGAGTGTCATTGGCAAAGGCCTTTAGCGATACTCGTACTAAACAGACAGTGAGCGGCGCAAAAACCAAACACACACACACAATTAACTTTTTATGTAAAAATTGGCGTTGGCAGCTACACTGGCTGCTCAATAAATCCGGGCATGTGTGCACGTACAACAGTGTGTGTGTGTGTGTGTGTGTAGCAACTATGTTGCATGTGGTATGTGCAACAGCAATCAATATAACCCACTACATGCAGCGCACAAATAGTGAACAAAACAAATTTCTTATTTATTTTGCAAGCAAATCGCACAAGAACTTAAAAAAACAACAACAACAACAAAAAGAAATAGAAACAATTGCACGATTTCAGGTCTTGTTTTTTATATTTTTTTATCTTATTCAATAAAACTGAAACCAGTGATCAGTCAAGTGATCGGCGCAACTAGCAAAAGTCTAAAAACAAAAACAAAAAAAAAAGAAAGAATTAAAACAAAATGTTGCACCAGTTGCAAGTTGTATCAACGTTAAGTTGTTGTTTCGGTTTTATTCTAAATGCTTGAATCGAGGAAAAAAATATTTTGCGAGAACTGAAAGTCGCAGCACATCGTATTCGCATACACTCGTTACAAATATTAAGTTGGCGGCTACCAGCCTGGCCTGGGCCTGCTACATGTTGCTGCTACATGATGATGCTGATCATGATGCCACACCGCATGTAGCATAACGTTTTTGCTATATCGGTGTGTATGTATGTGTGTGTGTGTTTTCTTTTGTTTGCTGTTGTCGCTGTTGCCTTTTTATTTTGTTATTTCATCAATTTTTTGTCGCTCTTTTACAAACGTATTTATTTATTGTCTAGTTTTGTAAAGCACGACGACATTTCAAGATTTAATGTTTTATATACGTTAACAACAACAACAACAACAACAGTAACAGCAACAACAGTGCTGAAAAAATTGCATGCGACAATTGTTTTCATCCCATCGCCATCGTCGTTGTCACCATCCCCATCATAATCATCATCATCGACATCATCATCATCGACATCATCATCATCATCGTCATCATCATCATCATGCAGCTCATTTCCCTTGTCAACACCATCCACACACACACACACACACACACACTCTTAAAGGCATTCGACTGTGTTGAAACAATTTGAAAGAATTAAAAAAAATTTATTGCTTAAATTTTTATTTTACTTGCATATTTTTATATTCAAAACTAAATCCACAAACAAATAAATTAAAAGCTGTCGCAGCTACCAAATATTTGACGAAATAAGCGTAGCCCATAATTTTTTAGGAAAACAACCTTCTAAAGATCCTGCGAAATATATCCACAATAATCAATATAACCTTTTATCACTTCATTTGTCGGCGATACATACGAAATAAAAAAAAATTGCAAAAAAAAATAGTGGTCACGCTTGTTTCGTCAAATATTTGATAGATGTAAACGAATTTTAACTGCAACTGAATGGAATGCAGCTCTCATACGTTCTAAATTTGTAAAAGTCTTGGACAGGCACTGAATTTTTTTTTAAAAGTCAGTTTTATAAAAATTTAAATGCTTTAAAAGCAACAATTTTAAAAGAAAATCTTCTTAAATTGTGGCCTCAGAAAGGTACCGGTTTTAAATGGTACTTTATAAAAAAAGCCCGCTACCATGGGCCAAATATTTTAAAAATTTGCTATTTATAATTAGTTTTTTTTTTGCGAAGAGTACTGTTTTCAAAGGTACTATTCTAAAAAGTACTTTTCTGAAATGGTACTTTTCGGGACAGATAACTTTTTAAAAATTCTTTTAACAGCAGTAATTATTTTACATATGATGTAAGTTTTTGAAAAAAAGTACTAAATTTTCGAAAGGTACTTTCTAAAATTCACTCATTCAAAACGTACTTTCTTAAAAAGTACTATTTAGAAGGGAACTTTCTTAAAAATTACTATTTTAAAAACCAAATTTTATAAAAAAAACTTAAGAAGACGCTTTTTGGAAATGTACTTCTTTTTGAGATACCATTTTCAAAAATTACTTTTTCAAAAGGTACTATTTTAAAAGGTTCTTTTCTGTAATGGTACTTTTGAGCACTGATAATTTTTAACAATTCTTTTAGTAGAAGTACTTATTTTATAATGTAAAAATTTATGAAAGGTACTTTCTAAGAGGTACTCATTCCAAATGTACTTTCTTAGAAAGTACTATTCAGAAAGGAACTTTCTTAAAAATTACTATTTTAAAGACCAAATTTTGTAAGAAGAACTTAAAAAGACGCTTTTTGGAAATATACTTCTTTTTGAGTTACCATTTTCAAAAAGTACTTTTTTAAAAGGTGCTACTTTAAAAGGTACTTAAAAAAAAATGTTTTTCAAAAGGTACTTTGTTGAAAGGTACTTACTTGTTCAGAGAAATCGTTTTCTTACTTTTCTCAAAGCTGTTTTTGCAAAAGATACTATTTTAAAAATACTTTTTTTCAAAAAGCTGTCTACGAAAAGTACTTTTTCAAAGGGTACTACTTTAAAAGGTACTTCTTAAAAAAATGGGTTTCAAAAGGTACTTTGTTGGAAGGTACTTCTTCGGAAAAAGCATTTTCTTACTTTTCAAAAAGCTGTTTCGGTGAAAGATACTATTTTAAAAGTACTTTTTTCAAAAGCGAAAGGTACTTTTTAAAAAGCACTATTTAAAAAGGATAGTTTTTCAGAGTTACTATTTTAAAAAGTACCTTTCTGAAAAGTATTTCTTCAAAACAATACTTCTTAGGAGGAATATTTAAAAGTAACTTTTTCACAGGTACCACTTGAAAAGGTACTTTTTCATAACCTGCTATTTTGAAAATTACCTTGGGCAAAAGCTTGTTTTCTGCAAGGTACTATTTGCAAAAAGCATTTTCTTGCTTTTCAAAAAAAATATTTCTGTGAAAAGTACTCTTAAAAGTACTTTTTCAAAAAGTCATATTATTAAAAGTACTCTTTCAAGCATCTATATCTGCGAAAGTTACTTTTTAAAAAATATTGCTTCGAAAAGTAATTTTTGGGAAAGGTACTTTTTTAAAAGGTACTCTTTTAAAAATACATATTTGGGTTAGGTTTTATTTAAATAAGTACTTTTTCAATAGATATTTTTGCGAAAGGTACTTTTTCAAAAAGTACTTTTATATAAAGGACTTATTCAAGAATACTTGTTATCAAGGAAGGGTACGTTTTTAAATACTTTTTTCAAATATTGATATTTCGGAAAGGTACTATTTCATAAAGCAAATTTTTTCCCTCTTTCTAAAAACTATTTTGTTGCTTGTGAGTTTTGTTTTAAGCACTTAACAATAGTTTTTGTTAAAAAGTACTTATTCTATAGTACTTTTAAACGATACTGTCGTTTAAAGGTACTATTTTGTGGAGTAAGTTTTTTTTAAGGTTGCTAAAACAAATCCTTTCAAAAGGTACTGTTTTGGGGGCCACTCCTGTTAGAGGGTAATTTTTAGAATGTATTTTTAGAAGGGTTGGTAGGGTTAAATTCAGACATGAAGTAAAATCTGCGTGATTCCTTTTTAAAAACTATTATATAAAAATTATTTTGTAGAAATCACATTTTAAACGGTTTTTTATAAAACCATTTCGGTGATTATTGGCTGTTAAGGGTTGCGATCCATCGCCAGTATTATGAAAGATCGTTTTAGACAAGATTTTGCCTGAAGCAGCTTGTCCACACACACCTGCCCCGTTTGGCCAAAGTGATCACGTCTTGGCTTATTAGCAATTAAATCGAACAAAAAGATTTTCAAATCTCCTGGAATGAAAGTGAATTTATGGCAACGATCACAACAACTGAATCACTCAACTCTTCCGCAGAAACTTGAAACGGGGTCATAATTACAAATGCCAGCGTTATCATATTTATCGCTTTTGCAATCATCCTCAGTCACATCGCCATCATGATCATCATCATCGTCATCGTCGTTAACATGATCGTCGTCATCGTCGACTCGGCATGATCGTTTTCAAAATCTGGTTGCAAATGAAAGTTTATGTGTGTGACTTTTTTGATTTTTAGTCCCTTTTTTATGTGCTTTTTTTTATTTATTTTTATTAATTTTTTTTTTATTTGTTTTTATTTGTAAACGGTCTCACCTTTCCCAAGAAGATGTGATGCGTGTTTTATGCGCTGGTCACTTAAAATTTGCTCTTTTTTTCCTGAGTGTGTGTGTGTGTGCGGAAGAAAAAAAGTTTGTTAAAGTCTGCAGAATGCGTTTGAATATTTTTCTCTCTCCGTTTTGCTCCGGGATTAAATGCAAGCGATCTTGATAATGACATTAAAAGCTGCAGACGTCTTGCGATTTCAAACGGCCTGTCTGTTTAATAAAATCCACAAGAGAAAAATTAACAAAAAATTGTGGCAATAAAAAAAAAATTAAATGGAAAATTCAAAGAGGCAGCAACAGATTCTGATTCTGTTGTTGAAAAGATTTGCAGAAGCCTCATTTCACTTCACATCAATTTGGGAACAGCTTCTTTGCCGCAGAATGACGATCATTTCGCCCAACAAAAAACGGACGATTTGATGATGGTCTTGTTTGGTCGCTCCGTAGTGTCTGTTGTTAACTTGACAGCGTTAAGCCCTCAACATTTTTTACATGCGTTTCGGGACGTTTGTTTAAGCCACCAACACAAACATCATTATCAACTTCATCATCATGATCGTCATCATGATCATCATCATCATGTGCGGCAGCATTCCATAACCCGCAAGAGGTGTGTATTCTTTTGGATCCATAAGTATCAACTTTTATTTAAAAATCTGCATTTCTTTTTGGCTTTTAATTGCTCCGCTGTTGTTGTTGGTACCCTTCCGAAGAAAAAAAATTAAATTAAAAAAAAAAACTGGTGAAATTGAAACGCCGCCTTTAAGTTCGCCATACGAACAGTCTTTAAGGTATCAGACGTTTTAAGTCTTTTATCATTATGTTGGCTTTGAAATCTTAAACTTGTTCTTAATTAGGTGAAAAACGGATTAAAATTATTTTTTGTTCTTCTTCTTCTTCTTCTGTTTATTGTGGCTCTTGAATTTTTATAATTTTTTTCCAACTCTGTTGTCCTTTTCATACACTCAGCGAAGGTGTACGAAAATAGTGATCATCAACTAAAAAAATTTCATAATTTCACAAGTTCTTTCGTCGGAGGACATATTTTGTTTGAATCGATTAAAACTTTTCCGCGCGGAAAGTTGCCCATATGAAAAACTAAAACATACTCCCCTATTTGGTTTGATCGTCAGTAGTCATATGAAATTTTATGCTCCGCCACTTGATAGGCGGATAACAGTTTATTTATAAAATATCTATGAAAAAATAGAATACGAGAAGTCTAACTATACTAAACTGATTTAAAGCAAATTACAATCCTGTGCTGCCATTTCATTATTTGCTTTGTATGCTATTTGTTTGAATTTTTTATTTTTTATTTTTTTTTTTTTTCATTATTACCAGCCGATAACTGTGGGTTGAATTCCAGCCCCTGTGGGCGTGGCAGAAAGCATAACAACGTTATCATGACTTAACACTTGAGTATTAAAATTGAATTTAGTTAAGATTTGATATCAATCGCTTAATAGCGCGAATAGTTATTGGAGTTAAGAATATAATCGAATAATAATCGATTAATTTCATATGGTTAATCGAATAATTTTAATTTTTCCATCTTAGTAGCTTAAAAATAACACAAAAATTAATAGTTTTGAAGTAAAGACTGTATTAATCGCTTAATGCCGCAAATAATTTAAGAATATAATCGAATAATAATCGATTAATATAATATATAGTTGATCGAATAACTTTTTTAATTTAATTTAAAAATAACATTAAAATAAGATATTCTGAAGTGAAGACTGTATTAATCGCTTATTAGCGCGAATAATTATTCGAGTTGAGCATGTAATAGAAAAATAATCGATTATTTTAATATTTGGTTAATCGATTAATTTTAATTTTTTCTTAGTAGTCTAAAAATAACCTTAAGATTAGAAGTTTTGAAGTAAATACTGTATTAATCATATAATATAGAGAATAATTTTAGGATATAATCGAATAATAATCGATTAATTTAAGATTTGGTTAATCGAGTAACTTTAATTTTTTAAATTGGCTTAAAAAGAACACCAAAATTAAATGTTTTCACTAAGTATTAATCGCTTAATAATGCGAATGATTATTCGAGTTGAGCATATAATCGATAAATAATCGATTAATGCAATATAAGTCGATTAATCGAATGATTTTAATTTTGTCTTTTTTAGTAGTTCAAAAATAACACTTACATTATAACAGTAAAGAACTTGCATTAATCGAAAAATAATCGATTATTGCAATAGTATTGGATTAATCGAATAATTTCAATGTTGTTTGTGTAAAAATAAGACAAAATTCTAAATAATTTCTAAAATATTTTTAAAAAATATGTGCCAAATCAATTCCTGCTTTTGTTTTAGTAAAATCTGATTTAGAAAAAAAATCGTTTAATCGATTAAAATTATTCGTCAATCGAAAATGTGCTCGTATCGACTTTTTATTCCACATTAAAGAGAGTGGCAAACAAAAGAAAAACAAAAACAAATTTTTGATTAATCGCTTTGTCGACAATTGAATTTATTGGTTAATCGAAAACCAATTGAATTATTTGAACAGTTAATCGTTCGAAATTAACCAATTAATCGAACAATAATCAATCAACAATCCGAATAACAATTAATCGAACTATCAGCAATAAATGAAGCGAACAATAATTATGCGATTGATTGAATAAAACTCGCCCGAATTGAATTAATTAATCGAACAACAATTAATCGACAAACCGGAACAACAATTAATCGAACTATAATTAATAATTGAAGCGAACAATCGAATATAATTATGCGATTAATTGAATAAAATTTAATCGACTAATCCAACTGCAATTAGTCGATGAATTGAATGATAGTTAATCGATTAACTTAACGAATATTCGATTAGTAGAACAACAAGTAATCGATTAATTACATAGCATATTTAATCGATTTAATTACCAACATTTGATCGACTCATCGAAGCAAAATTAAAACAAAAGTTTGAACAATTTTTGTACTAAACAAATTTTTCTCTCTGTGCATTCATGCACTGCCTTATTTTGTTCAGTCATTTATTTAAGTTAAAACTTAATTTTTTTTATTTTCAAAATGTGCTAATCATTTGTCAACCAGTCAAGTTGTGTTTTTCAGTCTTCTTATAATTTTTTTTTTTAATTTGTTGTGAATTTTTTATTTTTCATATAAATATTAAGTTTTTATATTTCATTTGTTTGGCGTTTAAAAAATCTTGTATGTATTTTTTATAACACATAATTTTATGGTTCTAAATATAACAAGATTTGCCATAAATGAAATGAATTAAAACTAAAATCGTTTTTGGGAAAAAAATCTTTATCGCCGCTGTTTGATGTTGCGTGTGTAACAGTTTTTGACAAGTTGTAAAATTTTCTAAATTTTTATTGCTGATCTTCGTACACGTTTCATAACAGAAAAGTTATTAAATCAGTAAAATCAGTTGTTTTTTTGTTTTTGGAAATATTTCTGAAAGTGCTAATGAAAAGTTTCCCATCGTTTAAGATTTCGTAAAACACTGTGTCACAAAAGATGTGGTTGGAGTTATTTTCGTGGCAAAGAAATCACTATTTTTAAGTGTAAATGAGTGCAGTTTTTTTTTTGTAACGACTGTACAATTAAGAGAGATAGAGAGAGGGAGAGAGAGAGAGCGTGAGAAGGAGTAAGGGAGGGGAGGGAGAATTTAATTCAAGTCTTGCTATCCAGGTAGATAAAGTTCTTTGAACAAATTTTCACTCAGCGGCTTTGAAAGAGGTGATAACGTGGCTTATATTGTCTGGGGAAAATTTAAAAAATATGAAATTTTAAAAAAAATTCGCCCTCTTCTTTTTATAAAATTTTCATTTAATCAAATGAACTAGAAAGCACTACATTTTTCAATATCAAGTTTTATTTAAAACTTGAAGGCAAGAAAATTTCCAAAAAAAATCCCCCCTTGATATCATCAGCGTTAATCCACTTCCACAAAATGTCCCATAAAATTTCCCAATAAATAACCTCAATATTGAGAGAGAGAAAATAATAATAAAATGCAAACAATTTTAAAGCACAATTTTCAGCCGAACAACTGAAATACTTGAGGACAATTTCGATGTCATATTATAAAATATTTATTTTAACTAAAAACATGAAAACAAATTCTGATCGTTACTTTCAACTTCATTTGTCCAGGTGATAATCGCCGCAACGGAGAGATCAGTCGATTGATCAGGTTATTAAGAACAACGTTGAGGACAATGAAGATCATGGTCATTAACATCATCATGATCATCATCATCATGATCATCATCATCATGATCATCATCATCATGATCATCATCATCATGATCATCATCGTCATGATCATCATCATGATCATCATTATCTTACAAGCGGCATCAGTTAGCACCGCAAAACGCTTTTAATTCTTCTTCAATTCAATAAATTCGAAACAACAAATAATAAAATTAAAAATAAAAGAAAAACAAAAACAAAAAATCGCAAATAATTGTAAATAGACTTCCGGTTGTCGCGTCATTATTGTCCATCAACTTTCAAACATGATGATCAAGGCTTTTTGCCTGCCTGCCTGCCTGCCAGCCTGCTGCTGCCCGCTGCTGTCTTCCACCAAGTCACTGTATAACTCACAGGCTGACTGAGTGACTGAATAACTGCCTTCTTAGAAACTCCTCGCAACCTTTTTGTACTGCTTTTCCTTCTTTTTATTATTTTTATTTTTATTATCTTTTTTTTTTTGCTTAAAAATTTTTCGTGTATGATCATTTTGATCAATTCATTCACACACTGAGTTTGCTGCTGCTGTTGTTGTTGTTGTTTTGTGATTTCGAGTATTTATGAGATAATATTTCTTCTAAAACAATTGCAGTTTTACGTTATTGTTTTTAAACGTTTTTGTTTTATTTTTCTTCTCTTCGATCTTCTCCTCTTTTTTCGTTTTAACTCGTTTATATAAGTATTTATTGGATATTAGCAACAACAAAAGAAATTGATAAATAAACAAGAAACTTTCATGATCATTGCGATCATCATTATCTTATAAGTTGCAAATAAAAACTGTTGTTACAACTTGTATGTGAAGTGGCAGCGAGTACTGGATGAGGAGCTGAAGTTCATTAAGATGCTTTAAATTTATGGCACTCAGAACAACGGGTTAGATGATGCAACGTGATCATGTCCATCAAGCACGTCATATGAAATATGGCGACTCAAATGTAACCAGCAGTGTAATGGACTGAGAGCCTAATTGTGTAAATCACTTCACCAGAGTGAAATTTAAATGGGAACCAAAAAAAATTTAATATTCTTGTCTTCATAAATCTTAAAGATTTCCAGGGGCAACTTCGTCCTTAAATTTTTGGGCGTTTTTAAGGGTCCAAGTTGTGTAAAAAACAAGCAAAAAATTAAATATCAGCCAACGTTTTTTTAAATTGTGATCTCTTCCCAAAATTTATTTACGGTAAAATACGATAAAAAATGTAAAAAGATGCGTTTTATCAACAGAAAAATTTTTACAAAAATAACCTTGTTATAAAAATATCTTGTCTTAAAAGGTACCTGTCTTAAAAAGTACCTTGTTTTAAAAAGTACCTTGCCTTAAAAAGTACCTTGTCTTAAAAAGTACCTCTCCTAAAAGACTTGGCGAAATATATTATTTTAATACTATTTTGCAAAAAGTACCTTTTCGAAAAAGTACTTAATCATAAACAATACCATATGATAAAAAAGTACCATTTTACAAAAATTGCTGCATAACAAACAGTACCTGCTTGCAAAATGTACCTGTTAGGTACGTTATCCTTGCCTTAAGAATTTTTTTTTTCCTAAAGTTTCATTCTACAAAAAGTACCATTTCGCCAAAAATATCATATACCAAAGAGTACTATACCACAAAAAGTACTATATTACAAAAAATGCTATTAAAAAAAAGTTCTATATTAAAAAATATACTATTTTACAGAAAGTACCTTCTCCAAAGAGTACTTCACTATAAACAACGTCTCTTTTAAAAAATTATTATTTCAAAAAGTACTATATAACAAAAAGTACCTGCTCGCAAAAAGTACCTGTTCATGAATGTATCTTACCTCTTTTTAAAAGTTCCATTATACAAAAAGTACCATTTCGCCAAAAAATATATCATATAATAAAAAGTACTATTTGAGAAAAAGTACCATATTAAAAAATGCTCTATAACAAAAACTACTATCTTACAAAAATTAGCTTTACAAAGGTATTTTATCATGAACCATACCCTTTTATAAAAAGCGCCATTTCACAAAAAGTACCATTTAACAAAAAGTATCTTTTCGTGAAAAGTACCTTTTCATACTAATTAATACCTTGTCATAAAAAATACGTCTTGTTAAAATTTCAATTACACAAAAAGTAACATTATGCACAAATATCATGTATAAAAAGTACTATTTTACAAAAAGTAGCATGTTACAAAAAGTACCTTTTCAAAAAAGTACATTTTTTATAAACAATACCTTCTTATGAGGAGTACAATTTTACAAATTACCTTTTTCAAACAAGTACTTTATGAAAAACCGTACCCTATTATATAAAGCATAATTTTTCAAAAATTATTGTTTTATAAATAGTACCTGTTCGTAAAAAGTACCTGTTCAAAAAATCACTTTGTCTTGAAAAATACCTCTATTTCAAAAGTAATGTTATGCAAAAATATCATTTATAAAAAGTACTATTTTGCAAAAAGTAGCATGTTACAAAAAGTACCTTTTGAAAAAAGTACATTTTTTTTTATAAACAATACCTTCTTATGAGGAGTACAATTTTACAAAAATTACTTTTTACAAAAACTACCATTTTACAAAAAGTACCTTTCGTTAAAAGTACTTTTTCATCAAATAGTACTTTTTCATAAAGAGGTACCATACCATTTGTTTTCTTTTCTTTTTAATATAAATACGAATATTGAGTTTGACATGCTTTTTTCATAAAATAACGTAAATATTTTCCTTGCATCGATGTTTCGATATCCTTTGGATGTTTTCTTCAGGATAATTAACAATAAATTAATAATATTAAAAATAATTAATTGTATTAAAGTAAAAACCTTAACTGAATTTATTGGTGTTAGTTTTTTATAAAATTTAATTTTTAGAATCATAACAAAAACAATGATAAAAGCAGTTTCTTTACAAAAAGTACTTTTTTTAACAAAAATATCCTTTTAGAAATTTTTCATCTCCCAATGAAATTTTGCAACAAATAAAATTGCAGTTGTCTCACCTTCAAAATGGGGTCTTGTTTTTAATCAAAAACGGTTTGGGTTTGGAACTAATTTTTGAACCCTCAACCACCCGCCACTCCTTTCACGGCCTGAGTTCTCATGCCCATCCTTTTGGTTATAATTTTCCTTCCCGCTTTTCCAACGAGTCGTTGTATTAAATAATGAATTGCCTTTTTAGAATTTTTCACGTAATTCTTGGCAATTTCAATTACATTTTCCGCTATTTTTCTGCTGCTGCTGCTGCTGCTACTTGTCGCTGCCTTGTGTTTGTTGCCTCTTGCCTACTTATGGATTGTTGTTGCTTTGCTGCACTTAATTTTTCTAAACTCTCTCTTTATGGACGTCATTCTAACGTTTATCCATTTTTCTGTTTTTCCTGCACAACAATAAAATTGTAAGTGGATTTTCGAAAAGAAAGAAAACGACCACAACAGAATAGAAAAAATTTTTAAGAAAAAAATAGAAATAAAAATGAAAAAAAAAAAGTTTTGTGTCTCACAATTGTCGCGACAATTTTCTTAGTAAAACTCACGATCAATTGGCGACACGCTTCTTCGTTTTCTGCTTTTCAACTGCGCCAGCAACTGCATGGCTTTTTTCTGCCTCTTCTTCATGTTGCTGGGCCATGTTTTTGCTCATCCACATTAAATAGATGTTTTTCGCGTAAATTTTTTTTCTTTTGATTTCTGTATCATTTAACTTCAACTTTGTTACGATACACCTCAGCCTTGATTTTGTTGGTTGTCGCTTTACGGCAACTGTGCAGCGCTGTAAAGTAATTTAATTCAAAAGCAATAATTGATTGCGAATTGAGGGAAATTTCGCTGGCGCTGTGAACGTATTTTGTACGAAGAGAAATTTCCGTAAAGGCGAAGTCGTATCAGAGGATTTTTCATCAAAGGGACACTGAGTAAAAGAATTTTTACCAAAAGTACTTTTTATAAAAAAATAAATTTTATAGAAGCTAATTTTTACAAAAAATACTTTTTGTAAAAAGTACTTTTTACTAAAGATACTCTTGCACTTTTTACTGAAGGTAATTTTTATAAAAATCACATTTTACTGAAGCTACTTTTTATAAAGAGTACTTCAATGAAGGTACTTTTTACTGAAGGTACTTTTTTATTAAAAGTACTTTTACTGTAGCTTTTTTTATAAAAATGACTTTTTAATGAAGGTACTTTTTTATTGAAAGTACTTTTTACTAAAGGTACGTTTCATAAAAAGCATATTTACTAAAGGTCCTATTTAAAAAAAAGTACTTTTTTGGATGATACTTTTTATAAAGAGTAATTTTTGCAGAAAGTAGTTTTTATAAAAAGCATATTTAGTAAAGGCACTCCTAATAAAAAGTACTTTTAATTGAAGGTACTTTTTTGCTAAAATTATTTTTTACTGAAAGTAGTTTTTATAAAAAGCATATTTCACTGAAGCTACTTTTTACAAAAAGTACTTTTACTGAAGGTTCTTCTTTCTTAAAAGTACTTTTTACTGAAGGTACTCTTTACGAAATGTACTTTTTACTGAAATAACTATTTGAAAAATGTGCTTTTTACTAAAGGTATTTTTTTATTAAAAGTACTTTGTACTAAATAACTATGTATAAAAAGTACTTTTTACTGAAGGTACTTTTTTATTAAAAGTACTTTTACTGTAGCTATTTTTTTATAAAAAGCACTTTTTACTGAAGGTAATTTTTTATTGAAAGTACTTTTTACTAAAGGTACATTTCATAAAAAGCATATTTTACTAAAGGTCCTATTTAAAAAAAGTACTTTTTTGGATGATAGTTTTTATAAAGAGTAATTTTTGCAGAAAGTAGTTTTTATAAAAAGCATATTTAGTAAAGGCACTCTTAATAAAAAGTACTTTTAATTGAAGGTACTGTTTTTGCTAAAATTACTTTTTACTGAAAGTAGTTTTTATAAAAAGCATATTTCACTGAAGCTACTTTTTACAAAAAGTACTTTTACTGAAGGTTCTTCTTTCTTAAAAGTACTTTTTACTGAAGGTACTCTTTACGAAATGTACTTTTTACTGAAATAACTATTTGAAAAATGTGCTTTTTACTAAAGGTATTTTTTATTAAAAGTACTTTGTACTTAAAATTTTTTTACAAAAAATGCCTTTTACTGAAGGTACTTTTAATAAAAAGCATATTTTGCAAATATACTTTTTATAAAAAGTAGTTTTTTCATTGTTTATTATTTTTTTAATTTTATTTTTTTGTTATGAAAAGTACTTTTTATGACCAAAGGTCCTTTTTAGAACAAAATGTACTTCTTATAAAACATAGTTTTTATAAAAGAACTGATAATGAAAGGTACTTCTTACAAAAGGCACTTTTTATGAAAGGCAGTTTTTATAAAAGGTACTTTTTATGACCCAAGGTGCCTTTATGACAAAAGGTACTTTTTATAAAAGTTATTTTTTATAAAAGGAACTTATAAGAAGAGATACTTTTTGCAAAAGGTACTTTTTATGACGCACTTTTTATGACAAAAGGTACTTCTTATGACAAAAGGTACTTTTCATGGCAAAAGGTACTTTTCATGACAAAAGGTACATTTTACAAAAGAAAGTGCTTATAAAAGAAATTTATAATAAAAGGCTTTTATTGCAAAAGGCACTTTTTATGGAAGGTACTTTTTCTTAAAGGTACTTTTTATGAAAGGTTCTTTTTATAAGAGGCAATGTTTTATGACGTCAGGTACTTTTTATAACAGATAGTAGTTATAAAAGGAACGTATAATTAAAGGTACTTCTTACAAAATGTACGGAAGGAAGTACTTTTGAAGAAGGAATTAAAAAAAGTGTCACGAGACACTTGTATTTTGAAGGAAAATTCTTTTAAAATGTAAATATTTTTTAAATTATTACTTAAACGGAACTTTTTACAAATAAGAATTTGATGCCAAACACCATTCTTAACAGGTACTTTTCATGACACGTACTCTTAATTTCCGTCCCGTATGAATTCATTTATTTATAGACAAGTTATTTGCAACAATTGTTTCAAGAGTTTTTCTTTCTTTTTTTTTTTCAATGCAATTTTGTATTTTCTTCACTGATTCAGATTTGTTGTGCGAACTTGTGCTCATCTTCATCATCACGAGTCTTATTAGCAACTTCATCATTATCGCCACGATCTGGCTAACGATAATAATGACGATAGACGAACGACACAAAATGATAACGACTCCGAAGTATTTTGAGAATTCATTCCATAAAACCTGCCGCTAAACACACGCCTCTCAAATCTATCGACTGCAAATAAAAAAAAGAACGAATAGAATAATAAAAAGAGAAAATTAAATTAAATACTTTTTAAACTGAAGATCTATTTTTGTTGTGATCTGGAAATCGAGTACGTTTTCGGAACACTGTAAAATGTTAAGGGCTGGTGTTGTGCGATTGAAACTGATTTGGGGCAGCCAATTTGGAATGAGTGATCGATCGTTTTAATGCCGAATTAACACTCAATTTGGATTTCGTTTTTGTTTCCATGGCCTCGGAAGTACAAGATTTTTAGTTTCACGGATTTAATTTGCGGGTATTAACTCCCAAGCCTGTCCTCTCCTCTCCAGACGCATTTTCTTTATTTTCTTTTAGTTACTGGAAAAAGTCGCAGCGACTGCCGCGTTACTCGTGCTGTCATTGTTGTTTGCTGTACTGTTTGTTGTAGATTTCTTTTCCATTGTTGTTGTTGTTGTTTTTGCGGCAGACTATTTTTGCTATTTGTTGTCGTTGTCGCCCGTTGTTGCTATTGTTTTTGTTAGTCAAGTTCTGGCCACCTTTAATTTCTGGCGTAGATCTCGTTACGTTGTTGATCACTTTGGAATTCCTCGCCATTATTGCGATCACTGCCACTGATCGTCATCATCATTATGATTATAAAAATGATTACCAGGAATATAATGACAGACAATTCGTGGTGTCTCATCCTTAGCCCAGCATCTGTTTGTTGGCTACCTCGTCTTTGCTTGAGAATGTCGTTGTTGTTGTTGTTGTTGAAATTTTTTCGATTTTTAAACTTTTTAACAAACATTCAGTTTGTATTTGCAATTGAGTTCTGCTGGGGTTTTTGGTTTTGCCGAGATTTCTTCAAAAATATTTTGTTGTGGCATTTCGTTTCGTCTTTTTGTCTTGTCTTCTTCTCGTTGAGTTTGTTTCCAGCCATGTCGTGTTTCATGTTGGCTGTTTCATGTCGTGTTTCTTTTAACTGGTTCGCGCTCCCTCCTCACATTCAAGCGCTTGACTAAACAGAAAATTGTAAATATTTTCTAAAGAATTTCTTGAAATAAAATTTTAGAAAAATGTGCCCACATACCGACCAACCGCTCCTTTGAGGAACAATTTCGTAAAATATTTTTGAAATTCGTCTGGAGGCAAAATTTAACTGAAAAAAGTGACCGTTAGTGATAGGAAAGTGATATATGGAAACTGTCTAAATAAAAGTGGAATAGAAACGATGAGATAATTATTTCAGGGACTGAAGAAAGTTTCATCTGCCCATAATACTTAATTCTGAAAACACTTAAAAGGCTCTTAAACAACAAGCGAATTCTATGAAATGTTCGTTAACTTTCGAAATTACTCCCAAAGAAAATTTTGAAAATCCCAGAATTGGGATTTTTTATTACTTTTTTATATTTTGCCTGGCTCCTCTTTTTAAAATCCCAGAATTGGGATTTTTAAGTATATTTCTATAAATCACCTGGCTTCTTATTTGAAAATCCCAGAATAGAGATTTTTCAATATGGTTTTATATTTCGCCTGATTTCTTTTTTGGAAATCGGGAATTTTCAGTATTTTTTTTTATTTCGTCCGGCTTCTTTTTTCAAAATCCCAGAACTTGGATTTTTCAGTATATTTTATATCGCCTGGCCTCTTATTTGAAAATCCCAGAATGTTGGGATTTTTCAGTATTTTTTATATATCGCATGGCTTCTCTTTTGAAAATCCCAGAATTGGGATTTTTTATTACTTTTTTATATTTTGCCTGGCTTCTCTTTTTTAAATCTCAGAATTGGGATCTTTCAGTATATCTTATATATCGCCTGGCTCCTCTTTTTAAAATCCCAGAATTGGGATTTTTCAATATGGTTTTATATTTCGCCTGATTTCTTTTTTGAAAATCGGGAATTTTCAGTATTTTTTTTATTTCGTCCGGCTTCTTTTTTCAAAATCCCAGAACTTGGATTTTTCAGTATATTTTATATCGCCTGGCCTCTTATTTAAAAATCCCAGAGTGTTGGGATTTTTCAGTACTTTTTTTATATTTCGCCTGGCTTCTCTTTTGAAAATCACAGAACTGGGATATTTCTGCCTGGCTCCTCTTTTGAAAATCCCAGAACTGGCATTTTTCAGTATATCTTATATTTCGCCTGGCTCCTCTTTATAAAATCCCAGAATTGGGATTTTTATGTATATTTTTATAAATCGCCTGGCTTCTTATTTGAAAATCCCAGAATTGGGATTTTTCAGTATGGTTTTATATTTCGCCTGATTTCTTTTTTGGAAATCGGGAATTTTCAGTATTTTTTTTTTTTATTTCGCCCGGCTTTTTTTCAAAATCCCAGAACTTGGATTTTTCAGTATTTTCTATATATCTCCTGGCCTCTTATTTGAAAATCCCAGAGTGTTGGGATTTTTCAGTATTTTTTTATATATCGCCTGGCTACTCTTTTGAAAATCACAGAAATCGTCTGGCTCCTCTTTTGTAAATTTCAGAATTGGGATATCTCAGTATTTTTTGATATATTTTATATATCGCCTGATTTTTTTGAAAATCCTAGAATAGGGATTTTTCAGTATTTTTGTAAATGTTGCCAAATTACGAATTTTTAAGTATTTTTGTATATTTTAATCTTTGGCCTGGCTTTTTTGAAATCCCAGAACTGGGATTTTGAATTATTTTCATATGTTTTTATATCGCCTGGCTTCGCCTATTTTTTAACTGCCACCTTGCGATTTGAGAAAACAGGCCTTAGACTTAATATTTTCAATTTAAATATGCCGGTTTTATAACTATCGAGTTCCTTGAAAATAAAAAACTTTATACTAAATCTGTAAAAAAGGCGAAAATGGGGTAAATATTTTTGCACTTTTTCATATACAAAAACAATGAACGCACTTTTTTTTGGGAAAAATGCTTTATGTTTCGTTCTTCTTCTGACTGATTTATAATTTTTTAAAAATCATAACATATTAATTTCATCTTAATGCTGGAAACACAATGGTGACAAGCGACGAATTATTATTGGGGCGAATTGTTTGGAGCGAATATATCTCGTTAAAAATAAATTTGTTTATACGAAAAAGAATAAAATCTATCAAAATTTTTATATATTCATCGTTATTGAGTTTCATGCAACGAAATTTTGCCAACGTTGAGCGAAATTTGTCGCTCGTTCGCCGCAATTGTGTTCTTATCATTAAGATTTTTTTTAAAATCATATTTTCATCTTTTGTGTAGAAATTATTAAATTTCACGATTTACTGACTCATGGTGCTTATGCTGACTCTGCTTATTGAAATGTTATTCATAAAAGGGACTTGTCCTTAACTGCTTCCTTCCTTCCAATTAATAACAAAAATTTCGTGCTAAAACTTACTGAATAAAGCAACACCTTTTTGACACTCAAGAGGTCTTCTGTTTCATCAAATCAATTATTTTATTTAGAAAAAAAGATAATAAATTCGGAAAACCATAAATAACAGAAAAGATGTCTGTTTATGATTGAAAATGCTTCAGATTAAGTGAAACAACCAGCAGAACAACGACAGTCGGCAACAGAAAAATACCAATAAACTTCCTTTTTATATGAAAAATTAAGAAGTCGACTTCAAAGTTATTAGAAAAAGTTATTTTGATTTCAATTTTAATTTTAGTTATTTCATTTTAATTAATATGTTTTGCAACTCCGACCTTAATTAAAATTTTCAAGTTAATTTTAAGACCAACTCTTTGCAATCTAAAAACTTATCTGCAATTGACAAGAACAAGTGGATTTCAAATACTTTATTTTTTGGAAAAAAAAAACAGGAAAACAATTATAATAAATTCATCAAAAATTCAAAAACAACTGAATGCTCTGCCATTAAAGTCAGAAAATATTTGCAACAAAAAAAAAAATTGCAAATAAACAAATAATTTTCTATGCAAAACTTTTCTCGAGTGGCCAAAGACCAGACCAGCAACCGCAAACATTTCAAAAGTCAACAAAAAACAAACCAAAAAATAAACTCTTCATCATAAAGACTTCATTGTGCGCCATAAAACTGTCCATCATGGATGGACGTACTGACTGACATTCTATATACAGGCAACAACAACAACAGCAACAACAACAGCAACAGCAACATTTAATTATTTGCGGATCTCTTAGAAGCTCCCATAAACAAATTCATCATATCGAATGGTGAAACAAAGTTTCAATAACTCAATTGACTTGAGTGTGTGTTCGAGACTGCATGTCGGTCGTGTCTGTCCGTCTGGCTGATGGCCGGCCAAATTAATTGCAGTCGCACTTGATCTTTTTTTTCGTTAAAGTTTTATTGAATGGAAACAACAATAAGAAAAAATTTTTGTTTAAGAAATTATTTTATTTACCACAACAAAAAAAAAAGATTTCAGAAATAATTCTTAAAAGCTTAATTTTTTTTAAACAAATTCCTAAACCATTAACTGTTATTTGCTTCAGTCCAAAAGTTGTTTGAAATTGTTGTTATTATTATTTACTTTTTTAATAAACTTTTTTTCATTTCAATTTTCCAACTGTTTATCTTCAGCTGAGAGCCATTTGATGTTGTTGTTGTTGTTTGTTTTCAAACACTTTCAAGTGTGAATTGGTCAACAGAAAGAACTCTATTCCATCTCGATAATAATGAGTGGACAAATATTTGGCCACGAGTATTCCAAATACTTCATTTTAAATTACAATTTCCCTTCAAGCACACACGCACCGCTAAAATACTGGCAACAGAATTGTTTCAAATTCTTTGGGAATTTCAATTTCCTCTTGACAAGAGCAAACAAATCCAATTGCACCAAGAGAAAAGGTGTTGTTTTTCCTAATACTCCATCATTGGAGTTGCAGTTGCTTAAATGGGTGTTTTAAAAGACTAAGAAATAAGTGAATGATTTAAATAATGAAACTAAAATATTTTGGAATAACACTTAACCGAAGTACGTCTGTTACTTTAATGCACAACAACAAGTTCCACTTGTCCAACCCTGTAGTTGTCTTTTTGATTTTTCTCGATATTCAATATCAATTCAATTCTACCTGAAGTATGAAATAAGTTTTTTGGGAAAAAAATTAAAACTACTTTTAATAGTTCATTTAATAATAAAAAAAATATATAACGACTCTCCACCTCTGGAGTTTCATATATTTTTTCTTTAGTAACAAAAATTTCATTTTTAAAATACCAAATAAAGAAAAAGAAGTTATTCATTTTAACTTTTTACTTTTATGTAGCAAAACTAATGTCAGTTGCCCAGCCCTGGGATCGTGTTTTTGATTTTGCTTAATATTTAACACCATCTTAATTCTTCTGGAAGCATAAATTAGGTTTATCATAAAAAAAACTAACATGAGTTCTATTAGTTACTCTGATATTAAAAAATATATGTTTTGATTTTCCAGCTCTGGAGCTATGTTTTTCTGTAGTATTAAAAAATGTCTTTCTAAAATATGAAATATATTCAACTTATAATGAAAAAGAAATTATTAATTTAAGTTATTTATTTGTGTGTGTTAAAACTAGTGGCAATTCTCCAGCCCTGGCATCGTCTTTTTGATTTTACGTGATATATAACAAAAATTTACTGATTTAATCTTTCTTGAAGTGTGTTATAAAAAAAACTAAAATGAGTTTTATTAGTTGCTCTGCTATGCAAAAAAATTTATTTTGATTTTCCAGCTCTGGAGCTATATTTTTCTGTAGTATAACAAATTATCTAAAAATATCTAAAATATCATATATGTTCAACTTATAAAGAAAAAGAAATTGTTCATATAAGTTATTTACTTCTATGTGTTGAAACTAGTGTCAATTGTCCAGCCCTGGAATCGTCTTCTTGATTTTGCGTGATATTTAATACCAATTTAATTCTTCTTGAAGCTTTCAAAAGTTTTATGATAAAAAAATCAAAAAATAATTTCACTAGTTACTTTAATATTAAAAGAAATGTATTAGTTTTCCAACTCTGGAACTATGATTTTCTCTAGTATTACAAAATGTTTTCTATAATATTAAATGTGATCAAATTACTATTATAAAAAAACACAAATTAATGTAATATATTTACTTTTATATAGCAAAACTAATGTAAACTGTCCAGCTCTGGAATCTAATATCTTACGTTGCTTGATATATACTAACAATTTAAATTTCTTGCGAACATAGAAAATTTGTTTGAATTCTAAATACAATTTTTTTATTAGTTACTTTAATATTAAAAATATATATTAACTATCCATCTCTGGTGCTGTTGCTTAGCTTTTCCTCCTGCTTTCAGTTAACAAGATTCTTTCAAAAATATGAAATATATTCAATTTTTGAAAGGAGAAAAAAAATTATTTTAGTTGGTTTCCTTTATGTATCAAAAAATTTCAAGTGTCCATCCCTGGCATCAAAGATTTTATTTTTCTAAATATCATATATATATTAATATTTTATTTTTCTAAAATATCATATATGTTGGGTTGCAAAAAAATGTATTTTAGTTTCAGTTGTTAATTTGTTTGTAAAAAAAAATTTTTAATTTTCCATCCCTGGCATCAAAGATGTTATTTTTTCATTGCCATTACCAATTTAAGTTTCTGTCTAAAATATAATATACGTTGCATTGCAAAAAATATATTTTGGCTATTTTAATATTCCAAAATAAATTTAAATTTTCCAGCTCTGCAGCTGTCTTTTTAGCTTTTCCGATTTCTAGTGCTAATAAATTTCATTATATAAAACAAAATATGTTTGATTTTTAAACATAAAATTGCTTTAGTTGTTAAATTTTATGTACAAAGCATTTCAATTGTCCAACCCTGGTATCGATATTTTTTTTCTTTGACTTTAAAATCAATTAAGTTTTTTCTGAAGTATAAAAACGGTTGAATTAACAAACAAAAGAAACTAAAATTAGTTTTAGCTGGTTGCTGTTATATACCAAAGATCAGTTTAGATTTTCCAGCTCTGGATAGGCATTTCGAAATTTACTGATTTTCATTACCAGTCTGTTTGGAACCATTTCTAATTGATCAGTCTAAGAGTGAAGCCTCTACCTTCTGGGGGCTTCGGAAGCAGAGTTACTTGTACAGCCAGATAGTCGGACACCACCGCCTATTCAACTCCCCTATTCATAAGGACCCAGAATTTATATTCTCTATGGGGTAGCATAATCGAAAGGCCTACAATTTCCTATAGAGATTTTCTGATATAAAATATTTTCTTTATATACCTATGTATTTTGTTGAAAACGTTTTTCATAAACCGGGATTAATTTAAGAGAAATTAAAATTCTCTTTTAATTTTATTGCGCGTTACTCATAAAGCAGCCATTAAAATTAAACCTCTTTCCGAAATGTTTGTAATAAATATAAAAATATTTCTTTCCAAGATTTAACCGCATAAGAATTGTGATTAAATTATAAAAAGTTTTTTTAACAAAGATTTTTTCCCCAAAAACAGAACCAAATAAAAACTCCTTTCAAATGTTTTCTTAAATACACTTTAACGCAATTCAAACCACTCATAATTTATCGTTCGCTTTATTTGCCTTCTTAATTTCTTCCTCTGAATTATTATTTTTTTCTCTTTGTTGTTGTTGTTGTCCATTCTGTCTTCTATTATTGGAAATACAATTTAAGCTCCAACTCATTTAAATAAGCCGTTTTCAAAATTGTTTATGAGCTGAGAACATTCTAAGCGCGTCATTACAGCAGACAAGGCGAACAAACACACGGATAGACCCACACACACACGCACACACGCACAGCCACTCATCCAACTTACAACACAAAAGCAATCGATGATTATTGTCAGTTTTAAATAGAAGAAAAACTAAAAGATAAATAAATTAAAAAAAAAAACTCGACTTCCAAAATCACAAAGAAACTTCAGTTTGAAATAAAAACCATAAATTCCGCGTAAATCACTCGCAGTGATTGAGTCACCCATCCAACGAAACCGTCAGTCACTGGCGGTCGGGCAGGGATATTTCATTCATTCAGAAGCAGGCTGTGACATGTATTTTAGAAATATAAATGGAAAATCTCAAAGATTTAATGCTCTTCTTGTACCAATCCTAGTACAATATATATGGGAATATGGGCTATTCCACATAAAAGTATTCTTTTTTAATATTTTTTATATTATTTAATTAACAGAATTTGAAATTCTTTAAATAAATATAAAAAAATCAATATCTATTTCAAATATTAAAGTTAAAGACAACACTAACTTATCTGTGGAAACGCCCATATGCATGTGTGCACATGTTGTTAATGGGAATGAATACGTTTGTAATTAAATAGATTTTCGAGAGAAGAAAAATATTTAAAGAAAGAAGAAAATACAAGGAAAAACAGGGGCTCATAAGTTAAACATTAAAAGCGAATTATGGCCAATAAAAGGAATTAACAGAAACGGTTATTGTTTTTATTATTATTATTATTATTATTATTATTATTATTATTATTATTATTATTATTATTATTATTTATTGATTTATTTCATCGCGTAGAAATGATTCCTAATATTTTCTGTACAATATTTTTGTGTTGTTTCCTAAAAATTCCTATAACAATTTTTACTTCACTTATTGAAATTATCAAAAATCAAAATAATTTTCTAAAGAAAATTTCGGAAAGCAGAAAAATTTTCAAAAGAAAACTTTAAGAATCGGAAAAATTTTTATAGAAAATTTTCAAAATCAAAAATCATTTCCTATTTTAAGATAACTTTGCTTAAAACTTTCTATAGAAAAGTTTTCCTGGTTCCTAAAATTTTCTATAGAAAATTTTTTCTGATTCTTAGAATTTTCTTTTGAAAATTTTTATGATTCTATAAATTTTCTTTAGAAAGTTATTGTAATTTTTGATTTTGAAACTTTTCTATAAAAATTTTTCCGATTCTTGAAGTTTTCTTTTGAAATTTTTTCTGATTCTTCAAAGCTTTTTTAGAAAATTATTCGGATATCTGATTTTGAAATTTTTCTGATTTTTCTACCGAAAATTTCTTCTGATCTTTAAACTTTTCAATGGAAAGTTTTTCTAATTGTAAAAATTTTCTTAAAAAAATGTTTCTGATTTTGAAAATGTTCGATTAAAATTTGTCTGATTCTTAAAATTTTATTTTGAAATTTTTTTCTGATTTTTAGTCTTTTATCACAAAATTTTTTTTTTTAATTTTTAAAATCTTGTACAGAAAATATTTTTCTGATTCCTAAAATTGTCTATTAAAATATATTTCTAGTTCTTAAAATTTTCAATAAAAATGCTTTTCTGATTCCTAAAATATTCTTCAGAAAATGTTTTTCTGTTTGAAAGTTTTCTATAAAAATTTTTCGGATTCTTAAAATTTTCTTTAGAAATTTTTATCGAAACTTTTTGTATATTTTTTTTTAATTTTCTATAGAAAATTTATCTCTGATTCTTATTATTTTCTGAAGAAAATTTTTCTGTTTCTTAAAATTTTCTTTAGAAAATTTTTCTGATTCTTAGAATTTTCTGTAGAATATTTTTCTGATTTTTAAAATTTTCTGTAGAAAATTTTTTTGATTCTTTAAATGTTCTTTAGAAAATTTTTTTGATTCTTAAGATTTTCCATAAGTTTTTTCGATGTTTGAAATATTCTATAAAAAATTGTCCTTATTCTTAAAATTTTCTACAGAAATTTTTTCTGCCATAAAGTCTTGTATAGAAAATATTTTTTAATTCTTAAAATCTTGTACAGAAAGCATTTTTCTGATTCCTAAAATTGTCTATTAAAATATATTTCTAGTTCTTAAAATTTTCAATAAAAATGCTTTTCTGATTCCTAAAATATTCTTCAGAAAATTTTTTTCTGTTTGATAAAAGTTTTTCTGATTCTTAAAATTTTCTTCAGAAAATTTTTGATTCTTAGTTTTCTAACGAAACTTTTTATAATTTTCTTAAATTTTCTACAGAAAATATATCTCTGATTCTTATTATTTTCGGAAGAAAATTTCCCTGATTCTTAAAATTTTCTTAAGAAAATTTTTATGATTTTTGTAATTTTCTTTAGAAAATTTTTTTGATTCTTAAAATTTTCCATAAGTTTTTCCGATGTTTGAAATATTCTATAAAAATTGTCCTTATTCTTAAAATTTTCTACAGAAATTTTTTTCTGGTACTTAAAATTTTCAATAAAAAAATTTTTTTGGTTCTCAAAACTTTCTTGTTTTTCAAAATTTTCTTTAAATGTTTTCCTGATTCTTAAATTTTTCTCCTGAAATATTTTCCGATTCTTAAAGTTCCCTTTAGAAATTTTCCAGATTCTTAAAGTTTTTCATCGAAAATTTTTTTATATCATAAAATTTTCTACAGAAAATATTTTTCCAATTCTTATTATTTTCTATAGAATCTTTTTCCGATACTTAAAAGTTTGTGTAAAAAAGTTTTTCTGATTCTCAACTATTTCTTTCTAAAAATTCTTTAGAAAATTAATCTGATTCTTCACGATTTCTTTATAAAAATGTTTCAGATTTTTGAAACTTTAAAGAAGTTCTTTTTGCGATTCTTAAATTTTTTTTTGTAATTAATCTTGAAACATTCTTTAAATATATTTTTCTGATTCTTAAAATATTTTTCTTAAAAGTAAAGTCTTTTGCTCCTCCCTAATACACTTTCCAACAGCAAACCACTAAAAATAGTCGATTCTCTATTTACGATTGTTGTTTCATTGTAAGAAAATTGTAGTTGTAAGAATTGAGCGATAAGACCTGTTAAAGAAATAAAATATTCGTAAATCCCGGCATTATTTAGAATTATTAATTCTATCGGTGGGTTTATGGCTTTTTATTAAATTTAGTTGTAATAAATTTCTTTTGAAAAGGTTGTTAACATTTTTAATATTTAAGATCCGTTTTATGTTAATAATTTCATTTTGTTTTTTTCTGGACATTTTAATTCAAGACGGCGGCGGTTCGCTGGTCTTAAAGTTGAAACTTTAATTTTTGAATCTCTTTTTTTTGTTTGTTTGCTTGTTGCTTCTGATGCTGGGAGTTTGAGTTGTTGTTTTGGTGCTGCTGCTGCTGCTGCTGCAGCTCAGGCTGTTACAAATAATTTGTTTATTGTTGCTTTTGCTGTTGTTGTTGTTGTCTTTAGCATAATTTATTAAGACAGCGAGCCCTTATTTGGCGTAAATTTGTTGCGTTTGTCTGTCTGTTTGTCGTCCGTCGTTTGAGTTTCTTCTTTTTACCTTTTTTTTGTGCTCGTTTTTGTTCTTTTTTAATTCTGTTACAAATGAAAAATCTTTTCTTGTATATATATATTTTAGCTTTTGTTCGTTATTGTTATTGTTGCTGCCGTGTCTTGTTGTTGTTGTTACTGTTGTGCTGTATATTGTGTTAAAGAATTGTTGCTCGGCTGCCTGGTATTCAGCGCTTAAACTCTTATTATGCAATTGAGATGACATTTTTTCCCAAATTGTTACGACTTGATTTTAGTTGTGGGTTATTTTATTTAAATTTATTTACTTTTTTTCAGCTTCTTTACCTGGCCTTAGGGTGGCCCACTTTGGCACATATTGAGGGATTCTAAAAAAGCTCTTATTGAGTCACACTCGCTTTGAAATGGAAGCATTTAATTCATTCAAAGTTCTACAAGGAAAACATAATTCAATTTAACGGCACCCACTTATTGTGCACAGAATACGAGAATTATTATATTTTAGCTTTAATATTTTGTAAGTTTGTAGAGAATTTCTTTTACTCCAGAATATTTGCTTGCGTAGATATCATTTCATGAATTCCTTTTATGCTTAAAAATTGGATAAAATTTTATTTGAGGACAATGTTTTCTTCTCCAACCTGGTCACCTTAATGGCCTTTTTATTGTAGTACAAAATTAATAACACAAAATTGTACTCCATTTGGTTTGTTTTTTGTTGTTGTTGTTGTTGTTGTTGTTGTTTTCTTTTCTGTTTCATTCAGTGTTTTTTGTATCTTTTTTTTCAAAATCTTGCCATAATTTGTCGTCAAGTCGTTTGTTTGTCATCTCGTTTGTAAAATATTCTTGTAGTCACTTAATTTTTATTGTTAAACATTCTGTAGTCTTCAGCTTTAGTTTTTCCTATTCCACACTTTTTTCTGTTCTTTTGTATGATAAAATAATATTATTTCACTTTTTTGCCCAACTTGTGTTTCATTGTAGGCTTGAATTGTTTGAAAGAAGTGGAAGAAAAACAACAACAAAAGAAATACGATTTTTTCTTAACAAATTGTTGCTTAAATCTGATTTTATTTCATTATATCTTTGTTTATTAATGATGTGGGAAAATGTTGTTTGATTTTTTGAATTCATATCTTTTAATAAGATTTAATTTGAATTTTTTTGGTTAATATTTAAATAGGGTTTACTTAAGTTGTTAACAACACAACTACTTGTATTGTTTGTATTTGTTAACAAACATATTAAAGTTGTTAATTTACATAATTTCATATGAAAATGCTGATGGAGATATTTTCAGGTCTCTGTTTCAATAACAATCCAGGCAATTTCAATCATTCAACAACGGAAGTTGTATGATTTTGAAACGTTTTTCTCTTTCAAATCTGCAATTAATTTTTTTGAAAAACAAATTTTGTATTCAAAATATATTTGGGTCAAAAGCATCAAGAATTATTTCGGTATAGAAAAATTGGGCTTTTATTTCAGCTGATCTGGTTCTAATGAAAGCGTTTTCTTTCTTTTAAAAATCAATAGGCTGATTAAATTTTAAATTAAAATATTTCAGATCTATTTGTGTGATTGTGAATATAAAAATTATTTTCCAAAAAAAATATGTTAAATCTTTTTGCTTTCTAATAATTTTTATAAAAACTCAACTATTCAAAATGTTTGGAGAAATTTTTCATAGTAATTTTTATATTCTTAAGCATTAAACACAATAACGACAGCAGACTACAACTTGTCAAAAATGGAATAAATGTGCGTATATACGAATGATTATATTTACGGCTACGGGTTGTTGTCCCTGCTGTTTTTGTGGTTGTAGCCAAATTAAACTAATTTCTATTTTGGTGAGCGACAATGACTAAATGCAATGTTGCCAGTTTTTATATAAATAAATTCAATTATTAAAAACTTGAAAATATACTGTTTAATTATACAAAGAGAAACAACAAACTAAATTTTGAAGCTAATGAAATGATTTCTTGTCATATACTGGGAACTTTAAATATATTTTATTGGAATAAGACTATATAAGAGTATTAAATATATTAAAGCGGCTACACTGGCGTAAGAAGAGAATTCTACTAAAAACAACAACTCAGGGTTATTGATTTGTTGGTGTCGTTTTCAAAATAATTAATTAGCTGACTACGAGGTGACGATTGCAGCCAACGGCTTTTGTAGTCGGTGTTCGTGTAGCCTGCTGTCGCTATTCTGTTTAAAGCTTTAGTGACAAAATTTGTAATTAGAAAATTTTTCTGATCCCTAAAAGTTGCAATGAAAATTTTTTTCTGATTGTGTGAGTTTTTTTTCATGGAAATATATTTCAGATTCTTAGAATTTTCTATAGAAAATTTCTTGTGCTTCTTAAAATTGTCTGTTGTTGCAACTTTAATTAAATAAATTTATTTTTTTTTAAATTTATTTTATTGTTATATAATTTCAGTAGTAAATTTTTATTTTACAATTTTATATTTCGTTTTTTGCTGAAACTCAATAACTGGAAAATAAGTTCTCACCATTCAGACTTAATAAAAATAATTACTTCTGTTAGACGAACTGCCTCCTGCCTTCGCGCCGTTGGCAACTGTGTTGAATGGACAACAACAAGTCAGTCAGTCGTTTGCTTTTAACTTCTGTCGTCATTTTTATATAATTTTGCAAAAATTAAAACAACAACGAAAAAAAAAAATTTAGTTAAGATCAGCGTTTTCGGTTTTAAAAATTCTTACACTTTTAATTCTTAATTTATAGACAATTTCAATCAAATAACTGGCCGTCTGTCTGCCTGTCTGTCTGTCTGTCTGTCTCTTGACTGTTTGTGGTTTGTAACTTCTGCTCAAGTGCTGCAGCTATTTTCTTATTCAAATAATTTTAGTGGATATTTAAGTTGAATTAATGTGCGACTACGTTTTTAATGTTTGTGTTAAAACGTTTTTATTTCGCTTTAAATTTTTATTTAATATCTGCACTTTTAGCCAAATGAATGGGCAATTAAGTTAAACGTGTTTTAATATGATGATTAAAACACGCAAGCGGTTTTCTCCTATTCCACTGATAATTTAACATTTTAATTTAATTATATTTAATAATTTTTTCTTATAGTTTTTCATTTCATGTTAAAATTGTTTTTTGGCAAAATGTTTTGTGTGAAAAGAAGTTTCCCAAATGAGGCAGTGACATAAAGAAATTGTATGAATTTATTGGGACCGGCAGTCAGGTTATGAACCCTACTGGTGCAAGACATTGTGTCTGAACTGTCAACAGAGGGAATACACATTCGGGAATTAGAAATATTTTAATGCAAATTCAATTAATCGTTTAAATGCTCTGTTTGTTCGGAGACTCAAATCTGATTTATTTCAATCATGAGTGGAGAAATATGATATATAAAATCATGATATCGATTTGGGACTAAATATTCGTATTCGAAAGCGATCGAGAATTTCAATCGATTTCGAATGCCGCAAATTGTTGGCAAATTAAAATTCAGTTCATTTTACTTTCACAAGAGTGTTTCCGATTTGGGTCCTTTTCATCTATATCGCCATATAACGAAAATCTACTTCAATTTCTTGCGAATTAAAAAAATGCGTTTGCGAAAAATAAAAAAAATAATAACAGCGAATACAATAAGAAAGTCACTAAAATATCTCTGAGTGTAAGAGTACAATAGACGAAATCCTCAAGATCACAATAATAACTCCTCGCCAGATAAACAATTCAGGCAACACAAAAATTTTCCAAAAAAAATATATATTTATAATTCCTTGATCTCTCTCGCTCTCTGTCTCTTACCGTGCCCACAAAGCAAACTAACCAACAGCCAGAAGAAAAAGTTACAAGCCCTGCGACATCAGCACCACCACTCACGAGCAAGTCAAAGAACACAGAATTTTAAAATCAGAAGAAATAATTCGCACAGAGACAGAAAGCCAGACAGAAAGAAGGGCGGACAGACCGACCTAAAAAAATCAAAGCAAAATTAGCAAAATAGACAGCGAACTCAAACGCTTTTTAATGATCAACACGAAAAAAAAACTTTTGCCGTGTAAATAGAAAAAAAAATCAAAACGATTTTCGTTTACAAAAAAGAAGCATAAAAATTTATATTAACGCGGATAAATATTGAATGAAATTTGGTGAAGCAGTAGAATTAAATCCCAGAGGATTATAATCCTAAAAAAGGTGAAGCAAGTTCAGACGAGGCAAATACCTACAATATACTTATGAGCTTTACAGCAGCTTTACCGAATACATTTTGCTACTCTACACAAGAATGAGTCGTTGGGGAAAAAAAGAGTTCACAGTTCCAAGTAGAAAAATTAATCGTTAAGATCTTGAAATAAATTAATTAACAGACTAACTTGTAATATTTACGCCATCTAACGTTCACTTTCCATACAGAAAATTGCTTTTTCCTCTTTTTTCTAAATGCGATCTGCTCCTCTTCCAACTTAAATTATTGACATACGAAATATGTGATTTTGAAAATAAACGACTTCGTCCAAAGTGATTTTTGTTATTGAAATGTAAACAAAACCGAAACAACAACAACAACAACAATATTATTAACAGAGTAGAAATGTATTGAAAAATATACAAGAGTGTGACGAAAAAAAAAAGAAGACAAATAAAAAATCCGTAACCCATTGAACGGATCCCTGTTGGTGGAGGTAAAAAGTTCACAAGTTTCAGAGAGTTAAACTTTCAAAAATGTTAAAAAATATTCCCATTCCTGAAAATTTTATTATTAACAATTTGTTTTTACTAAAACGTTGCCAGGGATGGACATCGTGATGCAATTGCAGTTTTAATAAACATATTGAACTTCTTTCGTAAGACATGTTTTGAAAAAAATAATATTAAAAAAAAATTATTAATCTCGTTTGTTCTCCTCTCTCTTGCTTAGCCTCTCTCTTGGCAGTAATTTTCATTAAAATAATTTATATTTCTGTAACGGTTTGCAAACGGTTTGAAGTCAAATAATTTCATAGCAATTTAATTGGAATAATTTTATTCAAATAATTTCTATTCTTAAAGTAACATTATCGATTAATGTTAATCGAATAATATTAATCGAATAATATTAATCGAATAGTATATATTTTAATAATTTTAAACAAATAACAGTTGTTCGGTTAATTTTATTTGAAGAATTTAATTTTAAAAATTTTATTAGAAAAATTTCAATCAATTATTTTTTTGTTCGAATAATTTTACTCGAATAATATGAATCGAATAATTTTTTCCAAATAATATTAATCGAATAATTTAAACTAGAATAAAATAAGCAAATAATAATTGTATAATACTGTCAATTATCTTCATATCCATAATTGAATCGAACATTTTATTCGAATAACATTAATCGAGTATTCGAAAAATATTAATCGAATAACTTGTAATAGAATAATATTAATTTTATTTCAATATTTTGAAAATTTCATTAAAAAATATCAACCCTGTATTTTTATTCCAATAACCTTACTCGAGTAATTTTAATCGAATGATATTAAGCGATAAATATTAATCGAATAATTTAAACTAGAATGAAATAAACAAATAATAGTTGAATAATTTTGTTTGGCAAATTTTATTCAAAAAATTTCCGTCAATTATATTCATTAAAATAATTTTTTGAATAATTTTATTCGAATAATATTAATCGAGTAAACGAAAATAATAATCGAATAATTTATAATAGAATAATATTGAATAAATAATAGTTTTTTTTGGTTAATGTTATTAGAAAAATTTTAATCAAGTATTTTTCTTCCAATAATTTTGCTCGAATAATTTTTATCTAATAATATTACTCGAATAATATTAATCGAATTGAATTTGTTCTGGAATTAAATAAATATAAATAAATAATAGTTGTATAATTCTGGTTGACGAATTCTATTCGAAAAACTTCAGTCAATTATCTTCATTGCAATTATTAATCGAATCACTTCATTCGAATATTATTAATCGAGTATTCGAACAATATTAATTGAATAATTGAATAGTTTTTTGGTGAATTTTATTTGAATAATATTATTTAAAATTTTCTTTTTTTAAATTACAAGCAAGTATATTTATTTGAATGACTTTGTTCGAATAATTTTTATGGAATAATCTTAAGCGAATAATATAACTCAAATAATATTATTCGAATAATTTAAACGAGAATAAAATAAGATAATAATAAGCGAAAAGTTCTGTTTAACAAATTTTGTTCGAAAAATTTCAGTCAATTATCTTCATTCCAATAACTAATCAAATATTATTAATCGAGTATTCGAACAATATTAATCGAATAATTTGTAATAGAATGATATTAACAAATAAAAGTTTTTCTATTAGTTTTGCATGTATAATTTTGTTTGACTAATTTTATTCGAAAAATTTCAGTCAAATGTTTCTATTCGAATAATATTTTTTCCAGTAATTTTATTCGAATAATTTCAATCGAATCATTTTAATTGAACCATTTTATTATAATAATATTAATGGAATAATTGGTAATAAAATAATTATAGTTAATTTGATTTGAATAATTGTATATGACTAATTTTTTTCAAAAAATTTCAGTCAGTTATATTAATTCCAATATTCGGGTATTCGAATAATATTAATAAATATAATTTTTAATAGAATTATTTTAAACAAATAATAATTATTTGCTTAGTATGATTCGAATAATTTTAATTCACAAATTTTATAAAAAAAATATGTCAGTCAATTATTTCTATTTAAAAAACTTTATTCTAATAATTTTATTCGAATAATTATAATCACATGATTTTATCCGAATAACACTAGTGGAGTAATACTAATGGAATAAATTGTACTATAATAGTTGTTGGAGTAATTTTATTTGAATAATTTCACTCAATTTTTTGTTGTTCCAGTAATTTTAGTAATTTTTTCGAATAATTCTATTCGAATAATATTATCCGAATTACACTAATCGAATAATTTGTATAAGAATAATATTAAATAAATTATAATTGTTCGCTTAATTTGATTTCAATAATTTTATTCGAATAATTTTATGTGACTAACTTTATTCGAAAATTTCCGTCAATTATTTTTATTCCCATAATTAAAATATTTTTATGCGAATAATTATATTCGAATAATATTAATCGAACAATTTGTAATAGAATAACATTAAACAAATAATAGTTATTTGTTTAGTTTGATTTGAATAATTTTATTGGAAAACGTTTAGTCAAATAATTTTATTCGAATAATTTTATTCGATTAATTTTAATCGAATGACTTTATTCGAATAAAATGATAAAATGAATACAGTTGATTTATTATTCTTCCACCATCTGCACAATTTTGAAAACGGAAATCAATTTCACCCTCCACCAATAAATAAATAGTTTTAAGTGGTTCAATACTTCGGTCCGATCATTCAAACAAAAATAAATATTGAGAAGAAAAAAGATGTCCAAGAAGAATCTAAAGAAAAACTGAAGTTTGTTTATCATTCAACATATTAACATAATTGCGCTGCGAGTATCCATCCATCCATCCGTCTGTCCGTCCGTCCGTCCATCTAATCGGCATTTCGTCATATTCTGCTTATTTTGATGTCGGCGAATGAGTTAATTATGAAAGTGAGACGAAATCCAGTGGGTTTGAGTTTGGATATGAAAACAGTTTTCAAACATTTTCAATGAGTGAATTAAGGCACCGGATTGAAGAATTTGATGTGCACGGGCCACTTTTAGAAAACATCGTTTGTGTGTGTATGTGTGTGTGTGTATGTGCGTGCGTGTTGTCAGTGATGTGCGCTGTTTGTTAAACGGTCAATGACAATGATGAGGCTGCTGTTGGCATTAAAGCTGATATTGGGACACTTGTGTCAACGCCTACATTAAATACAATTAAGCATTTTTAAATAAATATATTTAACAGAAAAAGGGACAGACGGACACACACACACACACACACATGCGCACACTGCCAAATAGCCGTTAAAAGCAACAACAGTCTTAAGCAACACACTTTTTTTTTTTATCGGAAAGCATGACAAATGCAGACGACAACACTTGGTGGACCATTAACTGGAGTTTTTGCTGTTGTTGTCATTGTTGTTGTTGCCATTGCACGATAGTCGATGATTCTTGTTTGTTTGTTTTTATCATCGAATGGCCAGCAGCGTGGTGATAACGTGCGTGTTGTTAAGGTGTAAATGGTTTTGGGCTGCGATCGTTTAAGTGTGTCACTGAATTATAAAAATTGTTTTTCTTTTTTTTTGCTTCGAAGTTTATCAAAACAATTCTTTTGATAAAACACTTTTAAAATGACAAATCTTGAATAACTTTCAAGAAAACGAAAAATCGCTTTTGCTTGACCCAAAAAAACTATCTTGTCCAGAAAAATGTTCAAACAAATTCTTTTCTTTAAAAGAGTTTATGAAAAATCACTTTGAAATACATAATTTAATGTTTCTGGAAAATAATGCAACATTTTTTACACTTTTTTTATACAAAATGGCAGCATTCCGTCTTTTAAAAATAAAGAATTTACCAGAAATTAATTTAACATGTCTTATGGAAAATAATTTCTGTTTCAAAACTCCTCCAAACTGCCACTTTTTTGAAAAGAAGTGAAAAAATGTTACATCTTTCACAGAAAAGAGAACGCCTTGAAAAAAAAACCGTTTAAAAATTGTTCAAAATATTGAATTGAATTTTTGCTAAGAAAATATCTCTGAAAAATTTGTATTTAATTAAAAATTATCTCATTCGCATTTAATTTATACCGACTTGTTACCGCTTTTGAATTGATTTTCAAATTCTTGAATTCACAATTTTTTAATTTCATAATAATTTACACAATTTTATGATAATATTTTATTGAATTTTATTTCCCATTGAAGAAAAAACCCACATACAATTTATAAACGAGTCTTGCGGAGATGATATGAAATAGAAAAAAATAAAATAAATAAAAAGATTTCAAAGATGTTACATCTCAAATGATCAAGGGTGTGTATGTGTGTGTGTGTGTGTGTGTGTGTGTGTGTTGCATTTTTATGCTAATAAATAATATATGAGGCGACATGTTCCACACGTAACAAATATGCAATACGAACAACAAGTGCAGAGTGTTTGTATTTTATTTAAATTTTTTTTATTTTCAAACATAAACGGCAGCTCGAATGACTTGAATGAGAAAAATTTTTTATTGTAGGAAATACCTTTTGCAAACGACTCGACTCGACTCGTACGTTTGCAGAAATGAATAATGATGTTTCGTTTTTATTTTATTTTCGTACATTCGCCTGCTTGCCATTTAGCAGCGCAACTCATCTGCACTTCATGCTCAAAACAATTGCATCAAAAGTGCATACAAATTGCACTGCAATTATATCTGTGCACAGTGGGATGAAGAGTGTGTTGAAGTTTGTTTTTCGGATTAGAATAAATAATTATATTAACTTAATATATGAACTTTTACTTGCAACAAAGATGTTGATATCCAATTTATTATTGAAAAAATTTTTTTCCAATATTTTATATATCAACATGAAACGTATATTTTTGTGGTACTGTTTTAGGTATCTTATCATCCACCTTTTTTGATGCATTTTTAATAATTTAAAAGGTTTTTTTGTGTAGATTTGCACAATATAAATACATTTTCCGAATTTCAGCTTTAAAAGATTTAAAAAAGTTAATAAAACTTCAGAAGTGGGCACAAAATCTTTCTTTTTAATATTTCTTAATACTAACAAACTCACCTGCTTTTCATGGCTGGTAGAAAGAGCACAAACGCTTTTGATTGTTCTTTTGAAATATCTCGTGGAAATAATATGAAATCTGAAATTATTTTTACTATAAATTTTGAATTTATAAATCACTTATATAAAGGGAGAAGCGCAGTTACATATGAGAATATACAAGGATCACAACAAATAACTTTCATTGTTATTAAAACGAGTGCCTATTTTTAGGGGCTTGACAATATTTTGTTAACATTTTTATTATGATTTTTTTAAGTGTAAAATATCTCCATAGACTCTCTGGACTAAATACATCCAACACCAGAAAGTTTTCTTTAAATTTTTTTACATAATTTATTTCATGAATATATTTTTTACAAACAAAATAGTTTTATTTATAAAAAGAAATTTTTTTTTCTAAATTAAATATTTATATAAATTTTGTATAAATTTTTTTCTAAATAGAATTTCTTTAATAAATTCAATGGTTTTTAACTCTATTTAAAGGATTTAAGTCAATATTGAAACAAGTGCCTGTTTTTAGGGGCTTCACAAAGATTTTTTTATTTTGAGAGAGTCAAGTATCTCGATCGACCCTGGATTAAATACAACCAACATCAGAATGTTTTCTTTAAATATTTTTACATAATTTATTTAAGAACAACTTTTTAATAAAATAGATTTGTCAATAAAAAAATTTTTAAGAACTAAATATTTTTATAAATAATTTTTTAAAATAAAACTTTTTGTATAAATTTTTTTCTCAATAGAATTTCATCAATAAATTCAAATTGTTTTGCAATTCTATTTAAGTCATTTGAGTCGTTATTGAATCAAGAGCCTATTTTTAGGGGCTTAACAAATACCTTTTTAATTTAAAAACTTTTTTTAAATTAAATTTTTTTCGGAATAGAATTTCTTTAATACATTCAATTCTTTTTTAATTCTTTTTAAGAGATTTGAGTCAATATTAAAACAAGTGCCTATTTTTAGGGGCTTCACAAAATTTGTTTTTTGAGAGAATGTTTTCTTTAAATTTTCTTACATAATTTTTTTGCATGAATATCTTTTTTTTTATAAATAAAATAGTTTTAGCAATAAAAAAAAATTTTTTTAATAAAACTTTTTGCATAAATTTTTTTTCTAAATATAATCTCTGATAAATTCAATTCTCTCTCGATTCAGTATTAAAACAAGTGCCTATTTTTAGGGGCTTTACAGAGATTTGTTTGTTATATTGAGGTAGATATAGGGAGTTTTTTGTAGAGTGAAACAACTTTGAGTTGGCATCACTGCTTTATTTGACCACCCATTTAACAGCTGATAGTTGCTTTTTCTTTAGTTTGCTTTGACATTTCATTATGGATCGACTTACACTAGAGCAACGCGTGCAAGTTGTGGAAATTTTTAATCCAAATAATGGTTCTGTTCGTAAAATTTATCGTGCACTTCGTCCATTCAAAATTGCATTTTCCGATGTAGCCCATTTTTGGTTGAATGGGTACGTAAATAACAGAGTGAGGAGAATCTACAAGCTATTGTCGAAACTTACTGTTTGGTGCGCTTTATGGGCTGGCGGAGTCATTGGCCCATATGTCTTCAAAAACGATGATGGTCAGAATCACAGTTGCCACAGTGGTACAATTGAACCAAAAATTGTTGTTTATTTTACATTTGGTTCGCTGGTTCATTTTTATTTTTTCTTTTATGAAAAGTTAACGATTATAATATAAATAGATTTTGAAAGTTTTATCATGCCTGTAAAAATGTATTTACGAAAATTATTACTCTTCACATAAAGCAAAAGATTTGATTCGTTAACAACACTAGATAGTAATCGTTTATTACCTACCCACAGTAGTAAATCAAAAAGCTATATTGGCAACACTGATCGATTGTTACTTTTGTTTACAAGTCAGAAATTGACAATTTGACTTCAGTGTAAAAAGTATTGTATTCTGCTGGTATGCAAATAAAAATAAAAAAATTGGTTCTCTTCTTTTATTTTGGTTCTTTTTTTATGGATATTGGTCGCGAAGAAAAATTTAGAGTGGCAACCGTGGTCAGAGTGTTAGTGTTTGTGAAAATTGGTGTTCCAGATTGCGCTTCGTACACGCCAGACCGTTTCGTTGATATCAAAATTATATTTCTATGTTTTATTGTGATTTAAACTTGTATCACTCTATAAAAAACACCCGATACAAATAAAATTTATGAAAAAATTTAAATAATTTTTTTTTATAAATAAAATAGTTTTTTAAATAAAATTTAAAAAATTTTTAATTTGTTTCCTAAATTAAATGTCTGATAAATTCCGCTTGATTTTGCATTTTCATTTTGTATATTCAATTCCTTTCCAACTCTGCTTAACAGATTTGAGTCGCTCTTTAAAAAAGTCCTGTTTTTTCTAGGGGCTTAAGTTCAAAAATTTATTTTGGCGCTGTCAACTAATTTGAAGGTCAAATTTATTGGGATTTTGTTTTAGTCATTTTTTTTTATACATTGAATTCTTTTCCAACTCTGCTGCAGGTTCTCATAAATGTTGCATAGAAATGGGCATAAATATGGCAACGAAATAAGAAGATGGAGGGAAAATTAATTAAATTTTTTAGCATTAAATGAAGTAAAAGTGCGTTTTAGCAAATCATAAAATGTTACTCAAGCCCAACAACATTTGCGCCAGTGTTGTTGGCTGTTGGTGTTGATGGAGCTGCAGCTGAATGAAGAGCTGAAAATAGCAGCCAGCAGTAGCAGCAGCAGCAGCAGCATCATTAGGAAAGGCAACAGAGGCAGCAATCTAAATTGCAGTATTTAATTGTAAATATTAGCAAAGTGTTTGTTTGCTCGCTGGCTGTTTAGCTGGAACATAAATTTTTAACGATCGAGAGAAGAGCGGGGGGGAAAAAACTACTCCATAAGATCAAAGGTAAAGAAGCAGTACTGGAAGAAAAATCTCTGCTTCAATTTTTCGTTTCTTACATTTTATTTTGGCCAAGTAAACGACTGCCTGCCTGCCTGCCTGCCTGCCACCATCTTCATAATCATGTGCAACATCATACTTACACACACACACACACACTCACACAAACACACGCCATGATTTTATGACTCAAATGGAGGCCAGGCTATTGTTTCTAGCAGCCACAGAACCAAAAGTTAATGTTAGAAGAGGCACAAGAACAGCAAATGAAAAAAGATCTTCACTTCGAAATGGTGTTTGAGAAAAACACGTTAGAGGAATATTAGAAGCATTAGAATTATTAGCATAATATTGTTGAATTCTCACAGTAATAAGAAAAATTATTTATGATTAAATTTACAGTTCTTAATCGCCTTTTTCTATAACTTTTTTTTATATTTTATTTTTTATTTTGAACTCATAAATTCCAGGGATTAACTTTCTGACTCTTTTAACGTTGGCTCGAGACCGAAAAGCTTTTCAATTTGATATTTTAATCTCTCATTAAAGTCGTGTACTTTTACAAAAATGTGGGTTATAAAAGTTTTCAATAATTTTCTTTTTAGTTTCAGGCTTTACGACTCAATTTCGATTTTTAAAGCTTTTTTTTTTTATAAAATTACTTTGTTGCAGCGAAATAAGCGATCTGAATAAAAAGAAAGAAATTTCTAAAATCAAACATCTTTTTTATGAAAAAATAAACGAAGCAATAAATTTAGAAAACTCATAACCCACATACAAGAATTGATGTTCATAAAAATCGTGTAAAAAAAATTTATGTGTTTTATTTCCACTCCCTCAAGACGACTCAGATCGACAAGAAGTCAATAATAAAAACGAAAACATTCTCTTTTAATTTTTAAAAATTTATCGATTAACACCAACATGAAATCAAAAACTTTACGAGTCAATTTTATTGCAGGTAATTCTCGGAATAAGTCACATCATCATAAATGTAAAAACTTACATGCAACGACTGTAGGGGCATGAATTGTTTTGCTTAAAATTTTATTTTATATCTTCTCTAAAGCCTGATAGAACTTGCGGCCGGGGTAACAGTCAGTTAGTTTCTTTATTTTGATCAAAAAACAACTCAGATGTAAGAAAATATTTGCTCGAAAAAACGTAACCACTAAATATTAAAGAGAAACATATAGAATCACACACTTCTTTATCGAGTTCAACAGTTTCGCATCATATTAGATTCTACGCCACTGACTATCAATTATTTTGAAACTATTTTACTTAAGAAACTCGTGTAAAAATAAAAGCATATTTTTTTCTATTTAGTGGTAACGCTTTTTTGGGCAAATGTGTGACAAGTGTGACCGTACTTTAAGTTTTGAAGCGAAATTCTTATTTCTTTTTTTTATATCCCTTAGAAAACGCATCTGCGAAAAAACATATATTAAAAAAAAAAAACAAAAAAAAATTTACAATCCAAATTTTTTTTCAGTGTACCTTGACAAAACTCACTTGGCAAAGCTTATTGCTCAATAGTTTAAAAAAACAAAAGTACAATTTAGGCAAAATCCTGTAGCCTTTTTATTGTCTTCTATTTATCAGCGGCTACGACTTTATATGAAATAAGGATTTGGGCACAGTGGGCATATCTCTCAGAAAAACGCTTGTCATTAAGTCATATTTTCAAAAGTTTATTAAAAACTAAGTCACAGATACAAATTCAGCTCTTAATTTTTATCAGATTTGATTGCCGGAGTAACAAGCTTTTAAGTACAGTGGGCATGTCTCTTATAAAAATTCAGGTATTAGAATTTTTCCAAAAATCATATTTTCACAAAATTATTCAAAATAAGTCCTAGTAAAATTATAAATTCAACTCCTAGTATATATCAGGTTGGATTTCCGTAGCAACAAGTTGTTTTAGTACAGTGTGCACGGCTCTCAGAAAAATTCAGATACTGGCATTTTTCCAAAAATCCTATTTTCACAAAATTATCAAAAATAAGTCACAATGAAATTATAAATTCAGCTCTTATTTCTTATCAGGTTCGATTCCAGGAGGAACCGGGGTCTTAGTACAGTGGGCATGTCTCTTAGAAAGTTCATGTATGGGAATTTTTGTAAAAATCATGTATTTACAAAATTATTAAAAATAAGTCACAATGAAATTATAAATTCAGCTCTTATTTCTTATCAGGTTCGATCCCAGGAGGAACGGTGGTCTTAGTACAGTGGGCATGTGTCTTAGAACTATTCAGACATGGGAATTTTCGCAAAAACCATATTCTCAAAAGTTTATTAAAAACCAGTCGCAGTAAAGTTATAAATGCAGCTTTTAATTTCTATCAGATTTGATTGCCCGAGTAAAACATTTTTAAGTACAGTAGGCATGTCCCCTAGAAAAATTCAGATACGGGCATTTTCCCAAAAATCATATTTTCACAAAATTATTAAAAATAAGTCAGTGTACAGTTATAAATACAGCTCTTAATTTTTATCAGGTTCAATCCCAGGAGCAACAGGGTCCTTAGTACAGTGGGCATATCTCAGAAAAATTCATATATGAAAATTTTTCGAAAAATCATATTTCAATAGTATTATGAAGAAGAAGAAGTCACGAATACATTTCAGCAAAATAGTAAATTATCCATCTTACAGTGGGCATATCAATCACAGTGGGCATGTCTCTTGGAAAAACTCAAATATGAGAATTTTCAAAAATACTCATTTTCAACATTTCATAAACGAATTCACAAATAATTTGTGCAACTCATAGATCAATTTTTTTTTCAAGTTTTCGTTCATTTTCGGCTTTGCTAACGACGAAATATATTCATTCAAAAGTTAAATGGGTTTTTGGAAGGGTTTTTCTAAGAGAAACCAGTCAAATTGTTTGAATAAATTGTCGGCCCGGGTATTTCACTTCTCCCAATTTCTTTCATAAATTTTCAACAATCATTTCATATCTTGTCCCAACGCCGGACTAAGTGATTAAATCTGTAACAAACCACAAGCGAATCACAGTTATTTGAACAACAACAAATTGCATTCCGTTTATTTTTAAATAGAAATTTTTTTCTTTTTAATAAAAAGTCAAAACCTCATCATGTGGTTTAGCAGCTAATTAACAATTACAAAAAGTCGCTTTACCGGCTCACTATTACTTAATACAATTAACCCAGAAAGAAAACTGAAACAAGAAAAAAGTTCAAAACCGAAAAACAAAAACAAAAACAATAGATGTAAAAAGATGAGCACACAACACAACACAACACACAGACGCAACACGCTCATGTGCACCCACCAGATGAAATTATTCAAACAGCAACAACAGCAACAACAACAACGATAGCATTTATTTTAATAAAAAGATCATAATAGATTATTTATATTTTTGAAAAGAAAAAATAAAATAATAAAACGATACGAAACTGTAACAGCCGCTTTCAATTCGATAAGCAAAACGTTCAGTTTCTTCTGCTCCCCCGTCTGAAAATCAAATCGAAACAGTTGATATCCCCATCCCTGCCTTCGCAGTGGTTCACCTGCTGGGAATTGCTGCGGCTTAAAAGTTTAAAGTTTAAATTCAATATCTCTGTATCGTCAATCGCATCGGCGAAGCTACACCGCAGCGACACTTGAAAAACTATCGATTTCATTTGATTGAATTATTAAGGAAAGCGTTTTGATGACTGAAACCACTTTTATTGGCTGTAGATTTATGCTCGTGTTATTTTTTTTGTTGTTGTTTGTTTTCGTTGTTGGAAAAGTTTCTGGCGAGGTTTTGTTAATCTCACACTTGCACTGCCGTTGCACATGTACAGGTCTGGCCAATATTCGTGTCATTGAAGGCTGTTCTGTGGTGTGATTGGAAAGTTAATAAATTGATTTATTACTTTTTTCAAATATTCTGATACTGAATCGCATTTAACATCGCAAAGAGAGAATAGAAAATAATTTTTTTCAAATCTAGAGGAAAAAATGCTTTTCACGAAATTATTAATCGAATAAAATTAATCCATTAAAATTTCATAACATTTAAGTGAAAAAAAATTTGTTCACAAAATGATTAATCGATTAAAATATTTTCGGCTAAAATAATTTTATCAAATTTAGGCGATAATATTGTTTTCGTAATTGTTTTGTATAAATAATTTTATTAAAATTTCTAAAAATTATTCGATTAAAATTTTCTCGGATAAAATAATTTTATTCAAATTCGTACAAAAAAACTTTTTTTTCAAAAATTGTTATTCGAATAAACTTATTCGATTAAATATTTTTCGGCTAAAATAGTTTTATCAAATTTAGGCGAAAAAATTTTTTCAAAAAATTATTATTCGATTAAAATTTTCTTGGATAAATTAATTTTATTCAAATTCATAGAAAATTCTACAAATTATTATTCGAATAAAATTATTCGACTAAAACTCTTTCGGATAAAATAATTTTATCAAATCTAGGCGAACAAAAAAATTATTCGTAAAATGATTATTCGATTAAAATGTTTTCGAAAAAAATAATAAATAAAATTTGCACAAATTAATATTCGATTAAAATTATTCGACTAAAACCCTTTCGGATAAAATAATATATAATTATATATATAATAATTTGAAAATTTATAAAAAAAACTTTTCTCTAAAAATTTTTATTCGAATAAATGTATTCGATTAAAATATTTTCTGATAAAATAATTTTATCAAAATTCGATTAAAATATATTCGCATAAAATAATTTTATTCAAATTTATAAAAAAAAAATATTTGATCAAAATTGTTATTCGAAAAAATATATTCGACTAAAATTTTTTCGGATAAAAAATTCTAAAAATTATTCGAGTAAATTTATTCGATTAAAATTTTTTGGGATAAAATAAATTTATTAAAAATCATAAAAATTTTTTTTCAAATTATTCGAATAAATTTATTCGATTAAAATTTTCCCGGATAAAATAATTATATTGAAATTTAGATGAAAAAAATAGTTTTTCACAAAATTATTCGGTTGAAAGACTTATATATAAAATAATTTTATTAAAATTTATTTAAAAAAAAATTCATAAAATTATTTGATTTAATTATTCGATTAAAGTTTTTTCGAATAAAATAATTTTATCAAAATTTATTTAAAAAAAACATTTTGCTCATATTATTATTATACGGATAAAATTATTCGATTAAAATATTTTCGGCCAAATTATTATTCGCGGGAAATTATTCGATTAAAATTTTTTCGAAAAAAATTTTCTTATTCCAATATAAAGGGAAAGAACTTTTATCATAAAACTATTATTCGAACAAAGTTATTAGATTAAAGTTTTTTCAGATAAAATTATTCGATTAAAATATTATTCGAATAAAAGTCGAAGAATAAAACTTATTTACATAAAATAATTCGTGTAAAAATTTTATAGGCCAATATTTTAATAAATCAAAAAGAAGTTATTCGAACAATTCTAATTTTAATTACATTTCCATAGTGTTGCCATATTTTGTCGATTTTGTCACGACTATGACCAACTTGACTGATTCCTCATTTTCCTGCCCTGTTAACGATTTCAAATAAAAAATTGTTCTATTTGGAATTCATTTCATAAAAATGTCTTTTTTTATTTAAATTATTTTATTTCTTTTTTCTCAATATTATTTTTCATACAATTTTTGTTGTTTTTTTAATTAAAATTGCTAATAATAAATTTCATATAGACTAAAAAAATAGGGGTTTTTTTAAATCTTACAATTAAGTACTGCAGCAAATATTTTTACAACTACAATTTAAAATTAAAAAAACTACATACACACATACAATTAAATGCAATTTATACAACTACACATACATTTACAAATATTTCTAAAGTTATTGTGTTTAAACGACTAAATTTATGATTCTTTAACTTATTGAGAATTATAAATGAATTACAACTCTTTTCATCGTATAACATGAAGAAAAGAGGGAAAGAAAGAGAGCGACAGAGAGAGAGAGAGAGAGAGAGAGAGGGGGATTTAAAAATAATGGCTTTAAAGCTTCTAAAGAAGAAAAATAGTTCTAAACAATCGGATGGTTAAAAAAAATATGATTTCGACAGATTTCGGTTTCCTCTACAACTCGACTCGAATTTTGCTTTCAATTAAAGTCAGAATCAGAATCTTCAGACAGTTTTGCTTCAGTTCAAATAAAAGGGACGGTTTTTGTGTCCAACTTAAATTAGGAAATTATTTTTAATGTTTAACAGACTTTTAATTTTTTGGTATTTGTTTTCTTGTCATTCGCGTTCCTTAAGGGCTGTTCTCGGCTTCCGCAGTTTTTTGCTCTACTTAACCTCACTTTTCAGTGGACTGCTAACTATGGAATATATCAATTATTTCTGCATTTTTCGCCTTCACAATTTCCTTTTTTATTAGTTTGTCGGTAAGAAAAAATTTAAAATTAAATAATTAAAAATTTTAGCGATTTTTCCCCGTCAAAATTTGAAAATCTAAAAATGTACCGATTTTTTCCGTCAAACAATGAAAATAAAACTGTTACATGACATTTTGTCGTTAATAAGTAACAGTTAAAAATTAACCCGCTTTTGACAGGACAAAAAAAATATTGAAGTTAATTTTTTTGCTATAATTTTGTCAAAATTTAAGTGATTTTTCCGCCTTGAAAAAGCAACGAATAATTTTGTCAACGTTTCTCCGTCAAACACTAAAATTTATCACTTTTTCACGGTTATTTTATGGCTCAAGAATAACATTTAAAATTCAACTGACCTGTTGCCGCCAAAATTTTTAGCGATTTCAAAATTAAATTTTATTAATTTCAAAATTATTAATAATTATATTAATTTTGTTAAAAGTTGTTGCTGTTATTTCGAAGCTAAAATAGTTTAAATTTAACTAATTTGTTTCGTTCAGAAATTAAAGACAACATATTGGCGATTTTTCTCGGCCAAAAATATTACTTAAAATAAAACTTCAATTTTGACTCGTTTTGTAGCTGAAAAAAAAAACCTAAAAATGCACCGACTTTTTTATTCAAAATAAAATTTCAAATTTTTTACATTTTGTCGATATTTTTGTTGCGTAATTAAAGCTGCTGATTTCAGCAAGTTTTATGAAAAGTTTAAGAACCCTGAAATACTTTTATGATTTTTATTCATTCTTATTTAAGCACAGACAGTTTTCCAATACAACGTTACCCGAAAAGCCGTCTGTCTGTTGTTATTGTTTGCTTGCAAATTCCCTTTCGAGACTTTTGAGACTTTTTTTTTGTGTTTTCCCGAGACTTTTGAAACACATTTTTTTGTTTGTACTTCCCTATTTTTTCTTATTTTGTAGTAAAAAAATATCATCCAATTGATCTGATTAAGAAGCAGATGTTTCCGAATAGAATAAAACGGAACAATATTTAGAAAAAATTTAAAATAGAAAAAATTTTAAAAATTTAAGATGTCTCTCCCTGCGTTTATTTTTTATTTTTTGTAGTTTGAGGAGAATTCTTTTCTAATAATTTGCTGAAGAATTGGGAAATATTTTTCATCGCTTTGCACTACAATGACGTTTGACGTGTCCTACTCTAATACCGAGAAAGCGCAAATATTAAAAATCAATTTTTTTTTTCGAATCAAACGGGTTACCCCAGCTTAAATGACTTAGAAAGGCAAAGAAAAGATATTTAGGCGGTGGCACAATAACTGAGCGGAAGATAAGTGAAATGGCGGCATCAGGAACGATATTGAAAATTTTCAGCAAAACAATTTCAGTGGAAAGTAAAATTGTCGGGCAACCCATAAAGTGTGGCATGTAGAAACTATTCCAAAACAATTTCTCTTGCAACATCCGTTAAACATTCAAAAATAAATCCGTTTGTTTTGTAGAAATCATGTTTTTTTTCAATTTTTTTTTTATTATTATTTCTTTGTTTCATTTTCAGGGTTAAATATTTACATTTTTATAAATTTTTAAATATTTTTCATTAATTTTAGTTTTTATACGATTTAATAATTTTACACTAATGAGGAACCTTTTTCTTTATATTAATTTTTATTTATGTTTCTTTTTTTATATATTTTGAAAATTGTCTTCCCTTTTTTCAGTTTTTTAGTTTATTATTATTTTCTCTTTTTTACTATTTTTTAACCTTGAGATCATCTAAAGAAAAATGTGAATTTGAAAACAAATTAAAAAATAATTTGCAAAAAATAACAACACAATATTAAAGTTTAAATAGTTTTTAATAATTTATATTTTTTCAATTTTTTTTTTTTTATAATTTCAAGTATAAAAATTTAACTTTATCAATGTTTTGCTTTTGCTTGTTCGTTTAAATTTCGTTATAAAAAATGGCTTAAAAATTAATAAATTCAATATACAAAAAATTAGATTATTTTTTTAAGTGTTTAAGCTATAAATCTAATGCTAATAAAAAAAATAATAATAAAAAAGAAATAATTATAAAAGTATGACTTATTTTTTGTTGCTTAACAAAACTGTTAAAACATAAAATTAAAATAAGAGGCCTAGAAATGTTTGTTTTTTTCTCAAATTCTTCAAAACCAACTTTTGCCTTTTCGTACAGGAGGTTTGCATTTCTTTTAGAGGGTTTTAGATTTAATACAATTTTTCTTTTAAGATAAAAATAAACAAAAATAAAACAACATCCCAGCGGGAGTTTTAAAACTGGTGTAACAAGTTAGTTACCAAGAACTGTTGCCCTGCAACTCTTGAAATTCCCTCAAGCCGATGTGGTTACCCCACAATGCAATTTTTGATTGAACATTTTTTCTTGGCAATTCTGATGCAACTCGACATGCAGTGGCATGTCAAATTACATCAGAATTGGTTAAACAAAATTGTTTTGTTTTTATAATTACAAAACTTTCCTCTTTTATATATATACAGATAATGATAAAAATTATAAATAAATATATAGAAGAGATATTTCCAGAAGCTTTAGTAGAAATGAATTACACTGGGGAACACTTAATTACTTTATAACCCAAAACAGACAGTTTTATGAAAAAATATATTCAAGTTTTCAAATACTATTTTCACAACCTTTTCAAGTCATAACGCAGTTCTTATTATTCCAATATTCCACAACTACAACAGTTTTATTTAAGCCGCTGGGATTTGTGTGTGTGTGTGTGTTTTGTTTGTTTGTTTGTTAATTAAAAGGATTTAATAAAAAATTATAAAAATTTTTGGGGTTTAAATAAATTATCATAAAAATTAGTTACAAAAAGTTTTATAAATTACAAGTGTCTAATGTCTTCGTTTGTTTTGCAATTGTTTTATTTAATATTTTTAAGGAAAATAAAATTAATCTACATAAAAATATATCAAAAATAAACTTTAAATAATAAAAAATAATAATAATAATAATAAGTAATATTTTGTATACAAGTAGTTTAAGTCAAGGGGTTTTCGTTTTTCTCTTTTTCTTCTACATTTTTTCTTATTTCGTTTGCTTAAAATGTAAACTTAAAAGTAAATTTTGTTAAAATTAAAAACTAATATTTACAGTAAACAGCTCTTTGCATAAAAAAGAGCTTCAAAAAATCAAACAACTAATTAAGAGTGAGTAAGAGAGAGTGAGAGAGAGAGAGAGAGAGAGAGAGGGAGGGGGGAAGGAAGGAAGGTTATATACAAAATATAAACAATTTTTTTCTTTTTACTAAAACATGCGTCAAGTAAGAGATTTCAGTTGATTTGGAAAATTGTGTACTGAAGCCTTGTCTTTTATTTGGTATATATTTTCTGTTTTTTATTTTTTTTATTAAAAAGTCACATTCGATTCTTTTTGTTTTACATTAAAATCAGCTTCAGCACAGGTACAGATAGGAAAAGGGAGTGAGAGAGAGAGGGAGAGGGAGAGGGGCAGCAGCAAATAGTAGATTAAAGTTTAAGGAATGTGTATATTCAGCAGTTAATTACTTAATGATTTCGTTTTTAGATGAATATTTTTTTCTTTCTCTATAATCATACACAATATTTTACTTTTAAAAATATCTAAGAATAATAATTTTTTTAGTCATATATAAATCATTCAAATCAGTCAGTCCATTTTTGCTTTAAACTTATATAAAAAATAATAATAATAATAATAATATTAATAATAAAAATGTTAGTAGTTGCCTAACTTTCCTACGAGACAAAGTGAGGAAGAGTTAATAGAATAGTGGGGGGTGGGGGGACAGAATGATATGAAGTGATTTTATGAGTGGGAGAAGTTTAAAATTTAATGAGTAGTTTTGTGTGGTTTTATTTATAAAAACTATAAAAATATTCAACAGCGCTCGGTTTCCTTAAAACTTGATATTTTGTTTTTGTTTTTTCTTGTTTTTTTGTTTTTGTTTTTGTTTTTGTTTTTGTTTTCTTTACTTTAACGTTTACTTTACACCTAAAATTTGTTGCTAAAAGAAAGTGTGCAGAAGGCTCTATATATGAGGTGTACCACATACTATGGATCTTTGGGCCGACGTTGTAACCGCTGAAGTAGTAGAGGAACCGCAGCCTCCGCTTACACCCTGGACCGCCAACGAGGGCCATCGTTGGGAACAGTAAGCACTTTCCCCCAGCACAGAGATTCGTTTACTCTGCTCTGTATTTGAAGAGCTGGCGCCATAATCTTTGGTTGTTGTATGCGCAGCGCTGTTATGTGAGCCGCCCACGGCTCCCATGAGTTGAGAAGCCCGATGCATTAGGGAGGGATCGGTATTTAGTTGCTTTTGTGATTTGGCTCTTTGCAAAGGCTGTATTTGCCCCACGCCACAAAATTCGGAATTGGCATTATTATCGGCAGCATAATTGGACAAGGCGCCGCCATACAGCGAAGTATTCATCAGACATTCATCGGTGGAGGCTGAACTGGCAATATTATTAACCGATTTATCCCACGTGTTTTTAATAATATTCGGATTGGAATTATCGAAAGTGAGACCGGAACTGGAGCCGCGTTTAACACCCAAAGCAGCTACCGCGACGCTGGATAAACCGCTGGTATTGTGATGCAAAGTGGCTACAGCATTTTGTTCATTCTGTTTGCGTGCCTCTGCATCATCTTTTTCTTGGGCGCGCTTACGTTTGCGTTTCATGCAAAAGACCACGCAGGCGGCTATAACAGCTACCAAAGGCATGGCTACCGACAATATGGCGATTAATATCACTTGGCCGCTGGTTAAACCGTCACTTCTGGCATGAGTGGTGGCCTCGTATTGTCTGGCATCGAAGGTGGCCGAAGAGTAAGATTCCTCATCGCATTGTTGGCCACGGAAGCCATTCGAGCACACGCAATGAAAACTATTAACACGATTGACGCAGGTGCCGCCATTATGACACGGTCCCGAACTGCATTCATCAATATCCACCGAACAATCTTTGCCCGTAAAGCCAGCCCGACAGCCGCACTGGTAATCGTTATTCAAATTAGTGCAGGTACCGCCATTGGCGCAGGGTTTAGTCAAACACAAATCCACTTTGTCCGAGCACAAAGAACCGAAGAAACCGGGTACACATTGACATCTAAATTGGTTAATCAAATCGACACAAGTGCCACCATTCTGGCAGGGATTACCTTGGCAATCATCGATGTTGTCCTCACACAGGCCGCCCGTAAAGCCACTGGGACACTGACATTTGGGCGAACCATTTGCTGTGACCAAACATGAACCCTTATTTTGACAAGGATTTGGAGCGCAGGTATCCACATGCACCTCGCACATGTTGCCGCTATAGCCATTCGGACACTCACACTGGAAACCCTTTGAAGAATCGCGACACGAGCCGTGTATGCAGGGCTCATCGCTGCAGGTTATGACTTTATCCTCACACAAACGACCGGACCAGCCTTTCTTGCACTCACACTTGTAACCACGCTTGGAAGCTTCTTCAATACAACTGCCTGAGTTTTGACAGGGATTCTCTTCGGTACAGGAATTGATTTCATTTTGACAATCGGGTCCATTAAAGCCGGGTGGGCACATGCAAGTATAGAGACCTTGACCGGTATTGAAGCAGGTGCCACCATTTTGGCAGGGACGATGATTTGTGCAATAGTTTAAATCTTGATTGCAAAACAAACCGCCCCAACCTTCGTTGCAAATGCATTGCCAAGGTCTGGAGCACGTGCCATGCACACAGCCCGGATAGGCTTCACATTCGTTACAGAGCGGGCCCTTCCAGCCGGCTTGGCAACTAAAAAGAGAGAGCGAAAAGGAAAGAAATATTTAGTCGTCTGCCATAGAAATTGAGGAAGAAATATGTTTTAAGCCAAAGAGAATTTAAGATTTTATATGAGCGCAAGAACTCAACTGAAATTCAGCCCTAGACCAATTAAATAGGGTGGCAACAGTGGCCAATTGTGTTTATGTATATGAAACTTGCATGTATGTAGTTAATAGTGCCAGCAGCAGCAAATCACTATGAGATAGAGATTTTTTTTTTTAATAATTTGGTGGCCTTCAAACGTATTTTGAAAAGTGGCCTAGAACCGCCATTAGTTATTTACACTTAATAAGCGTTTTAACTATATAAGAATTTCTGTACGTACTCTTACATACCAGCAGAAACACATAGAACAGAAAAAAAATTTTTTTTTAAATATGAAAAAAATATATATATATATATAAAAAATTTTTTAAATAAATGTATTTATTTAAAAAAAAATTTTTTTTATTAAAAAAATTGTACCTTCAAATGATGACGATCAAATAAATTTCTACAAAATAAATTTCTACAAAAACAGAACTAAGAGCTGAAACGTGTTTTGCTCCACTGTAACATACATTCGTTGTACTACGCGGACTTCAAAGCGAATTTGAAATAATTAAATTTGCACAATTCTCTTTCTTATGGGATTAATTTTGGCAAAAATATTTCACAAAATTTATTAGTTGTATTTTTTTTTTATTAAATTTTTTTATTTCAAACTGAATTTTGATAAATTTGTTACGTTTGACACATTTTGAAAGTATTGCAAATTGATTTCTCTAACGAGATCACTTGATTAACACAACGTTTGTAGCCTCCAAACAATTTTTAATTCTTTATTTGATTTAATCAAAGAATAATAAACTCCGGTGTGATACAAGCGAAACAAAATAATAGCCGCCAGCTTCAGGGCAAAAGAAAGAAAAAAAAAAACGTTTTTTTCTTTCTTTTTATTTCGGTTCTTTAAGGTGAATGTGTTTTTGTTGTTGTTGTTGTTTGCGTTGTGTGTTGTTTTCTTATCGAGCTGAACGAATTGTGGCATCTCGAATGGTCAGAGGTTTTTCAAATACAAGACATGAAATATAAACGAAAGAAGGGGAAAAAATTGAGAAAAAAATCAATGAAAATTTTAAATAAATTGAAGAAATGAATAAATAACTTAAAGCGGTTGAATATTTGAAACCGTTTTAAAGACCCTTCAGACAACAATAACAGGAGGGTTCCGAAAGCGGACCTACACACACGCACACACACACTCTTACATTTATCCATTAAATATATTAAAAAAACGACGGCATATTGAGGAAGACAAATCACCTGTTAAACAGATTTTTGCCAGAGTTGTAAAAATGTTGCATGTGGCAAAAGTACTTAATGTTGTTGCAACAACCAACCAACTGAAATGCAAACAGACAAGCGTAAATTAACATGACAACTTAAAAGTCTTGTGTGAGTAGAAATTTTATTTCAAAAAAAAGGGGGGAAAGAAAAATCAGTTTTTAAGATAAAATAACAGCAACAAATATTTTAATATCTCTCTGGTGGAAATAATAAAAAGAATATCTTGTTAAAAGGAAAATATTTAAATATAAATTTACAAACAAACAAAAACAACAAAAAAAAGAAAGAAAAAAATTTAAAAGTGCTTTTGATACCGCGTTTATTTTTCTTTCCTCTGGTGCTGCCGCAGTGAAAAATACTCATTTTTAATTTTTATGTGTCTTTTTGCTTTTCTTATTTTTTATTTTATTCATTCTTTTTGTTTTTTTTTTCACCAGAAACGTATTAAATAAGATGATGGTGGGGGTCCAGGGAAAGCTTTATTTAGTCTGTGTGTGTGTGTGCGAGAGTTTGTATGTGACCATTTTTGCAAATTATTTCTCACGATTAATTTAAAACATTTTTTTTTTGCATTTCGAAGTCTCTATAAATGGTTGGGGGTTTTTAAGGAAACCAGTCTCACTGTCATTTAGAAGTGATACAACAACTTTTATCATGTCGCTGTTGCTGTTGTTGTTGGAACACACACTACATAAATTGCATGATATATTTAGAAGAAAAAAAAAAAACTGTAGTAAAATATTCTTAAGCTTAATTAAAAATTATTATTAAAATTAATTAAGCTGCGAGTGGGTGTTAGAGGAAAAAAATGAAACGTTTTTTCCCCTCTTCAATATTTAAGTATTTTTTGACATATTTTTTTATTCAAATATAAAGGTCAAAGGTTAATTGAAATAAAACAAAAATGTTGAGCGCAACGAAAAAAAAGAGACTAAGAAATCACGGTCACAGGAAATTAAAAATTTAGCATTTTTTGGAAGCACATTAAATTTTGTAATTTATATGCAGCATAAATTTAAAAGAGTATTCAAATTATGTATTCGAAAGATTTAGGCGTTCAATTTTAAATTGCTAAGTAATTCGAGTGCTACTGATGCTGCAATTAGAGCATAAATTATTCAAAAAGAGTAAATTTCGAGTTTTTACTTGGAAAATGTTAAATTTTGGTAGCAATTAGCTATGTTCGAAAATTCGAACATAATTTCGAACATAGTTTCTAAGCTCCCTAGTGATTATTGCATTATTCAAGCTATAAAATTTTGATATTTGTAATTTTCGAAATTAAGTTCGAATTTTCGAACATAGCTAACATGGTTTCTAAACTCCCTGGCGATTATTGCATTGTTTAAGCTATAAAATTTTGATATTTGTAATTTTCGAAATTAAGTTCGAATTTTCGAACATAGCTAATTAGTTGGGAATTCAACAGTTTTTGTGAAAAAACTCTGTTTATGTAATTTTCTTTACATAAATATGATCTTAAGGTTAAATTGTTAGATTCGAAGTTAAATTAAGTTCGAACAAATTGAGAAAACTTGCATATTGGAAATTTACACATGGCCTAGATTCCAATAGTGTTCGATTAAACCATCCCTACATTATAATTATTATTATTATTATATATTTTTTTAATTTCAATGGTTTTTTAAATACACTAAAACGCTTTTTGTGTTGCTCTGCGAGGCCAGAAGCGCATTTTATGTCAATGAATAGTAAATAATTTTGGGAATAGGGCGCTTAAAATGCGAGTATAGAACACTACTCATCTCAATAGTCTTTTTAGTGGGGGAGGGGCAAATAAGAGCAATAAATGGGAAAATGTGCTTTATTATGTTGGTAGCACTGTTTAGTTTCCCAAGAATCATTTGGAAAATTTGTAAAGGTCTTTTATATTAATAAAATCATATTTATGTGATGAGTGGAACTTCTAGCCCTGAGAAAATCCTTAGCAGGAATAGTTTTTGTGACGAAGGGAATTTTTAGCCCTGAGAAAAGGCTTAGCAGGAATATTGGCAATCGCCCCGAATACTTTCGTTAAGAAACTGAATATTGGGCTCAACTTATTTTTTTTACATGGAGTTAGATTTAGTGAAATCAGCGATCGGTGGCCAAATCGAAAAATTATTTCAACTGCTATGGAAGCTCAGGGCATAAACAGTTTATTTAGACATTTTTTTAAGGTTATGTTCACTTTTTTAGTTAAAAGCTCGCCCGAAATCTTATTTGCCAAAGTAATAGAGCAATTTGTTAAATAATTTAGATCTTTTGTGGCGTTGTTTTTTCGTCTACTTTTTTTGTTATTGTAAAAACCAGTAGTAGTTTCTTTAATTTAGCAACCAGCAGTCTTTTAAATTATTGTTGCACGATTTTGAGTGTGCCTACACCGTTTGTAGTTGTTGTTTTTGTTTTCGGGCTTCGCTTTAGATGATTATGATTATGATGACGATGATGATGAGTGTTGTCTTGTCTGTTTGTTGTTGCCGTTTGGTGGTGGCCGCAGCGTTTAGTATCTTTTAATTTAAGTGCTTTAGTTTTCAATTTTCTTTATGTACGAGCCGTGTGTGAACTTTTACGACGAGAATATCAAGTTTTGTGGTGTTTTCAATTCTGCCTTTTTGCATATTGAAAAATATTTCAATTCTTTTTTTATTTTAATTTTTTTCTAATGCAACAACCATAAATAACACTCCTCTCATTAGATACAACATAGAAGAAGAAAAAAAAATAGAAAAAATAAAATTGAATGACACACCTTTTGTGCAGTAATTTTTATCAAACATTTACAAGAAAATTGTTTGAAAAAAAAAAAAATTGAAAATTGTGGTTGGGTTTCCAATGAAAAGGGCAAACGCTTCTGAGACATGTACGAAACGAATACGACGAGCACAACAACAAGTACTTGTGCAAGAAGTTTAACGACAGTTGTTTTAGTTTCTGTTCACTCTTTTTTGTTTTTGTGATTGTTTTTGTTTTTGCATTAAGCCAAAAGCGCCATAATGCTTTTGTTTTAAAGTTTTATTTGATTTTTGCCTTCGAAACAAAGGAATTTGTCCAGTCCGAGAGCAACCGATACATTGTGGGGCATGTAAAGAAATTCACAACAACAACAACAACAACAACAACGAAAAAGAGTTTTTTATTACACAAAATAATATTCCCATAATTTTCAGTTTTAAATCATCATCATCATCATATCAATTTTGTAATAAAACTAAAAGCAAAAACAACAACAACAACTTCAACAATAATAAAATGAAAATTATATACGAGCGAGTTATATGACTGAGTGCCAGGTGTAAATTTACACTCTGCTTAGTTGGGGAATTCTTTTAGCAGATTATTTTTATTTTTCGAAGTAGAATTTCAGCTGATTTTTGAAAATATTCTTCAAATACTTTTCAATGTGGCAGACTACAACAAAGTGGGAAGTTTCTTATTAAATATTTCTTTCATTTTTTTTCTACTTGATTTTGTGTGTGTTTTTTTCCAGTTTTTTGTTGTTGTTGTTGCTGCTGGTGTGCATTTATGTGCGATGAGTAAAATTGCTGAATTCAGCAATTTTGTGGTTTTTGTATCTGTTTTTCACTGCAAGGAAACAAATTATATATATAAAAAATATATATATGAGAGAGAGAGAGAGATGGTCTAAGAAAACAAACTAAATTTCAAACGGAAATCACACATTAAATTTAAATAATTTTCAAGCAATTTAAATATTGAGAAAAAGTAAAAATAAAGAAACTAAAGAAATTATCAGTAATCAAGAGGAGAAAAACCTGTACTTTTTTCCAAGCAGGTGTTGCAAAAGATAAAACGAAAATACACGGATGCTACAAGCTGCGATAACGGCTCTTTAGACTCTTCAGAAGATGATTAAAAATAAATAAGAAATTAAAATATATCGGAGGAAGTGCGAGGACCTTCCCCCGTGGCTGTCACCATTTTCATATTTTTTCAAAACAAACAGAAATTCAATATAAAACAAAACTATAATTAAAAAAAAAAAACAGACCCCGTGTTCTACTCAATAGTAATACAAAATATATAAATTTGCGAAAATAAATAATACAAATGAAAAATCTTCCCCATTTTTGAAAATTTCATTAATTCTGGCATCTTTAAAAAACAACTCCTTTCAAAGTGCATTAAAGTTATTGCGCTGGTTTTGGCAGATAATTTTTTCTAATGCGTTAAATTCATTTCCGGGAAATTTCTAGCCCGATGTATAGTCGGGCCCGATGTATAGTCGGGTTTAACGAATTTCGAAAAAAGTTCGAATTTTCGAACATGGTACAAAACGTTGAAAATGGATTTCTTATCCACTCTTTTTCCAATCAAATACGATTTTTTTTTAATTTCGAAAATTGGAAGTTTTATTGAGCTTAAATTAGCAAATTCGAAATTATATAAATCCGGTAAAGTATTATATAACTTAAAAATTCTTTATAAGGAAAATATCTGATAAGAAAGAGAATGACTGGAAAGTTTAATCTAAATAAAATAACGGCGTTGCACAGCAATTCCTTTAAGATATGTTCGAATATTGGGATTTTATTTCGAAAAATTAAATAATTTGTAAATATTTTATTACTAGTTAGTTTGTTTAAGCATTTGTGCAAAATATGTGGAGTTTTAATAATTTCGAAATTAAGTTCGAATTTTCGAACATAAAAAAATTTAACTTTTTTTTCCAATTTTCCATTAAAAGCGATTATGTTACATTATATTTTCAAGCCAATTGTGATACATTTGCTTATTTATATGTAAATTGAGATCACAGGATATAAAATCCTTGGAGAAGTTTGTGTAAATTTTTCTATGTACCGGGATTCCATTTTAATTTTTAGTGAACAAGAAATTATGCATGAGTAAGTGTCTGACCACTTTGAATTTTTTTCCACCACTAGTCACGTGACAAGTTCGAATCTATAAATAACATGGCAGACTAATTATTGCGTAAAGTCTGTCTCTGTCCTTTCAAGCTTCATAATTTACAAAAAAAAACTCTCGAAACGAAACTTTAATTTCTAATTTATTTTATTCTTGGAATTGGACTACTCATTTAACAAAAAGAGCCTTCACCTATTAAAACACACACACACACACACACACACTTACACTTAAAAAGAAACGGCTTAAGTTTTAATGGATTAAAATGTTTTGTATGCAAATAATGCATAATGATGACATTTTCAAGAAAAAATATCAATATTTTTATTTTGCGCAAAGAAAAAAACTTTGTTTCCCACTAAAGAGGCGTAGCGTGGTAGTCCATACAGAAAGAAAAAAAGCCTTAAGAAGACAATGAATGCACAAAATCAAGCCAAGTTTTAAATACACAAAACCAAATAAAGTGCTGAATGGTAAAATGCCGTATGACTGCTACTGCGAGTACTTAAACTCTTTTATTTAATTCTTTTTTTTCTTTTTGCTTTTTTTTTATTTTTCTTACATTTAAGGTATAAATCGTTTTGGCTTGTCTTTCTGTCCGTGTGTCCGTCTGTCCTTGTGGCTCTCACTTGGTGAGTAAGTGTGTGCATAACAGTCGTAAGTAAAGTTGTTTGATTTTATGACATGTCGTGTGTGTAGAATTATTAAAACATTCCCACACTTTGAATACTTTTTTCTCACTCTCTTCGTTTTAAATACAAAAATTTTCAAGTCTTGACGCAAACACTTAGTCAATATTAATTGCACACAAACTGCCAAGTCTTCAGGCAAATGTGAAAACGAAATAAGAGTGCATGTGTGTGTGTGTGTGTGTGTGTGGAAAGAAGCTACGGATTCTTGAACGTTTAAACAAATAGACCACATTAAACAGAAGAAAAATAAATTAAATGAAATTAAAAGAAAATAAAGGTTGGGTTTTATAAACAGGAAAAGTAATTGATTTAAGGCCGTGTAGAGAGAATATGTGAAAAAAGCCAAACACGAAAAAAAATTGTATATCCAATCGCATATAAATTTGAAAATTGTAACACATTTTTTTGCATAAATTTGTAGGGAAATTTCCAAGAAGTCTCGGATATCAATTTATTTGTGAGTGGAATAATAGAAAAATACTTTCATAAGCCAAGACTGCAGGTGGCTATAAATCGAATTGGAAATTTCCTTGAAATGAAGTTAAAGATTCGAAAAAAATAAACTCCTGAAAACAGCACAGAACTCCAAAAAAAAAAAAACACCAAAAGTGTTACTCCGAAAATGTAAGCTTCTACGCAATTCCAAAAGGCAAACCAAAAATTCACTAAAGAATGAAATTAAGGAGCTCAATTGAATCGTAAATACTCCGAAAAATCGAAAATGCTTTCAAACGGAACAAAAACAAGAAAATTCAATTATTAAAAGAAACTAAGGCAAAACTTGCAAAAAAAAAAAACTAAATTACTCCGAAAAGTTCATCACATACACGAAGTTTGTGAAAAAATAAAAAAATGCTACAAATTATATTAAATTAAGAAGACAACTAAATTTTAAACAAATAAAAGTTACTCCGAAAAAAAAGCCACGAATATTCGTTAGTCAGCACACATTCGAAATGCACCAGAATTCACTTAAGTCTACTGCGAAGAAATAATTACAATAAAATATACTAAACGATTTTATTCGAATTTACTCCGAAAAATTTTTAATTCTCCAGTTTGCATTAATCAATAATATACAGCACTGCATTAAACTAGAAATGTTAAAAAAGTCATTTATAAATCATTTACTCCGAAAAATGTACAAATTTGCGCAAAAACTCGAATACGATATGAAACCACCTCAAATTCGTTAGAGAGACGAAATAATAAAATAAATTGATTACACCGAAAAATCCAAAACACTCAACATCATTTCAATACAAATAACTTATTCACTCCGAAAAGCTTTCCAATATATATCCGCACAAATTAAAGAAAAATAGTTAACAGTCATCTCACTACGAATAAGTTATTTACACCGAAAAAAGTACAAGTTTCTGCAAAAATTCGAATATGATATGAAATCACTTCAAATTCATTACAGAGATGAAGTAATAAAATAAATTGATTACTCCGAAAAATTTAAATTTTCCGAACATTATTTAGCACAAATTCTAATGTTCTACAAAACAGCCCCAAAGCTACAAAAAAGTGTCAATAAAAGAAATTGAGAAATTGAATATATTCCAGTATTCTCCAAATAAATCGAATACTCCGAAAAACACAAAACTTGCAAATATTTGTTAAATATGATAAATTGGAATATGGTAAAAAAACTGCTTAAAATACACTAAAAATATGTAACTGAAAAATCGAATACATTTTAATTTACTACAGTAACTATCGATTACTTCGACAGTAAGTTTCCGAATATGTCATAGTTAACCAGCGATAATAAGAATACGATATAAAACTGCCACATATCCATTAAAAAATAAGTTCAGTTAAAAACATTTAAAAATTGAATATATTGTAGTCTACTCCGAAAAAATTAATTACTCCGAAAAACTAGAAAATTCCCTATTACTTCATAATTACCACACATTAAAATACGCTGCAAAACTGTATGATGACATTTAGAATTAAAGTTATTGAAATATATAATAAATTTCAATTCACTACGATTACTCCGAAAAATCTAAAATACTTGTTAATTAGCTAAAAACTGGAATAACGCTATTACATTGTCTCAAATCCATTAAGAGGTTTATTATTTTTTGGAAAATAAATTGAAAAGTTAACATATTCCAGTTTATTCCCAATAAATTTGTTACTCCGAAAAATATAAAATTTCGGAATATTAATTTTTTTATTACCACTTATTCCAATATGCTACAAAATTTAATAAATCAAAAAATTTAACCTATTCCGAAAAAATTTCTTTAGCCCGAAAATTTTTATTATAAATTTCAAATTGATAAAAATACTTGTTTTTGGATTTTCAGTTTGTAAACAAAATCTTAGAATTTGGTAATAAATAGTTTCGTTTTATATGTTTCTGTAGCTCCTAAAAGTATGTAAATTCTATAGAAGTATAAAAACTGTATTACGTGGGCCTTTCCGAAAAAATAAGCTTTAAGGGAACTTATTGCTTTGGCAACCAGCAGTAACTAAATTTCTAGTTAAAGTTTCAGTTGAATTTTTATTTTGCTTTGAAATTTTAAACATAAATTCATAAAACTTAATATTTTTAGATTGAGCAAATCGAATTTTATTATCAAAAATACTTACATGCACTGATTGGGTTTATCACAATGGCCATGTTCACAACCTTTGGCGCATTTCGCTAAAAAAAGACAAATAAAAATATATAAAAAATTAGAAACTAATTTCGATAATGACTTTTGAAAAGAATATACAAGTTTTTTTTTAAGCAAATATTTTTATTAATAGCAAATAGATCGATTTACATTGTTGTTCTTGTTGTTGAGAAATAAATGCTAAAAATCTCTTTGTCTCACAAAAATTCTCAGCCAACAAGGAATCGATGGCTGCGGAAAGAACAAAAACGTACAGAAAAAAAAAAAAAAAAAATATATATATATATATATATATATATATATAAATTTAAGCAAACACTGGGATATTTAACTAAAAGATCCCATGATCGCGTCATGTTTAAAGCCGTCGCTGCACTGTTACAAAAACAAACAAAAAATATCAGCAGAACTAAAGGAACAAAAACACGTTTAGGAGCATCTGTTTAAAGCCCTTTTTCTCATAAAGTTTTTTTCTTCTGCTTCTTCTTTTTATTTATTTTTTTTTTTTTAAGCCATAAACAGAAAACGTGCCGTAGAAACAACAACAACAACGACAACAACAAAGTAAAAGAATTCTCCTCAACTACGAATTAAAAAGGACTGGTTTTAAAAGAGCATTTTATAGATTTTCATTCAATAAGTTTTTTCTTCTTGTTGTTTTTGTTGCTGTCTTTGCTGCCGGTAAATGTGGCCGGAGATGAAGAGTCTTAGAAAAAAGAAAATCTTTAGCTTTTTGCACACTGAAAGGAGCCAACGGTTGGCTGGTGAAGAGCTCGGGAGGTGCACCACAAATCAACAAATTCTTAAGAAAATTTCAGGTTTTCTTGGGATTTTTTTCTGCTGCATTTTTTTTTTTTTTTTTTTGTAGTTGTTAGCTGGCTTTGGTTTAATGTCTAAAGTTTAATGCCAATAATGGTAAAATGCTTTTAATTTTTCTAGTTACTTTTGGCTTTGTAATGGAGTATAGAAAGTGAATACTGGTTAAGTGGGTTTTTTTTTTGTTGCTTTTTTGCCATGTAGGAAGTTTTAGCCAAGTATTTCTATTAAAATTTTCATGTGAAGTCAACAAAAAAGATTCACACGCCCTCAAGGATACATAATTTTCTTTTTTCCCTTTTTTTTATTTGTTAAGAATTGATGGTTTTAAAATTACCAGAAAAGGAACTTTCACTAAAACCTGTTTCATATTCAAAGTGTTAAAGAAAAAGGCTAAAATATTTCAACAGTCGGAATTGTATTCAAGAATTCTTCTCGCTGAGTCATTTGAAGTTTGAAAAACACTCGAGTGGTGGACAATTGAAAAATCAAATTATATGAATCATCAAAAACCGCCTTGAAGTGTTATTTTTTTATCCAACAAATTAAATAATAATTATATGTAAAATAGAATAATGAGTTAAGAGCTAAAATCAATATTCAATAAATAATTATTTATGTTATTATTGATGTGTGTGTGTGTGTGTGTGTGTACATTTCAGCTTAAATTAAACATTTTTGAAATGTCATTAAAAAAACATTCTTTAAAAATCTTGAATATTAGAACTGGTTTCTTTTTTCAAGTAACCAATCAATACACTCACACACACACTCACATCTACCAAACGCTTTTCTTTTTGGCTTAACCTTATCATAAACTCAACAAAAAGGCCAACAAATCACAAACCATTTGGAAAAAGAGAGAAAAAAAAGAACAGAATTGATAACAAAAATTTATGGTGTGTGAGAAAATATTTCTTGTTCTGTTTAAAAATTTTTTTTGTAAATCACACAAAAACCAAAACGTTTAAAGGAAAACATGAATAAGAAAACTAAAAAACAAAATGCTTTAAAAAATATTGAAAATTTCAAATTTGAACAAAAATCAGAAAACAGCATCCGTTTAAATGATCCCCCGAAAAAAAAACTCAGCACAAACTTCTGTCCCAAAAAAAAAAGAGAAGCAACAACAAGAACAAAAGCAACGCGATGCTGCCACAGCAGCAGTAGCTTTAGCTACCAAACTAAATGCTGGAAATCTGCTCGAGTTAGAGATTTTAATATTCTTCTAAGTAAAAGAAAATAACGAAAGAAAAAAACTAACAACAACAACAACAAAAATATATCCCAGAAAAAGAACCTTTTTATTTATAAAAATATAAACGGAGTTGCAAGAGGAACCTGGTTGCTTCAAGGTAGTTTTTTCTTCCTTCTTCTCCTTCTTCTTCCTCTTCTTCTTGTTCAAGGAGAGCAAAAGATACTCTTTTTTGTTATTATTATTATTATTATTATTTTTATGTGTAGCATTGAACAGTATAGACGACTGCTGGATGGCATACAGACACAAACATTCAAGCCAGTAGAAGGCAGTAAAAATCTTCCCACGCCAGCATTAGGGCCAGTGCGGGGTATGGGAGGCCGACAGGCGGCATTCAGATAAAATTTTCAAACACAACTACACACTACTGACACTCATACGAAACCCCTCATAAGCTCTACTACCACTACCAGCACACAACATTGAAGGCTGAAACTGATGTTTAAACGAACGGATCATGACGAAGTCGAAGACGATGATCACATGATGATGACTTTCGTTCGTTGGATGGTTGTTGTTGCATGACTGCTAAATGGCAAGAACTCCTGAGGATGGATCCCTTGAAAAAAAAAGACTTGGAAATATTTGTTGTGTGTTGTCTACTCTCTTCTCATACGCTTAAAAGAAATTTTGCTATAAAAATACCTGTTTTGTGAAAAGGAAGTGTGTGTTTATCAACTACTTGATGATGAGGCAGGCCAGCAGCTCAGCTCAGCTTGGCTCAGCTCAAGCAGTAGTAGACCCTTTTTTTGGCCAAAGAGGATGAGGATTTTGTTTTATTTTTTAATACATATTTTTTTTGGTAATTTACGTGTGTCTGTGCGAAAGGATAAATATTAAAAATTATCTTGAATTGGATGACGGATGTTGATTGCACACCTCTTGGGATAGTAAAAATTAAAACAGGTTTGGGGAAACACACACACATACAAACTTATGCAATTAAATAAAAAAAAACAGAAATTAATTTTTTTTAACTGATAAAGAAATACAGCTGCAGCAGCTAAAACAAAATTTGTTTAATGAATAGGCAGGAAAGAGAGGGGGAGATCAGTCCACAAATTGAAAGCAAATTTGAACAGGATTAAAAAAATATGCTACAAATTACAAACAATTACAAAAAAAAAACTTTTTATTCGAAAAATAAAGTGGATTTGAAATACAAGCAAAAAAACAATTTTTTTGCAAATTTTAACAAGTTTTTCAAACAACCTCAACAGAAAATGTTTAAAAGTAGTTTAAAGAAATAAAAAATTAATAATTTTAAAATAAAAATAAATACAATAAATTAAAATTTTTTTTTTAATTTAAAAAATTAATAAATAAAATTAAAAAGGTTAATAAATAAAGCAAAAATTAATTTAATTGTAGTTTGTGTGAGATGTTGCCCCTTATAATTCAGTAAACATTTGCTTTCTGTAATTCTCATATAGTTTTTGAAAGCCGAAAGATGTTTTTAATTGCGAATTAGGCTGAATGGTACTGCAAAAGCCAGTATTTGGATAATTATAAGAGAGATAATTATTAAACAGGCGTGGCCCCTCCCACTTTTGTAGCAAAATATTTATCTGCACATGAGCGCAGGGTTTAAAATGTTTTCTTAAACAGCGTTTACGCAATTACATACTTATTAATTTATATATTTTTGTGGGCATGGTCCCGTCCACTTTTGTGGCGAAATGGTTATCTGCACATGAGCGCAGGCTTTAAAATTTTTCTTAAACAACGTTTACGCATTTACATATTGAATAATTTATATACTTTTTCTGGGCATGGTCCCGCCCACTAATTTATGAACCCTAACATTTGATTGTCAAAAGAAAAAAGTTGTAAGAATGATTTTTGACAACAAAATATTTGGCAAAAGTATGCAAAAAAAAAAGGTTTGTCCTATATATGGGTGTGTCACCGCCCACTTTACAAACCATAATAATATATTCAGACAAGTAATGGAAAGCGATCTGCTCAATAGATATAAGTGCAAGTCCGAAATGCGTCTTCAAATCTTGTGAAAATCCATTCATTTTATTATCAACCAAATGAGAATTGCAATATAAACTGAATTGTTAAAATAAATTTTTTTTTATATACTTACGTTTATCACAATAATCTCCTTGCCAACCCGACAAGCAGATAATCTCTCCCGTCTCGGAACATGTATAATGACCAAATTGATCATCTCTGGGCCGGCAGAGATTAGCACAGCCCGCACCGTAATAATGTGGATCACAAGTAACGCGAAAATCATATTCCAGCCAAGTGTATTGGGTTGCCGATTTGTTCGTTGTCCATTCGGGTGATACCTCCAAAACTTGTTGTACTGATAAACGTTGTATCAACAAATCTGAAATAATAAAACAAAAAGAGAGAGAATCAGCAAAAAGCACACATTCAAAAAAATAATTCCCACAATGAAACTGATGGAAGTTTTTAAAAATAGTACGTGTGTGTGTGTGTGTGTGCAACTTAAATGTATGAAATAAAGCGGGTTATTATATAAAAGATTAATTATAAAACGTTAGTGGCAGAGGAAAAAACAAAAAAGACAAATTGATGATGGGCCAGGGAAAAAAGGAGTCTGCAACAAGAATCTCAAACGAAAAAAAAGCCCCAAAAAAGGAGGCTGGTCTGGAAAAAGAATTAACTGCGAGCAACTGCTGGAGTTTTTTTTCTTTTTGTTTTCTTATTTCAATTCTGGTGAAGGTACTTCAGATCATCTTTTTAGGTTATTAACATTATTTCGAAAGAAACGAGATACAAATCTCGAAACTGCTCGCTACACTTTCAAGTTGAACAAAAAACAAGGGGATAATTAAAAAAAAGAAGAAAAATTTTAAATGAAAACTATCAAATGATAATTGTCGTCACACAAATATTTGCTGCCTCTCTGTGTGCAAAATGGAAGGGTTGCTGGCTGTCTCACTGCTGGTGTTTGTTGTTGCTAATTTTGTTAATAATTTTGTTTTTTTCTTTAAACAATTTCTATGAACGTACTTCCAGCACACTCTGAACACTCGAGTTTTCACAAGAAACAGACAGACACAGAGCAGAAGAAAAAAAAAACATCATTAATAATGAAAATGGAAAACAAAATAAAACGAAGAAATAAAAACCATGATGAAAAGAAAAGGAATGAAAAAAGAAAAGAAAAACGTTTGTATGGCTTGCAAATTGCAACAACAACAAAGTGTTTAAATTTATAAACAATTTTTACTGTTTTTTGTTAAACAAACGATCGACAACATTTTAAACAAAAAGCAACAAAAAAAGAACGATAATAGTTTTTGTAAAACAACATTTAATATTATTCAGGTGTTGTTTATATGCTGTTCCCTCATTTTATTCAAAACGAATATCGATTGAGGGTTAGAGAACCAGAGAGAGAGGCAGAGAGACAGCCAATATTTATACCCAACTCTCCGTAAGCATGGCTGATGATGATGATGACGACTACGATGATGATGATAATGTTGCTGATGTTGGTGGTGGTGGTGCGGCAGTTAAGGTTTTAATGGGTAAAGTGGCAGCAGAGGCAAGATGCCTTTTGCTTGCCATGGTCTATAAAGTAAATTGCAGGTGCATGACTGGTTGAATGGTTGCATGTGGTACATGAGTGTGTATATAAACAACCAGAAAAATAAAGATACGAAAGCAACAACAAACATAAAAATAATAACAGCAACAAACTTAAGGTCTTAAGCAAAAGTTTATGCGAAAAGTAATAAGAGAAAAAAAAAAAAAAGAATAGCAGCATAAATCTCCCGCAATGCTAAAGAAGCAATAATATTGATAATGTTGCAAATGCTTGAAAGCGGAATAGGAAAAATATTAATAAGACAGAAATGAGATTTGCAATAAAAATTTTATATCTGCTGGCATACAGACAAAAAAGAATGCATAGAAAATTTTTTAACACTAAAAAGCAAACGTTTTTCACCCAAGTTAACAATTGTCAAACGAACTAAAGTGCAGCGGTCCACGAAATCGCTATGATAAATTTCCCAAATTATTCGGATTTCCTTTTATTTCAGCTTTGAACAAAAATATTGAAAATTAATTATTACTTTTTGAGGAAATTTCCTGCAGGATATTTAAAATCCTTGCGGTATTTTCCTCCAAATATGTTAAATAAATGTTATGTATAATTTTCCTGGAACAAACATTATAATTAAAAAGTTTTTGTTATATATAAAAAATTTCCCAAAAGGGAAATTTTTGGGATATTTTTTAATTCTCTCAAAATCATTAAGTATATACTGAAATATATCAAATGACATATTACGACTGCTTAATTATATGCTTTAGGGACATTTAAAAAATCCCTGGCGCTAGTTTAAGGAAAAAATATAAAATTTGTTTAGCTGGGTATTGAACTTGTTGAAAATTAAAATTGTTTGTTTTTAAACTGAAATAAATATTAAAAATTAATTATCGATATCAACCGAATTCTTGAAATTACATAATTTTTAAGGAAATTTTCCGCAGGATATTTGAATGCCTAGCAAAACTTTCTGCCAAACGTGTTAAATAATTGTTAGGGGCGATTTTCCTTGAATATGTATTAAAATTAAAAAAGCTTTTGTTTAATCTAAAAAATTTCCCAAAAGGGAAATTTTTGGGATATTTTCAAATTCTCTCAAAATCATTAAGTACACACTGAAATGAAGTGACATAAGAAAGAAATGAAATTTTCTTTATTTTTTTCTCAACTTTCGCACAAAAACTTTCCAGATTTTTCTCCCATGATTATAAAATTGCTAAAATATTTGCAAATTAACATTTTTATGGCAAAAGGAATTATTGTAAAAGGAATTTATCGTGAAACCAAAACCTGTTACACATCGACTGGAAATCTTTTAAAGATTAACTGACGTCTTTTAAATTTACAAATTTTATATTATCCACCTGTTTAGCAACAACAACAACAACAACAAAAGTAAAAGAACTGTGCAGACTTAAACAGCCAGACACAAGAAAAATAAATGACACTTAAGAAGAAAAAAATAGAAGGAAAAATACTAAAAATACCAAACCAATTTTTAGCTGCGTTTTTCTATTTTGTTGTTGTGTTGTTGTATTTTTTTTTCTAAACTAGTAAAAAGAAAAATATTTTTGCGTGGCATTTTTTCTCTCTGTTAATGTTTCCAAAGTTAAATTGGGTGCTGCGTGTGTGTGTGCCAAATTCAATTGAATTAGTGGTTGTGGTGGTATGACAGGTTATTAGAAAAAAAAGTATCTAAGAAATACTAAAATAACTTAAATGTTCGCAAAATCCAACGTCGCAGTGAGTCTATTATTCATATTAAATTTTTGTTATCTGTTTGCACATTTTAATGCTTGACGCTTGAGTGCAAAAATTAACACACATGCTGGCATTTTTTCAGCCATTTTTTGAAATTTTTTTTTGCTATTTTTTATTAGTTAGAGATACGAGTTAAAACGCACTTTTCTGCCGTGCGAATGGTGTTGGGAAAATAACAAGGAAAAGAGCGTTAGAAAAATAATTATAAAAAGTTGTTGCCAATGACAAGTAAGTCACCTAAAAGATAAGCCCGGCTGTTGTGGGGCTTAAAGTAACAGAAAAAAGCATTGAAATAAATGAAATAATTAGATAATTTAAAATAGAAAAAAAAAACTCATGCAAAATAAAAGAAATGAATTCGAGGAATTTTATGCTGAACCCTCATAAAAACCCAACTGCAACAAATGCCAGAGACGAAGAAAAAATAGCGTGTTAAAAACAAACGTTAAATAAAAATTAAAAGATAAGCATTTAACACGACCTAATACAAGGCATCTTCTTCTTCTTCATCATCATCATCTTGTTCTTCTGCTCCACTGCTGGTGCGGGTTTGGCAACAGCGTTGGCATTGGCAAAGATTAATTGTTAAAATGGTTGTAAAGCCAAAAGCAGAAGACGAAAAAACTCTTCATCCACAACTCGCAGGATATTTAATGGCTTAACGATTTAACACACACACACACATACACACACACAAATAAGTAAAACCAAAACAAAATCGTTTCTTGAAATAAAAACGAAAATAAGAAAATGCAAACTCGTTGCGGGCAAACAGAGTTCGACAGGCGTAAACTTGCAAGGCAGCTTTACAAACAAACCGAATAAAAATGTTTCTTTTAAAATATTTTGCCACAAAAAATCCAAAATAAAACACCAACCCGAAATTAAAAAAAAGAAAAAATCAAAAAACGAAAGACTTAAGCAACAAACCTGTATGTGTTAAACAGTCTCGTTGAAATTTTGTGGCAACTTGCGAGCCAAAGAAGTACGAAAAAAAAGGCAAAAATCTGTTTGCATGTATGCGGGAGATCTAAACATGAAAAACGTTTAAAATAAATGAAATTAATCCTTGACAACACGTTTAACAGGCCAACGAAGAGATTAAAATTATTTCCAGTGTTACATCAAAGTAACAGACTAACAAACAAACAATCACACCAACTGACTGCCACGGCGCAAGAAAAAAGAAAGAATAAATCGAGATAAAAATCTTTGAAAAGATTAAAAAAAAAACAAAAAAAAAGGATGTAAATGCAAAAATATAAAAAGCAAATAAAACTGCAGGTATTGTGGCAGAAGTGAAGTACAAACTGAAGCGCAGCAGGATGTCTTACATGTTGTTTCGATGCCTTATCTTTTGCCATTTTGAACAATCTCGCAACGAAATTAATTTTAATTAAAATTCTTTTGAAAATAGAAACTTCGCCACAGAACGCTAAATCATTTTACTTTGGCAACATTGAATTTGCTTTATTGATTTTAAAAACAAAATAACATAAAATTCCCTTCAAAAAAAATTAACATTTGGGAAATTTTTGTGAGTGCAAAATATTTTGCTGTGGCAACATTGATTTTATTTTATTGTTGTAAAAAAATATTTTTCCTGCAACATTGTAAATTTGGGAAATTTTTTATGAATAAGACATTGAAATTGTTGTATTGATTTGAAAAAAGTAAAAAAAAAAAAATTCCTTAAAAAATTTTGCATTTGGCAAATTTTTGGGAATACAAATTATTTTACTTTGGCAACATTGAATTTGCTTTATTGATTTTAAAAACAAAATAACATAAAATTCCCTTAAAAAAAAATTAACATTTGGGAAATTTTTGTGAGCGCAAAATATTTTGCTGTGGCAACATTGATTTTATTTTATTGTTGTAAAAAAAATATTTTTCCTGCAACATTGTAAATTTGGGAAATTTTTTATGAATGAGACATTGAAATTGTTGTATTGATTTGAAAAAAGTATCAAAAATTTCCTTAAAAAATTTTGCATTTGGGAAATTTTTGGGAATACAAAAACGTTTTTTCGGTAACATTAATTTTGTTTTATTGATTTAAAATCAAAAAGTTCATATAAAGACAAATAAAAATTAAGTTTCCTAAAAAAAAATCTGCATTTGGGAAATTTTTTGTGAATACAAATTATTTTACTTTGGCAACATTGAATTTGTTTTATTGATTTGAAAAAAATATATATATATAAAATTATGAATAAAAATTAAATTTCGGAAAAAAATTGCATTTGGGAAATTTTTGTTGAATGCAAAATATTTTACTTTGGCAAGATTGAACTTGTTTTTATTGATTTGAAAGAAAGAAATTATAAAAATATAAATACAAATTAAATTCCCTACAAAATTTTGAATTTGGGAAATTGTTTAGAAATGCAAAAAGTTTTTACTCTTTTACTTTCTTGCATTGAGCCAAAGTTGAAGTTGGGTGAAATTAAAAAAATGTATCGTAAACAAATATTTCCCTTAAAAAATGTAGCATTTTCTTATCCTTTATTTTTATCTTTTAATTCTTATGAAAAAATCATCCCTAATTTTTTACAATTTAAAGTCTTAATTTTTTTATTTTTGTAATTTCCAAAGTGTTTTTATTATTTTCTTAGTGCTAAAGCAAACTAACGCAAATGTTTTATGTTCAGCACAGATTTTGACTGTTTTAAGAAAAATTCTAATATTTTCTAAAAAATAGTAGCTGAAAGAAAAAATTTCCCAAAAGGGAAATTTTTGATATTAAGCAAAAATTATTCAACTTTAATATAATAAACAATTTATCAAAGAAATATTACACTACATTAAAAAACCGATGTTCATTTTTCTTTTTGGGAAATTTTAATTGAAATTGATTTGTTAACATCTATGAAATGTTCGAATAATGAATGTAATTATCAAAAGATTTTTCCTAAAGGCTTCCTGTCGACTTCCCCTTCCACCGTTCCTTCATTTTGTGGAAAATTAAAAATTTCCTTTTTGGGAAATTTTTGAAATTAAACTAAAATCGATAAATTTTGATAAACATTTTAAAATTTTGCCATTCTTTAACAACTGCTTTTATTAACAAAAATTTCCCTAGAACAAACAAAAAAACTCTGCAAAGATAATAAACCTGCAAAATAGTTAAAGCTTCCGTAGCTACAAAAATATAATGTTTGTTACTGGTTTAGTTATTTAAAACCTCACAAAAGGGCGGAAGCAAAATAAAAAGGGTATGAAACATACAAAAAATGTACTTGAACAGCAAAAACTAAAAAGAAGGCACAAGTGTCAGCTAAGAAAAAGATTAGGTTACAACATTATCGAAAGGAAAACAAAAAAAAAGAACAGATCAAATTTTTAAGGATAACTACAGGAAGCAGGATATGGTTTCCTTTATATAGGAAATAATCATAATAGAATTTAAAAAAAAAAATTAAATTTTTTTATAGAAGAATACTCACTGCTGGAACGTGCACTGGCCGAATTGTTGGTGTCGTGTAAAGCCTCCACGATCAGTGTAAAAGTACCCTGTAAAACAACAGAAAAAAGAAAGAAATTTTATTAATCAACTGAGAAAAAAAAGGAAATTAATTTATGTAAATTTAATATTAACGCCTTAAAGAAATACATTTTCGAAATTACAAAACACAGCTAAAACAAACGCCCACACACACACACACACACACACACGAACATGTTACAAATAAAAAAAATCGTAACTGACTGCGCTTGTAAAACCGAGAGAGGCGAAGCGGCGGCGGCTGGCGGTCTAATCCAGCTCAATAACCAGTAGTTTTAAAAACGTACACTTTTCGCTAACACTCGTCGCAATCATCACATCATCTACGGCAACAAACGCAACAACAACAACTCAACAACAAAGTCAGTCGTTGCATTTCATATGCAAATGAAATTCATACTTCACAATCGTCCGATAGACTACGAGACTCGAGTGCGAGCAGCAGCAGCACCAATCCGGTACATATTCAAGCAGCGCCCTCAATTCACACACTTGCTTACGGTATGCAATTAAATGTGTGTGTGTGTGTGTGTGTGTCTGTATCGCACAAATGCAGCAATAAAATGCATAAAGATGACACCATAAAAACCAGCCTTGTAACAGGCAGTTAGACAAACGCTGGCTCTTGCACTCACACATGTTTAGTCATGCATTTATGTTTGCATGTGTCCGTGTGTCTGTGTGTGTGTTGAAAAACAGCAATAAAATGCAGAGGTGTCTCGTAGCCAGAGTTAGACAAAGTATTTTGTAAAATGTAAAACAAAACAAAGACTACATTTAAATCATGACAAATTCACGTTGATGTTCAGTTTTTTATTTTTTTATTTGTTCAAAAAAAGAAAAACTTTCGTTTTTCAATTCAAAATTTTACTACAAATTAAAACACGCCGATGATGATAACAAAAGAAAATGTGTGGGTTTTTGTTATTGACAAAAATCTATTAAGACAAATTTATACGCACACACACACACGCACACCTCAGATGCATATTTTATTGTACACTTTTGCCTAAAAGTTAAAATAAAATTAATGATTTTGTATTAAACCAAAGATATGACATTTTAATAGAAAATAAAACCAAAACTAATCAAAACTTGAAAAAAAATAAACACTAAAAGAAGAAGGTGTTATTGTGTTTGGTGTCCAACACACACACGCACTCATATTTTTTAAATTTATGTCACAACTGTTGTTAAAAGCAGACTTTCGCTGAAAAATTTCTCTGCATGGAAATTTAGTACACCCCTTCAAATTTATAACATGTTTGAAACTGTTTATACACCAAAATGTATAGAATGCTAAACCTATTAGAAAATTCCAAAAGGAAAATTTATTTAACAATTTGTAATTCATTTAAAAACTTGCCAATAATTGTTAAATTATCAAAATTTATAAAATCCCAAGCTTACTAAAAAATTCCCAAAAGGGAAATTTTTCTTCAACTTGCTTAATTTAAAAAACTTATTAATAACTGTTGAAATCTAAAATTTTTTAAAATCTTAAACTTTTGAAAAAATTTCCCAAAAGGGAAAATTTCCTAAAATCTGCCTAATTAATATACCAATTTTGAAATATAAAAATTTATGAAGTCCTGAGCTTATTAAAAAATTCCCCAAAAGGGAAAATCTCCTAAGACATGCTTTATTAAAAAAACTTGTTAATGTCCCAAAAGGGAAATTTTTCTTAAGCTTGCTAAATTAAAAAAATAACTATTGAAATTTCCCAAAACGGAAAATTTCCTAAAACATTCTTTATTTAAAAAAACTAGTTAACAACTGTTGAACTATCAATATTTATAAAATCCCAAGCTCATTAAAAAATTTCAAAAAAGGAAAAATTTCCTAAAACCTGCTCTAGTAAAAAAAAACTTGTTAATAACTGTTGAGAAATTAAATTCTATAAAATTCCCAAAAGGGAAAATCTCCCAAGACATGCTTTCTTAAAACAACTTGTTAATAACTGTTGAAATATACATTTTATAAAGTCCTGAGTTTCTGAAAAAAATTTCCCAAAAGGGAAATTTTTCTAAAACCTGCTTGATTAAAAAAACTTGTTAATAACTGTTGAATTATCAAATTTTATAAAGTCCCGCGTTTGTGAAAAAATTTCCCACAAGGGAGATTTTTCCAAAGCCTGCTTAACTCAAAAAAGCTGATTTTTCTGTATGCAAAATATGAAATTTTATATACATTTCTGCATTACAGAAAATTTCCCCATAAGAAATATACTTAAATTACATTAATTTGAATGCCTTATTGCCTTATTTCCTCTGCCATGTTGCAATTGTCACCTAAAATATTAAGCGAAATGCTATTTCCTTTCGTTTTGCTTCAGTTATTTATTTTGAGAAGGAAGAACTCCCCTTTTTGTTGCTCTTTTTTTTGTTTTTTTTTTGTTTATGTTATAAACAATTTATAAATTATTTTGTAACAGCACGTGTTTCTAGAAGAAGTTGTTCTGTTTGCTTTAATGCATAGTTTTTCAAGAAAAGCCAAGCATAACTTGCTGAATTAACGCTTGAGTGCAAATTGTTTTTAAAAGTCAAGACTACCACACATAATGAAAATGTATATATAAAAACATTAACAGCATATTTCTTGAAACTGGAAGAGAAAAAAAAAAACAATTAAATAACCGGCAAATTTAAGCATTTTTGTAGTGCCTCCACCTTTTGCAAGGTTTTCTTCTGCTCTACCATTCCAAACGAAGTTAAAAACTACTAGAGACAGTCGACCATTGTGGCAGTGCGCTTTCGTACGGTAGCCATTAACTTTTTTAACCGTTGCGCACATATTAAAGATTATAAAATTCACTCAAGCTTGACGCAACTAATGAGTTCTTTTTCTTTTCGTAACGTATTTTTTTTTGTTTATTCGACTGACTATTGTTGTTAGCCTTGGTGGCACAGCGTATCATATAGAGCAACTTTATTCTATGAAATTTTATGGTAAAAAAAAAACATATTCTTTGGGACTGGATGCCGAGTCATTCAAAGACACTAACCAACATAATTGCGTTGTCATCATAATCTTGTAAATAAAATATTAAAATAAACATTTTCTGTTTTCTTTAACGAAATAACCCTGGAGGGCTTGCTTTTGTGTGTTTGAATTAAAAGGGGTTTTTTCCGTAATTAGAATTGCAGGCATGTGCAAAGAGGTCATTATCGCCACAATAGTTTTGTAATAAAAAAAAATAATAATAATTTTGCTTAGGAGCACGTGGTTTCGTGAATAATTTAAAACGGCTCAAAAAGATCCTCTTAATTAAATTTCCTAAAATCTAGACCATTTATTTTAAAATAATAATGATAATAAAATAAAACGCCAGCTCGCCCTTAAAAGACGACTGTGTGAGTGTGACAAGAAAGAAGTGTTGCGATCTATTTATAAAATTGTAAAATTTTCCTTTTAATTCATTAAATGGCAGCCGTACAAAACTCTGGTTAAGGGAGCGTAGCAGGATAGAGTGGCTGGCTGGCATACGGGAGGAGTTTGATAATGTTTGCTCGAACTTTAATCTTCGGGGTATTTTTAAAAAATAATTTTACATGGATGGCATGATGTTTTCTTCTTGTTATTTTTGGAACGCATGACGACTGTCTCGATCGTGGTATGTTGGCAGGCAGGCAGCAGCCAGCCATTATTTTGTTTTGAAGGGACTGGGGACTGTGGCTGGGACTGGGACTGCTGGCTGTAACATTTTAGTGTCATTGATAATTTAAAGCTCCTGCTGTCTTATTTCTTATTATTTTTAAATATATTTCTGCTGTTGCGGCTACAAAGTTGACGCATTGATAAAGCATCTTGCAACACGCGATCATTTTTTCCTCTTCTTCTTGCATTTAAATTAAATATTTTTTCATACAACATTTTTCATTACACATGAAATCAAAAGAAATACATGAACGTACATCAGTTTGTCTGCATAAAAAAAATTAAAAAAAAAGATAATTTTAATTTCGATTGAAATGGAAAACTATTTGTTTGTTTTCTTCTTCAAGTGTTTGGAGGAGAAATAAAATGGCAGTAGTTTTGCCAAATAGTCTGTTGCATTTCCTGTCAAGCCCATATCCACACAAACGAACATTTTATTTCAACAAAAATCAAAAAATAATTGTATTAGCATTCAATCAGTTATTAGATTTAAAAGTAAAATATTGCCAATAAAAAATCACGGCAAGCTTCAATAATTTTTTGAAGCAACAAACAACCTTTCAAATGCATAACAATCAAAAATTAACTGAAAAATAACTTGAAACATTATGAGCGTAAAATATGAAGCAATTACAAAAATTAAAAATAATTACTCAATTTTAAACAAAAAAGTTTGCTTAACAGTTGAAAAAAAAAATTAAATAAATAAATTTATATTGATATATCTTTAATTCGTTACAATATTTAGCATATCTTTCCAAATATATATCGAATTTAATAAAAATTTCTTTAAAACTAGCTTTTAAAATTTATGTTACTTCTAGGGAAATTTTTTCTAAAGTTTATAAAGCAATATTTGATATGTATTAAATAGATAGACAACTAGCTTTATGATTTGGCTACATATTTAGAAAATTTCCCTTAAGGGAAATTTTAAGGAAATTTTTTTATACCTAAGAAATGTGTATATTCAACTACTAAGGTGCATATACATAATGAAATATGTATGTTTTTTTACAATCATAAAAATTTCCCTGAAGAAACGTATAAAAATCCACACAATTTTGCTCGATTATTTGTAGCATAATGTTTAATTATAAAGTTTCATTATTAATTGTTAAAAAAAAGTAACGTACATTTGGCTGAAGTTCTGTGTAAATATGCAACACACAAAAAGGGGGATGAATTTTGTAGACTTGTATATACAAACATGTGCACATAAATACACACATACATGGCTTATGTGTCACTTTAAATATTTACATTATAAACGCGCGCACGCGCTAATATTACCACCACATATTTGCTCTTTGAAATTCTCTCTGTATTCAGTGTATTATGAAAAAAAAGTACGACGCCGTAAAAGTCTTTATCGTCACCAGTAAAGTAAGTTTTGTTGTTGCTTAATAGCTGACAGATGTTTCAAAATTTACTCGGTAAATTTCAACCCTGTTTGTTTTTCAAGCCATTTCCCCCCGGCTTTTAGAACAACTTTACGCAAAATTGATAAAATGCTGGTGCAAATATTATAAAGGATTTTTTTTTTTCTTGTTGTACTGCATATGCTTTTTGTGATCAAGTTTTATATTTCTTTTTTAGAGAAAAAAAATAAAAACATACAAGGACACCACTGCTGCCACACACGTTTGCAGTAAACAAATTTTTCCAAAAAGCTACAAGAACATAAAAGCTATTTTTATGGATAACAGATAAAAGAAATGCATATAGGAAATTTATGATTTTTTGAATAAAAACAACAACAACAACAGAAATTAATTAAAACGCACTCGAAATGATTTCATAAAATGTATGTCTGTTTACTTTTAACTTAAATCCCAAACTAACGCAACCGCAACAGGGGGAGACACAACAACGAGAGTAGTGCGCACACATTAAAAAATGAGTTGCTGCTGTTTCAGTTTTTTCACAAAAATTTCTTATTAGAGAGACTTAATTTTAGAATTATGTTTTCTTGTAATTTTATTTCTTTCTTTAAAGCAAAAATTTATTTTTATAATTATCTTACTCACGGGTGTGTCAGTGTGTGAGTGTAGGAAATATTTCAGCTAAAATAAGTTGTTGTCAGACGTTTTGTAATTAGAAATGGGGTTGTTTATATATGAAAGATATGAAATGAAAGTAAAAGCACTTACCGGCCATGCAAAGTTGAAGGCGAATTGTATGGGATTTGTAAAGCCCTTATTTTGTAGGGCCTGCGAATCGGTTAAATTTACGGAATTTTCACCCAACACGGGCGTTACAACATCACCGTACGTGCACTGTGATGTTGTATCGATTTTAGCTTGATAATGTTTTAGACAGACCCGAAACCGTGTTTTACAACCACCGATACAACTTTCCGTCTCCGAATCCGTTTGGCCACTACAACAGTGGCCCTCGCTATCGAAACCGCAGTCGTTTTTGAAATATTTTAAACGTAATTCAAATAAGCCGGATGTGTTGACCTGCAAATGGAAAACAAACAAAAATTTTCAATTTGATGAGAAGTTTTAAATTATAAAATTATTTTTTTGAAATATTTTATTGAGAATTGAAAAATATTTGAGAGGGATTTTTTTTTTTTTAAAGAATTTTCGCTGTTTGTTCTTTAAGCCAGAAATTCTTTTAAATTACCAGACACATGGTTGGGTCGTTGGCTGAATGGTCTTTTACTTGTCGAATTTCAAGTTGCTGGTGTGTCGTGAACAGTTTAAAAATATAAAATACATACAACACACAAAAAATTCCAGCTTCTGCAACAAGACGATAAATCTTTCAATATGGTATTTAACAAAAAAAAGTTAAAAAAAAAAATTGCTACAAAACTGCAACACAACCTAACAACAGCAGCAGCAGCAGTCAAAGAAAAAAAACAGAACCAGCCAAACAGCCACCACCACCACCACCATCAACAACAAAAACAACAACAACCACGCCACTAGTATCACCCAAATATGTACTTCAGCCAGCCAACTGCCACACTAAACCTACAGCAACAACAGCATTTAATTTTAATGTTTGCCAAATGAACAACAAACCAAACTGAGAGTTTTAAATAAAAAATTCCTTAAAAAGATTTGCAAATCATTTATTAAAGAGGTTCCAAAAGAATCTTCTTTTTCTTGTCAACTTTTTTTCTTCTACGTTTGTTTCTCATCTTCTGCTTGTTTTTGTTTTATTTGATTTTATTTTTGCATTTAAATGCAAAACGTTTTACGTTTTGATTAAATCACCGCTTGTTAAAATCCTATAAATTTTTAAACAAAAGCGTTTTATTTTTTGACAACTCCATAAACAAAATATAATAATTCTGTTTATAAATTGTCAATAATTTAATAAAATCACACAAAAAAAATATGCAAATATTGAGGCGAAATAAACAAATAAAATTTTATGGCAGTGATATTGATTAAAGCAGAACGAAACGGCAAAAAAAAGAATAAATAAATTAGTTCACTATGAGGGTGGTTGCACAATTGCTGGCAGTACAAAATATATATATCGTAACCTAAAATCCACAAGGCCTTAACTAGCAAAAGTTTCAAGGCACACATTTTGGCTGATTACCATGATTGATTATGTGTGTTAAACACACACACAAAAAATCAAAATATCTATTTTGAGTTTTTTTGTTATCAATTGCGCACTTGTAGATTTCTGCTGACGCCATGTGATTTGACACAAACGCATTATTTTTCGTATTAGCGCTCTCAACTTTATTTTGTAAGCATTTCAAGAATTAATTTTGATGTGAATAAAAAATATGCATAGTTTTCGAAGGACGCCACAATTCCCGCTTGCAATTTCCATCGTTCTAAAATATACGAAATTTAGAATATAACATCACCAACTGTAAGTGTGTACGGGCCTGTTTAATAATTATCATTTTCTATTTCAAGAAAATCCCCTCGAGCAAATGTTGTAAACGAAAAGAAAATTGGGGAATTCCCAAATAAATTCAGCGTTTGAAACGTTTTCGAATTTCCTAAAACCTTTCCAGCTCATTAAAAATTTTATAATTCGAGTCCAGGGTGTATAAAAACGTATCCCAAAATTAAATTTCCCTACACAAATTCTTTCTATATAAACAGCTCAAAAAGTTCTTAAACAATCCTCGTACTTTAGCTGCCATACACTCACGCGCACACTAATAAACCGTGATGCTTTAAAAAGATAAAATAATGAAATTATAATTTTTCAAAAATAAAAACCGACAACTTGTTTATGTCCTATCAAGAGCAGAATTTATTTTTATTTGATAATTTACTTGTAAATTAAAGCAGTCTACTGAAAAAAAATTAAACCTTAAACTTCAACAATAATAACAGCAACAACAACAAGTAATTATGACACTACAACAATTATAAATGAAAAAATTAAAAAAAAAACGCTGTAAATGACTGTAGAAGACATTAAAAAGCAAAAATGAAGCTGAAAAACGTTTGTAAGTATTTAAATGGTTAATTAAGTTAAACCAAAAATGGTGGGCTCCATTTCATCACGAACAATAAAACAACAAGTGGTTTTCTTAAATGTCAGTCAGTCAGTCAGCCAGGTATGATTGTTGGCAGCCTAAAATTGTAGCAGAGGCCTACGATACCAAAATGGGTTTAAGTAGTTAAATACTCTGGTGGTTACACGCTCTTATGGAAAACGTGTGTGTTGAGATTTATAACTGTGTTTTTTGTTGGTGTTGTTGTTTCTGTTGCTGTTCCTGCCATGTTGATGCACGTCACGTCATACCAAAACATTTTGTATTATATAAATGCGAGTTTATAAAAATTATGACAATTAAATTGTTAGAAAAACAGTTGTAAAAATATGAAGAATAAAATTAAATGAACCATTTAATATGATTTAATTGAAAGTGTGAAAAGCAAAAAGAAGGAAATATCTACGAGCAGGCATTTCACTTTGAACTGTTGAGAATTCAAAGGAAAAAAATTGAATTAATTTTCTAGGAAAATCGTAAAGATAGAGAGATATTTAAGAACAGATATTAAGACACTACTAGAAACAGTCCCACAAAAATCTTTTTTCTTATATTTTTATTAACTTTATTTACTTAATTGGCCAATCACATATTTTACTCAACGTTCGCAACTCGATCGTGAACACCCAACAAGGGAAATTTTTGTTTACACGACATTTTTATTCCTCGAGAAGGGAAAAATGCTGTCGCGAATCTTTACAAAAATGTTGCCTTTTATCAGTTGTCACTGAATAGGTTAACCCTGGATGGTTACTCATAAATTTTGTACATTAAAGTTACTCTTCGTTGAAGCGACGAACAATTTTTAAAAATAGTTCTACGAGATCAATTTTTCTAAAATTAAAAATAAACAAAAACAGTTTCAGTTGAGTATTTTATTCAAAAAATCATAAAAATAAAAAATATTAAACAAAAAATTCAAAACTCATTTAAAAAATATAATAAAAAAAAATTAATACATATAGGTATAACAAAAACTTTGTTTTCTCTCTCAAAAAGAGTTATATGATAAAGAGTAAATGAGGTTAGTCGATTCGACGAACAGTAATCATCCAGGGTTAAAATCTGTTTGAGCCTATTAACCATCCTGGCGATAAAAATAAATTTCCTCAACTTATCATTAGCGAAAAACGGGGAATAAATTAAAGAAAAAAAAGCGAAAAATTTGAGTGGAAACGATTATTTACGATCAGAAGGCTGTTATTTTACCATAAAAATATTCATGCGGAATCTACATATTCACGATTAAAAAATTTAGCAAAACGGAAAGATCCCTATAAAATTGGATTCTGAATAAAATAATAATTAATTTCTCAAAAGACATAATTACCAGCACTAAACAAAAGAATGAGTCATTAAACAAGATCGCTGACACTTAACTGTGACTCGTAGGGGCACTAGAATCAACAGCGAAAATATCATGAAAATCATAACAAATTAAGATTCAGCAACACCATCAAACAACCATCTACATACATACCCACACACACACACTTGTATGTCTGTAAATCCATAAGATTTTCGGTACAAAAATAAACCCAGCCAAAACTCCCTTTTTCCAACAAAAAATCTAGTACCTATACAAAAACAACAACAACAACAACAAGCCGCGATTCAACAAGAACAATACCTACGATACAAATAATACAATATTGTAATGAACAGCAACAGACACTGTTAAACATTGAAACTTAACAGAAAAATCTACTGGCAACAACAACAAAAAATATGTGTAAAACTCCTCGATTTAAGGCTAAAAACGGAGAAAAAATTTACAAAAATAAATAGGTATTGAGAAAAAAAAACAACAACAAAACAAAAAAGTAAAAGAAAAAATTTATATAAAACTTAAAATACTGACTGCTAAAACTATATAGACAGCCAAAGCAACTAAAATAACAACAAAAACGTTGATTGTATACCAAAGCACACATTTCCACACACACACATACACACACATGCATAAACACAGCAAACAAACGAACAGCTACAACAAAACTGAGACTGAGGAAAAAATACAACTAAAATAAAAAAAATTTTATATATAAATTCAAACATCATATTGCTGCTTTTAGCTTAAGCACAACAAAGCTTAATAGCAACAAAAACAACAACAACAAGGAGTAACAACAACTACAACAAACAGCTAAATAAAAAATGTTTCAAGTAAAACCGAATTGTTTCCCACGGCATACGATTTGCCGGTCAACATACATATACACACAAACATACGTACACTGACGACAATGACAATCATCATTATGATCACGATCATTATGATTATCATATTAATGATGTTGATGATGGTTTAGCACAGGCGGCCAGTCAGCCAGCCAGCCAAATAAGTTTTACGTTTGATATGCGTAGCCAAGCCAGCAAAGCCCGAGTTAGTAGAGTAAAAAAAATATGTATATAATTTTGTAAATATGTGGAGAAGCAAAAGAAAAAAAGAAACAAGCAAAGCAAAAGAGAGAAGAGTTTGATTCAGAATGCAATAATGAAGATAATGTTAAAACTAATGATGTTAGTAATCGTTAGGTAAATGATCATTTGAAAGAGACTGCATAAACATACACACACACACACACACACACAGTCAGTCATACCAATTCAATACACCATTAACATCATGCTTATCAGGGCTGGAAAGTTAATGGAATGATGAGTATTAGATTTTATTATATTGAAAATTTATATTTGTTGTTCTTTTAAATGTTGTTCATTCGATTCAGTGATATCGGCGCGCAGGCACTCTGCTAATGACGATTTAAATGCCCCTCCCCCCTTTCCCACTCCAAGTTTCGTTTCATACTGAAAGCTTTCTTTCTCAAGGATTGTGTTTATGAGTGAGTGGGGAGAGAGAATTACGCTGGAGTACACTCTTTCATGTACTTTGAAATTCCATTGTGTTTTAGTACTCGTAGTGGTAAACATTGAGTGCGCTGCAGTTAAGTTTTAAATTTTCTTCAGTTTTTCTTTCGTGGCTGTGATAGTCTAAATTTTTGTGTGAAATAAACTTCAATAAAACATGTTAAATCATTATATTATATATTTAAAAGAGAAAGAACTCGTTTAAAGGAAATCAAATTTTGTGTTGAAATAGATGTGTTTATTCCTGTAATTTTCTTCCTGTAATTGTTTTCAATTACTTTATATTTAAAACTATAAAACAATTCGTTAAATATAAATATCTCACCGACCTCTATGTGCAATCTACAATCATTATCAGCAGTTTCCAATTTATAACTGGCCAAGGTAACAAAAAGGTTTCATTTCATTAAATCTTAGAGCCAACTTTGAAATGGTTTTAGCCAAAGTAATTCTTTATGCTAAAACCACACGTTAACAATTGATGTTAACGTCAAAAAAAACGATTGCCCCAAAATCATCCCAATTCATAGTACATTATTTACCATCCCTGGTCTACATTACAATCACCATGGATTTTATAACTTCTTCTTATAGCAAAATAATGATGATATTGTTGTTTTTGTACACGAGTAGTATGTCATTAATGGTGAAGTGAAATAATACACTGATGGTGCTGATGATATTATTCAGCACAAACATGCGAAGGCAAAAATAAAATTCAATAAAAGAAGAAAGAAAAAAGGAAAACAAGTTTTGAGCAAAAACAAAGCATGACTCGCTCTCTCTCTGTCTCTATTGCTTGCAAAGCAAAAAATCAATTATACTCAATTTCTCTTTCAATATATCTGCTTGGCTCTTCTCTGCTTTTATGGTACTCTTTTTAATTTAAAATTTATTAAATGATCATGAAAAATCAACACACAAAAACAACAATGAAACGGTGTTTTTTCTTTTGTAGAGCCCTCAAGCAAAATGAAGCAGTTATAACAAAAAACAGCTGTAGATTGATGCGAAATTGTGTTTTTCTTCTTTTCCGTAATGAATTGTGGATAAAGTTACATATGAAGACAAACAAACATACCAATGGGAATATGTTGGATAGAAGAAGGAAAAGATAAATAGTAAATTAAAGAGACAGGTTTTTTTCTATTTAAAGAAAATTTTAATTTCATATTAGATTTTGTGTCGGGTAAAGTGATTTTCGTATATTTTTATGCAATTTTTTTTTGTTGTTGCTTATCTCCTGATTAAAAAAAAAAAAGTTATTTATAAAAGCGGAAGTTGAAAAATAGTAGCAATAACCAATGCGAGGCATTACTAATGGATGTAACAATAACAAAAAAGTTGTGCGATGCCAAAAGTACGAAAAATTATTTACCTATGCAATAAACAAACGAGGAACACTTTTTGGGGGAAATAATTAAAAACAACGTTGATGAATCAAAGAGAAGTGCGTTAGAAAATGAGTTGACAATTCAGCGATTTTCTTTGCAAATATTCGTATTTATCGTGGGACCGCCTGCCTACAATGGGAATGTCGGAAGAAATAGCCCGATATCTTCAATGTACCGAGTATGCTAGATGCAATTTATAAAATTTGGGATGCGAAATTTATTTTAAAAAAATTACAAAAGTAATTAGCAGCCAACGAAGTGAACATATTAAAAATATAGATCACTTATTAAATTCAATTAATAGCTATAAAATGTCAATATTAATATACAGATTCACATTATTTTTTTTAATATCATAAAAATTTACATTTATTCGTCAAAAACTGGAAAGAAGAGGTATTTCCAATCTGAATCATAATTTGTTCTATTAATCTTATAAGATCTTAAAAATTCGCAATTATAAATCAAAAATGTTTCTAATTCTTTCAATTAGAATTTCAAGAATTCCAGTTGATTTATATTATTTGAAATCAAGTCACGGGTAAAATTTAGTGACTAATATCGATTTCTTTTCTAGAAAACAATGCAACATTTTTTTAATTTCACACACTTTTAAACGTAAAAAGGGCAACATTTTGCCATTTCAAAATAATAAATTTATTACAAATGAATCCCCAACATCCCTTACGAAAAATAATTTCTGTTTTAAAACTTTTCCAATCCGCCAGTTTTTAGAAAATACGTGCAAAAATGTTACATACTTTCTAGAAAAGGAAATGCCGTAAATACGAAAACAAATCGTACTTCTAACAAAATTGTAAATATCAAAAAAAAAAAAAAATTTTTTCTCATAAAAGTTTGTAGAAAAGTTGGCCAAGTAGAACAAACTACCTAATTTAAAAGTCATTTACTATGGCTATTGCACATTAACAAAACCTTTTAAGAAATACTTTCTGATAATTGCATAAGAGAAAGAGTTCTTTCGGTGTTTTAAAATCGGCTGTTTTATGAGAAAGAAAGTAAAATTTAGTTCTGAAATCAAGAAATGTAGCAGCAGACTTAACAAAAAATATCTTCACCCTAAATTTACAAGAATGTATGAATTATCATACTTAAAAATATCCGTCGCATACATCAGCTAATAAGAAATTTAGCTGAAATCTTTGTTTTCTAATTAGAACTTGTAAGGTTTTCAATCAAAACTTGTATTCAAACTATCTGGTAGGATTTTAGAAATTTATTTATCCAGGAACTCGATTTTCCAATTAGATTTCAACTTTATAATAACAAAGTTTGATAGATATTCAGATTATTTATAATCGCAAGTAAACAATCATTTTTGAATTGCAAATTTCAAATATTCAGCCTGATTACGGTTGGCGTTTTTAGCCCACAAATTCGACTGTTTGTAATAGATTAAAGACAAAAGGCTGCCTTTTTCTTTAAACTTTTACAATCTTTCGAACTTGATGGCGAAAAACGTAGTCAAGCTGAATGTATTTTCTTGAAAATTATGAATACAAAAAACACTTTAAGTTGCTTTTTCACGGTGTCATCAGACGTCATTTTATGGCACAACTGCATATAAAAATAATTATAATTCTAAATATAAATACATATAGTAGTTTTAAAGAGCAATATCTGTGTGATATCATGAATCGGACAGTGGATTTTGTTTCAATACTATCTATTGGACTTATTTCAATACATAGAAGTTCGCTTAGGAGTCACCTCATATTTTACTTTTGAATTAAAAGATCAAAATTTTTTCTGATTGGAATCGGTTCATATTATGAGAGTTTTCCTTCAGGTAATTAAATCATCTTGTGAGAAAGAGCGAGAGAGTAATACAAATGCTATATTTTTTCATCACTCTCACATAAAATGATTTTTTCTGAAAGAAAGCTTTCATAGTGTACTTTCAAGTCCCGGCGAAACCAAACACACCTATTTAGTGTTTTTAAATTTCAATAAATTTTTTTTATATAAAAAATTTGAACAAAGACTACCTGCGACATGACTGGTTGTGTTTCAATTTATTTTACAGCTGGTTGCCATAAGTTAGTATAGCAGAGAAATATTTGATTGGTTGTAGTATTCCAAAACCGATTACACCTCTTATATTCAGATTAAAAAAATAGTGAAAATCATAAAATTTGATTTCTTTTAATTTTCCAAAGTAATTGACATGCAAATTGTGGCTGCATGTTCAATTAAATAAGTTCTATATTGACATACTGAATGGCTCTTTAGTGTTTATGATTCTCTTAGTGTAAGACCACCAGGTGATTCAAAATAAAACAATCAAGACCCCAAATACGCAATTTTTTATATGTGGAGCTTGGGAAATAACCCAATTCAATTCCACTTCTAATGAAGTCGCAAAAAAATTAATTATAGGCAATTAATACTTATGTCTATACACATATACATATGTATATATGTGTGTATGCATGTGGTAAACAAAAGTTATTGTATGTAAATAAAAGCATCAAAATGCCAAAACATGTACACCGACCCACTGAAGAGAACAAACCGAAAACGACAACAAACTCTAATAAATAACAAAGTTTAATGTTTATATATATTTCTTCTTGATATTTACAACAATTTCCATTACAAAAAGCATAAATAATAGTAGAAACATACAAAAAAGGTATAATAATACTAATAATAATAATAATGTAAAGGTAAAGTGGAAAAAAGAGTGCAAATCAGTCAAGCTCAACGTTACCAGTTCTTAAGCGTTTGTTATATCTACGATGTGTGTTTCAAGACAGAAAAGTAACTGAATTTAAAAATATATTGTGTACAAATAAATAAAAATATAAAAAAAATAGTGACAGGTTGAATAAATACCTTCTTTTTTTTAACAGTGTTTTTATTTTTAATTCTTCCAAGTAGACAACACACTATCGCAACAACACACTGAACAACTCTTGCACAGTACGTAAACTCAGTTGTATAGAAAAATAGTAATTTTACGAATGTGTTAAGGTGTGTGTGTGTGTGTGTGTGTGTGCATACTCGAAAATAGGTTTGAAAGTGTAGGTACTTTTTATGTAGGTATTAAATTTATTGTTTTTGTTTTTGGTTTTGTTTTTATTAAAGAAGTCCCCACAAAGCCAATGAATAAAAACAATACAATCTGAAACTAGGAGAACAAACACAAGAACTTTAAGCAAAAGAAGAAGACATCACACAATAGGTACCTTCTTTACCAACACACACACACACACACACACCCATACAAAATTACACTCATTGCATTAATAAATTAAAGCAACAACAAGCAAGAGTATGATTAAATCAACAGTTATGTGAAATTAAGCCAAAAATGTATGTAAGACAACATAAATAAAGGAACAATTAACAAACAGCACTAGAACTTTAAAGAGCGCACGTAAAACAATTGTGGTGGAATTTTAAAGCGGGGGGAGCAAATTCTTATCAACAAAAACAACAAATCATTCATAATACCTGCATGCATGAGCCCATGTAAGTCTGTATGGTTGGATGTAGTATGTATGGACGTGTATGTGGCTCCAAATGGAGAAATTGTACCATGAAACATGCAAAGTTATTGTTGATATGGAAATTTAATTAAAAATAGGCTTTTTTCAGATACTTTTTCAATTTCTTGCCAGACTTTTTCCTTAATTTACGGCCAACCAACTATTTTTAAAAACATCTGTTTCAAGTTATTTTACAAAAAGTATGAAGTTTTTTTTTTTTTTTTTGTTTGCAGAAAATATAATTTATTTTTACACACTAAATTCCAGCTGCCTGGTTAAAAAAAATTGTGATATAAGACCGCAGGAGATAATTTTTATGCTGAATGATGAGAAAACAGCAACAACAACAACAAACATGGAGACATCATAGCACAATTAGTTAAGTCTTCTGCTTAAAATAAGCAGCAGCATGCCTCAACAACAGGAGACACATTGCAACAGGCCTGTTTAACTAAAAAAATAAACATCACAGCCTTGTTGTTGTTGATGTTGCTACTATTAGTGTCTTTTTGAGGTTATATTACAACAACCAGGCTCCAAGTCTTGCTCTTCATGGTTGCTTCTTTTTTTTTTTTTTGCTTTTTGGAGTTTAAAAAACACATGCAAATTTTTTTAAGAAGCCTTATGTTTTTTAGGTTTTTTCTTTGCTTCTGCCGAAACGATGACCTACGCAAAGCTTACGAAAAACTGTTTTAACAACTTAAAGAACTGAAAAACAAAAAACAAAAAAAAAAACCAGCTCAAAAGAGAAATGAAGTGAAGACCATGTTAAGTAAAGCTAACTCGATATTATAAAAGAAATTACCAAAAAGCAGATGTTTTTTGAAGCAACAATTTAGAAAAAGTAACTACAAGAATAACTTTTTTTTAGAGCAAAATGTCTCAAGCGGGATTATAAGTAAAATAATTGGTAAAGCTTAAATTTCAAATAAGCTAAAAACTATAATTTAGTTAATAAAATTTAAATCACTATTAAGTCGAGTGAAAAATTATGAATTTTATTTTGTATAGAAAATAATAAATTTTGATTTTTTCTCTCTCAAAATTGTGCAACATCAGTATTGTCAATCCCCAATTAAAAAAAATTTAATACGTCTAGAGATGTGGTGTTCTGAAGAAAAAAGCAGGGTGTTGTTTCCACATGCCGTTTAATCGGTGTTATTTTTCATACTCTGCGTTAAATACTTCATTTAATTCACAAATTTTGAAACTAGAAAAATGGTACAAGATACTCTTCTAAGCCAATTGTTTAAATACATTAAGGCTTTTCAAAATTTTTAAAAATGTCCAGTTTTAGAAATAAATACAACAAAGTTTCCTAGGACTACAACCAACACTACAAACGAAATTTGAACAGAACCTCGAAATCAAATAAATTATCTCCAACTTCTATGTTTTCAAAATAAATAATTAATTAAATTTAATAACCGCTTTGAATATTTTTCGATCTTTCGGGAAAATAGAATCAGCACAATGGAAATACAAATTACAGGTGTTGAATTTTTCAATATTTTCAGCAGAACTGGTAGTCCAAAATAGTGTCATGACCTTTTTTTTTATTAAAAATCCTTTTAATTTTTATATCCTTTGGCCAGCTGTCATAATTTACCGCCTAGAGAAATTTTTTTAAATTTATATTTTATAGTTTTGATTACCAATCAAAATTATTGGGATTGATTGAAAAAAGTTTAAGGCCCTTGAAAATAAAAAAAAATGCCTCTTAAATAAATTCCAAATATTGAAATTTTAAGAATTTCTTATTAAATTTAATAATTTTAACAGCCAGGTAAATATTTCCATTCAGGTGCTTGAGCAAAACTGAAGTTTATTAATTTAAAAATATGATATTAATTGAGATCAATTAATTTAAACAATAAAATTCAATATACTTTGTAAGTTTTTTCTGCGACAAAAACTAGTGTTAAACGTTGTCCAAAAATAAATATAAATTTAATAGTTTTCATTATGAATTCAGTGAGTGTATAAAGAATATTTAAATAATTCTGTCAACATACTATTTTGTTAGGCCGCTGCACCCACTCATTAGCTTGACAGCGACTCTTTTTAAATTACAGCAAATTGTTTGCACTGTTAAAAATTTCCCAAAAATAAGTGTTTTACAATTTATTGTCAAATTAATTTTGGCCATAGAAATAAGCCCGCTTACTACGAAACTGCCCTACATCCCAATACTGTTTCAATAATGAAAACTTCTGAAATTAAAAACCTCTTAGTCAACACGTCTGTTGGTTGCAGATTTATCCAATTTTCATCACATTCCGAATATAAATATTCCATTAAGATTGTAAAATTTGAGGCCTTGAAAAAAATTTCTATAAAAATATTTTCAAATGCCTTTTCTATTTTCCCTTTTTAGTTAAATGGAAGGCATTGCAAAGATATTAGAGGTGTTTTAAAACCCCACTTTCCGTGATAAAAAATAACTTTCAATGGAAATGTGAATTTCAACCGTATTTTGTATGCCGCAGTCGCATTCGTAACTACAACAAATTGTAAGGGCATAAAGAAAACGATTAATAAAGTTTTTCTCTACTCTATGAAAATTCGACGTAGACGCAATTTCACTTACGAGCGACTTACAAAATACAGGTTTTTGTTTCATTTACTAACCAAATTTTATATTTTTCTTTTACTATTTACAGGTTATCTTTTATGGATGAAAATCTAAGCACATGTGCCCAAAAAACAACCCATCCTCTTAAAAAAAAAAGAAAATATAAAATAAAACACCCTAATTGAACCGACATTTGAAAACGAAAATTTATGAAGTGAAGTGTAACATGAAATTAAGGTGGAGGGTTCTGGAGTGAAACAACAACAATTAAAATGATGCGGTAAGTTGATCCTTTACATTCTTATGAAAATATAAAGCCAAGTACTATTTTTAAAATCTCACTATTATAAATGTGAAAATGGTGGCTGGTCACCCTAAATCTCATATACAGATCCAGTTCAATGCAGCTTAACCAAAAGTTCCTTGAAATTTCTCTAAAATTTGACACCAACAAAAATTAAAATAAAACCCTTTTTAAATAAAAAAAAAATCAGATACAAAATGCCATGAAAGGCTGTACCGCACCTGTGGAGATGCCTAATCCAATGAGTTTTTTTTCCCGAATTTTCACCGACCATAATTTGGAAACTTACCTCTTGTATTATCAGAGACATGGCCGCAAAAGCGCTTAAGAATAATTTAATCCAATGCATTGTGATTTTTAAGAGTTTTTCTTTTTTTTTTTTTTTTATTAAAAATTAGATATTTATTTTGTAAATTAATTTAAGGAATTGAATTGCCAACAGTTTCTCGATGGATTGGTGGCAGCGCAGCACAGCAAGTCGGAAAAACTTTAGTAATCCGTGTTTTTCCCCAACTTGGCTGGATGTGTTTAATTAAGCCCGAAAGTGTTCTTTGCGACACGAGACGTTTAAAAAGCTACTTTTTTGTCTACAAAAAAAGTAGTAAAAAAGGCTCTCAAGTATCTAAACGAATTCGAAATTCTTCGTTACGGTTGCGGTGAATTTGTGTGGGCCAACAATACAAACCATTTGGGTTGTTGTTGTTGAAAACTTTATTTTTACAGCTTTTTGTGTTGTTTTTTTTTCAAATTAATTTTTTATTTAATACAAATTTAGTCATTTTCTTGGATGATTAGGCAGGAAGTTTTTTAAAAATATGTATAACGTTATTTAAGGAGACGAAGTGGAGCGCAGCAGCACATGTTTTTTGACATTTTGTAATTTTGTTGTTGTTTAAATTTGCTTTATCTTTTTATTTTTGGCCCAGTGTGTATTTGCCTTAAGTAACGGTACAGCAAATATACAATTGTCAAATTAATTTTAAACGCTCTCTTAAATTGTGTTTATTTTTTTTATAATTTGAATTTTCTTTCATACAATTTAAATTTGGCAGAAAGCACGTTTTTAATTCATTTGAAAATGTTAATTTTTTTTATTTCTACTTCAACTTGAATACTTCTTGTTTTATGGGGAATGCATTTATTTTTAAACTAAATTTTTAAAATAGTTTTCGTTTGCTTTTTGTTGTGTTTAGTCAAAAGTTTTTAAACTTTTGTTGGAATTTTTTTTAACAAAAATTTCTTTTGTTAATTTGAAAATCACTTGTTTTTCACCTCGTTTTTTTTTTGGTTGTTACCACAAATTTTGTATTTTAAGAATATTTAAATTACAATTTTTCTTAATAAAATGTGTAAGTGTACAACTTCTTCTTTCCAACTATTTCAATATTATTTGGTGGCTTCACGACCCGACGACGTTTACCACTCAAGCTACCATTTAAAACTGCCGCTTTGTTAAGTTCTGTTGACGCTGTTCGGCCACAATAAATTGTTAAAATATGTTCATTTCACCAAACGTTGTCTAAAATGCATAAAAGATGCGCTCATTCATAAACTATTAACAACAACAATTCTCTGCTCAATAGTCGGTGCAGTTTGTTTTTCCCTCAATAAGAAACAGAGAAAAGGAATTAATGCTCTACTATAGCTGTACTGCTTGCTCTAGTGCTTATAGCACTACTTATTAAAAGCAGATGTTTCCCTTAAAACTCTTTTAAATGAGCAAATTTTGTTTGTTTTTCTCTTGTTAACTCTCAATTTTGTAAACGTTTGTATTTGTTCTCTCTATTACTCTCACTTTATTTGTGTTTTATTTTTGCTTTTGCTTGTGTGGATTGTATTCATTTTGCTTTGCATTCAGTAGAAATGAATTGTGTGTTGCTGCTGGTTAATTATTGTGGATGGAAATTATTTACAGAAGTGCCTAAATAAATTTTTGGCTAAGCCGGCTGGTTCTGGTTAGTGTTGTTGTTGTCAATGCACTTAATTCCTTTTGGATTGCTTGTATTTAATCTTCATTCTATTAGCTGAATATTGGAAATTTTAACGGAAAATTAAAATATTTCTTTTGACAGTTCCATAACATTATGGAGGGGGGCATTTTTAGCATAACCATCACTTTGATTCGAGAAATAATAGGAGGGTACATACAAAATTTTAGTCATCTCTGTTAAAAATAAGCTCCTCATTAGTCCGAAATACCTCTCAAGGGCATTTCAGGCCTTGAAAAATTTTTTTAATTCAGCCTTTTAATCTATTACAAATTAAAAATTAATCGATTGAAATCTATTCGAATAAAATTGTTCGATTAAATAATATCTGACTAAAACTATTAAATGGGAAACTAGTCGAATAAAGTTTTTTTGAATAGATATTATTCAAGAATAATTATTCGACTTAAACCTATTCGGTCGGCAATCATTCGATTAAATACTATTCGATTAACATTTTTCGATTAAATACTATTTGAGTATTATAATCTATTACAAACCGTCCGATTTGAAGGCGATAAACGCCAACCGTAATCAGGCTGTATAATTCGCTAAGTAAAACTACTACTTATGGTACGCGTGATCCTCATCTTTTGATATTGTGGCATACGTGATCGTAGAACCGGACTTACAATTATTGTAAAGTGTCATCCGTTACCGAAAATACTTTATTGAAGAACGAATTTTATTTATGAAGAACCAGTTATAATAAATTAAGTCTACGACAGAAAATAGATAATGGCTGAGTTCTTAATAAATACACAATCATCGAACGGAAACGCTTTGCGATGAGAAGTCATACAATGTGTTCGACAGCACCGGTGTGCCTGCGATGAAATTTTTCAACCTCTTGACTTTTACTTCAAAAAAAAAAAATATATGTATATAAATTATTCCGGTTCCACATTTAAGTTTGTAAATTCCAAATAATATTTCGCTAGTCGTACATCTATTGTGAATGCTTTTGAAAGTTTTGTGGAAGCTAAATCCTATTGAGAATTATTCACCATTCACAAGAGTGCATGTAAGACGATTCCAGTCCACTATCTCGTTTCTGTAACTGGTATGAGAACCAAAAAAGTTTTCCTCGATCTGTGAAATCCAGTACAAGTCCGAATATATCTATTCCTTAATATTTTTATGTAATGAATAGCACGACAAGTATTAATATTTTTGATATTGAAAGTTGTCACACCAGTTACAGAATAGGGTCGGTATTTTAGGATAAACAACTTTTCAGAAAAATTATTCTTTAGATCATTTCTTAAGCACTCGGGTGATTTTTTTTAATCAAAAATATTATTAAAACGATTTTCAATCAATTTTATATATAATCAAGCGGGTATAAATTTCATTGCAAAAATCTTGCAACTAAATTTGGGCGCAAAAATTTTCTCCAATCGCAAATACCGAAAGTTTGTTCGCAGGCAAGCAAATTTACTTAAAACATATTTGCTTTTGCTTAAATAAAAAAAAGCAAAAAGAAAAAAACAAAGTAAAAAAAAATATTGGCTATTCAAAGTTGGCAACAACAACAATTCAAGAAGAATGATATAAATAACAATAATAATGAGCAAATCTTTTGTATTTGGTTTCCTGTTTCGAGTAAAACACAACCCTTTGCCATCATCCTTTTTGAAAATGGTTGCGTACACAAAAGGATTCTTTTAGTTTATATTAAAAGGCATAAAAGGATTATAAATGGTAGTTAAGCGTTCCATCCAAAAAGAGGAGTTGAGTCAGATAAACAGGGAGAGAGAGGAAGATTTGAGCGCTGAGTGACATGCAAATATTAGAAAACACTTGGTTTTTTACACATTTTTTTTATTTTCTCTTTATTTTTATTTTGTTCCACAAAAAAGAGCAAAAGTAACTGTTTGAAATTAAATTATTTTTACTATATAAAATATTACGAACTTAATATAATTGTTTTATGCTGAAATCAACATCAATTTAATTTTCAAGTTACAGGACAGAGAAGATCAGCATAATGCTGTTTTCGAAATTCGCCACAATTCCTTCGTGATAGACAGTTTATATATTTTTAATTTTATTATTATTTTTTAACTTCCCGCTACGAAAATTAAATATGCAAAAAAATCGGGAAGTTAATGGTTTTGCGCCCTTTTTAAAAAAATCCAGTCAATCAAATCAGATCTCGACGTCTTGAGGTCTTGGGAAGGTTCTCTGACTAACTCTGAGAGCCCATCACTATATCTGCATGCATGTCTGTATGTGTGTGCCTGTATGTTTGGGAGTGTGTGTATTAGTCTGTGTAAGTACGTGACCCGTTTATAACTTTCGAACGACTTGACCGTTCCAAACTGATGTCGTTCTAAAGGGTTCCACTGAACTTAGATTTCTTTGTGAATTTGAGCCGATTCCAACCGTTCAATTTCAAGAATTAAAAAACTAGAAATGAAAACTTGGTAGGTTTTTTTAAATAACTTTTAAACAGCCTTGCCGATCGATTCCAGGAATTAATCAGCTCTCAAGATAAAAAAAACAACGACGGCCATTACAAATCCGGTGAAAATCGGTTAACCCCTTCTGAGATATTGTGAAAATAATAATACGAAAAAGTGATTTTATTTTTAAATAATAGTGGTGTGGCTGCGCTTAAAATATGATTGCCCTCCAGGCTTGATGTTGTCCTTCTCAGAGCTACCTTCGGAATGTTTTTTGGTTGCATATTCTTCCAATAATATTAATCGATTAAGTACTATTTGAATGAAACTACTAGATTGAAAACTAGCCGAACAAAATTTTGCGAATCGATATTATATCAGCATAGTTATTCGATTAAAAATTATTCAATTGAAAATTATTCGATTAAAAATTATTCGATTAAAAATTATTCGAATACAATTTTTGGATTAAATACTACATTTCAATAAATTTATTATATGGGACACTACTGGAATAAAATGTTTTCAACAGAAATAAATCCAAAAAAGTTATTCTATTAAAAATTATTCGATTAAAAATAAGTCGATTGGAATTTATTCGAATAAACTTGTTCGACTAAATATTATCTGACTAAAATTATTAGATGGGAAACCAGTCGAATAAAATTCTTTGAATAGATATTATTCTAGCATAATTATTCGATTAAAAATTATTCGATTAAAAATTATTCGATTTAAAATTAATCGATTAAAACCAGTCGAATGAAATTTTTTCAACAGACATAATTCCAAAAAAGTTATTCTATTAAAAATTATTCGATTAAAAATTAGTCGATTAAAATTTATTCGAATAAAATTGTTCTATTAAATACTATCTGACTAAAATTATTAGATGGGAAACCAGTCGAATAAAATTCTTTGAATATATATTATTCTAGCATAATTATACGATTAAAAATTATTCGATTTAAAATTAATCGGTTAAAAATTGTTCGAATACAATATTTTTACATCGGAAACCAGTCGAATAAAATTTTTTATCAGATATAGTTCCAACAACGTTATTCTATTAAAAATTAGTCAATTAAAAATTATTCGAATAAAGTTATTCGATTAAATGTTATTTGAATATAATTATTATATTAACCGAATTATTCAAAGACAAATACTCGATTGAAAACTATTCGGTTGAAAATCCTTCGATTAAAAATTATTCGATTAAAAATTACTCTATAGAAAATTATTAGAGTAAATAAAACTATGACATGAAAAATTAGTCGAATAAAGTTTTTTTAACACATATTATGCCAGCTTATTTTTTCAATTAAAAATTATTCGATTGAAAATTAATCGATTAAAAATTGCTCGAATAAAATTATTACATTGAAAACTAGTAAAGTTCTTTGAACAGATATTATTTCAGAATAATTTTTCGATTTAAGCTCATTCGATTGAAAATTATTCGATTAAATACTATTCGATTAATACTGTTCGGTTAAATACTGTTTGATTACTATAACTGATATTATTCTCAGACAAATATTCGAATCAAAATTATTCGATTAAAAATTATTCGATTAAATATTATTCGAATAAAATGTATTTCATTAAATATAATCGAATCACATTATTATAAAAATACGGTTATAAAAATAAAATTAATTTTTGTAAATTTAATCGATTAAAAATTTTATCAAAAAATATTTAAATGTTTTTCTGCTCATGCAGGCGTGTAGCCTGCTGTGCTCAATGTGCTTATTACTTAAGGCTCGTAACAATTTTCTAATTCACTGAAGTAATTGACTCTAAATAGCAAACAATTTAATACAATTCTCGTATTTGTTTAATTTATAAAATTTCAACGCATGAAACAAGAGCTTAATTCATGTCTAATCGATTTTTTTGGAGTTCAATTTTTATTTTCTATTGATCAGCCAGTCAATATTGTTTCAAAGTTTTAGTGTATGATGTTGCAGGACCTTCCATTTGATGGCAACATAAGCTTCCTTTTATTTAAAACGTCTGAATATTATATCTGGCCAATAGCTTAAGTTACTCTAAAATTTATAATCTTCTATTACGGAAACAGCAAAACAGTCCACCTTTCCTGTTGACAATATCCTTTTTGAAAAAATTATCTCAAAGCCTGTTACTGCTTTTCCAAATTCCTCCTTCGCCTAACAACCATAACAAAAATATCCTGCAACATTTAAATTCTTGGAACTCTCTTTGGGCAGAAAAGAAATGATTTGTATTTCCTAAACAACTAAATTTAAATAAATTCCAAATGATTTAATCCCGTGTTTAATGGTTTCTGTATGACTGAAAGAAGCAACAGCTTCCGCACTTGTGTGCGTCTGTTTATTTGCTGTCCTTGTGCAGCCGTCCTTTTTGCTTTTAGATTTTTAATATATTTTTTTTTTGTAAATATTTTTTGCTCGAGTTGTTGAATTTATGGCCCAGAAGTACCAGAATGTTTCATATTTCATGTTGTAATCCATAGCGTGTGTTTTTTGCTCCTTCCAGTTGGCGCAGGTTTAAAACATATAAAAATCCTGGCTGAAAAAAAAAATTAAATACCCAACAAAGCGGAAACGTCCACAAGACCAACAACAGAAAGAAAAAAATATTAAAAAAAAATATAGAAAAACAGGAACAAAAACAATTTGAATGCCTGTTCAATAAAAGAAAACAACCTGCTGCATGTTGCGAGCATGCATTCCATGACACACACACACACACACGCAGGCACTTGAAAACCACTTGAAACTAAGTAAATCCACCAGGACTCTCGAAGGACATGCGAAAGAATCAACATTTAAAGCAGCACCACACACACACAGACACGCACACACACACACATGCACGTAGCTTTTGCCCCCGTTACAAAACGAAAACTTTTCGTTTGCAGTCGTTTGTTCGTTTGTTTGTCTGTCTGTCGTTTGGTGGGTTCTTGTCTAAAAGATAAATTTATGTTGCAGTGTGAGAGTGAGTGTGTGTGCAGTGTTGGTGTTAGTTAGTGCTTCTGGTGGCAGTTGATGTTGTTGTTCTTGTTCTTGTTTCAGTTGTATTTGCTAAGCGTCCGCATGTGAAATACAAATAAAAAGCGGAAGTAAACTCCGAGTGCAAATAAAGGATCTGCCGTGCGAGTTTGTTTTTCGTAAACAACGTTTTTGTATTTTTCAATCATGTTTTTTTTATTTTTGTTTTCCAAAGCAGCCAACGTCTTTGGGGCCGGGCAATGCGTACCAGCGTTTCTCATTTTTATCTAAAACATTTAATTTTATATTCATTTACCGTGAATGGAGTAAACGGAAGCTGTACACAAGGATTTCCTAGAATTTCCCACGATTTATATACACCCATGTTGTGCACACGTTTCCGTTCTTAATGCTGTTCCTTTTGAGCACATGAAATGTGAAGGATAATGAACGCGTTCAAAAAGGATGTCAACTTTTGAATATTTTTGCGGAATTACGGTTGATAATTTCCAAGAAACGCGAATGGACAGAAGATCCTTTTCAACATTTCGCTTGAAAAAGTTTGCAAAATTTATAAAAGTTCTCCTAAGACGATTAAAAAGGGATTTGAAAAAAGGATTTGAAAGAAAAATTTTTAGAACCAAAACAAATTATTTGTTAAATATTTCCATGTCGAAAATATTTTTTAAAAATTAATTTAATCGACACAACGGGGTTAGCGAATGCAGGAAATTGTATTTAGTCGGAAGGTTGTAAAATTTTATTCGATTAATTTAAATGTTTTACTCGATTGATTTCGTTGGATTGAATATTGTTCGATTAAATATTATAAATAGAATTATTCGCTTCAAAACGATTTGAAAAAAGTTCTTAAACAATTATTATACGAAGAAAATTATTCGATTAAACATTATTCGAATAAAGTTATATAAGAAAATGTCATTCGAATAAAATTATGTGGCTAAAATTTATCGAATGTGTACAGAAATTTATTCGAATAAAAGCTATCTTTTATTTTGTAAATAAAATAATAAATTGCAAAAAAATTATTTAAAAAAATTATTTAAAAAAAGTTATTAAAAATGGGTAGTTAAATAGAACCATTTAAATAAAAATTTCGAATACAAGTTACTCGAATAATGTTGTCCGATTAAATTTTATCCAACTATAGTTAATCGATTATGCAAATTGTTCGCTTAAAAGCGGATAAAGTTATTCGAATAATTTATATCATTAAAAAGCTATTCGAATAAAATTTTGAATTAATTTTAATTAAAAGAATTTTTTCAATTAAAAGTTAATCGAATAAAATTTTGAATTAATTTTAATTCAAAGAATTTTTTCAATTAAAAGTTATTCGGATAAAATTATTCATATCTTATTATTATTTATTTATATCAATAAAAAAAACTAACCGAATAAAGTTTTGAATTAATTTGAATTGAATAAAATATTTAGATTAAAAGCCATTCGGATAAAATTATTCGAATCAATTATGTCAATGAAAAAGCTATTCCATTAAATTCTTAACAAACTTTTATTAAATAAAATAGTTCGATTAAAATTTATTCGAATAAAACTCTCAATAAATTTTTATTGAATAAAATTCTTCGATTAAAGGTTATTCGTATACAATTATTCGAATAAAGTTATATAAATAAAAAGCTATTCGAAGAAAACAGTTTTGAATTAATTCCAATTAAATAAAATTTTGCGAATAAGATTTATTCGGATAAAACTATTTGAATAACGTTATGTTATTAATAAAAAAAAGCAATTTGAATAAAATGCTTAATAAATTTTTATATTTTGTCGATTAAAAGTGATTCGTATATCAATAAAGAAGGTATTCGAATAAAATTCTTCCCAATAAATTTTTATTGAATTAAATTCTTCGCTAAAAGCTATTCGACTAAAAGATTTTTATTGAATATAATATTGTGATTAAAAATTATTCGATTAAAATTATACGTTAAATATAATATCCGAATAAGGTTCTTAATTAATTTTAATTGAGTCCGATTCTTCGATTAAAAGTTATTCGAATAGAATTATTAAAATAACGTTATATCAATAAAAAAACTATTTGATTAAATTTTTAACGAATTTTTATTGAATAAAGTTATTCGATTAAAATTTATTCAAATAAAACTCTCAATAAATTTTTATTGAATAAAATTCCTCGATTAAAAGTTATTCGAATAAATTATTCCAATTAAGTTATATCAATAAACATGATATTTGAATAAAATTTTGAATTAATTTTGATTGAATAAAATTTGTCGATTAAATGTTATCCGTATACAATTATTCGAATAAAGTGATATCAATAAAAATGCTATTTGGAAAAAATTTTTAATAGACATAAAATTTTTCGAATAAAAATTATTCGGATAAAATTATTCAAATAAAGTTACATCAATAAAGAAGCTATTCGAATAAATTAATCTGAATTAATTTTAATTGAATAAAACTGTTCGATTAAAAGTTATTCGAATAAAACTCCCAATAAACTTTTATTGAATAAAATTCGGCGATAAAAGCTGTTCGAATAATAAATTTTTATTGAATAAAGTGGTTCGATTAAAAGTTATTCGGATAAAATTATTCGAATAAAGTTACATTAATAAAGAAGCTATTCGAATAAAATTCTTATTTGATTTTAATTGAATGAAATTCTTCGATTAAAAGATATTCGAATAAAACTATTCGAATAACGTTATATCAATAAAGAAACTATTGGATTAAATTCTTAATAAACTTTTATTGAATAAAATTCTTCGATTAAAAGTTATTCGAATAAAACTCACAATAAATTTATTAAATAAAGTTATTCAATAAAGTTATTCGGATAAAATTATTGAAATATATCACTAAAAAAGAAATTTGAAGAAAACTCTTAATAAATTTTTATATAAAAAAATTTGTCGATTAAAAGTTATTCGTATACAATTATTCGAATAAAGTTATATCTATAAAGAAGCTATTCGATTAAATTCAAACTTTTATTGAATAAAATTGTTCGATTATAATTTATTCGAATAATACTCCCAATACATATTTATTCGGATAAGACTCTCAATAAATTTTTCATAAAACTCTTCGATAAAAGCTATTCGAATAATAATTAATTTTTTAATTTTAATGCTCCATTAAAAGTTATTCGGATAATATTATTCGAATAAAATTATTCGTTAAATTTAACATGCGAATTAAATTTTTTAATAAAACTAAATAAAATGATTAGATTGGAAACTATTTATATAGAATTCTTTGAAAACGATATTATTCGAGTATATTTATTCGATTAAAAATTAATCGATTAAAATTTTTCGAATAATTTTTGATTTTACAGAATTAATCGAACAAATATTATTTCGTCATGTCGAAAGTTTTTTTTTTTTAGCGAAAGTAATTAATGGAAAAAAATAATTCAACGAGTTTGCGACACCCTAGAAGTTTACAAAGAAGATTTAAAGATTCGAGCTCCCACACTAATTGGGTCCAGTTAACGTAGTTCATACCTTAACTGGACTAGCGCTTTAGCGAACGCTTAGGATCCTTCTTAGTGTTTTGCTAAAATCAGCAGCCTGCAGGAATCATTAACATGTTTGGCAACAACCGCCCTGGTAATTCTTTTTAGTGTCCCGAATTTTCATGGATGCATTTGCCATCACTCTGGCACTTTTAACTTTTATCTTTTTAATATATTTCTTTTCTTTTGCAATTTAGTTTTAACCTTACCTTCACTATTTTCTCTTTAAAAATCATAATTTGTATTTACGAGTGCTGGAGAAAAAGAAAAACATAAAGTTTCTTCCGATTTAAACGAAAGTAAGTGGCAGGTGAATTTCATAAAAATTTTCCCATGTTGAAACGGTCTCACTTGCAACATGTTGGAGCAGAAAAAAATGAAAGAAAGAAAACAAAGTGGAAAATATTCCCACATATTTGAAATGGCAAAAGGAAAATAAAAAAGCCAACAGTTTGTTTTTTTCGTCTTACTTTTCCAAACAGGATGCAAATGTTGAACGAACACAAACTTAGACGGCAGCAGCCAGCAAAATGTGCGCGACACTTGACGTAGAAATCTCAAAATCTGTTGAGCCAAAGAATATGAAACTAACAGAAATGCAAGACCAACAAAAAAAAAAAAAATATAAAAAAACAAAAAGAAGGAAAACCAGAAAACAGATTTTCCCACAAGGACTTGGAAAAATGCAAGACTTGTTTTTTCTTCTCTCTTTTTGTAAATTAATTTTTTCATTGTTTGTGTGGGTGCATGTGCATCTGCTGGCATGTGAAGGATTTAAAGACAAACAGAAATACAACGAGATGCTTGAAAAAAAACAGCAGGTTTATTTCTTCTTGTTGTTGTTGTTGCAGTCCTTGAAGAAGAAGTTCTTGGCTGCAGTACTTTAGAGAATGTAACAAATCCTTGTTAAAGGAATTTCAAATTGCAACAAAAACCATTTGCCAACCAGCCAGAAAGAGCATTAAAGGAAAGCTGTTTGCAGGATGCGTTGCTCACAACAAGGATGCTTGCAAATGTCGAAGGAATTAATGGCTGGTGTCTTGTGAGGCTGCTGGCAAAAAACAAAAGAAAAAAAAAATAGTTAAAGAATGTTGCATGTTTTTTCTGCTTCTTCAATCTCCAATTGAAACTCCCACATGCAGCAGATGCTGCAGAATAGTTGAAAAAAATATAGTCGGGATTAGTTTTATTTTATGAATATATTTCAGATACGATTTCAATAACTATTTTCTCAATATTCTTGTCTTTCATTTTTGTGAGCATCTGCAGCTTGATTTTGCCGTTAATTTACTGTCAGGATTATTCTTTTACAATTCTTTGCGATTATCCTTTTTTACGTTCTAAAAAATAAAATCATTTTCTTTTGCATTTCGTTTTTGCCACTTTTTAATTGGCAGCAGTTGCAGACACCCTCTACTCTCAGGATTTCAATTTCCCACTTGCCTGTGCGTTTGTGAATATTTTTGATCCTGGGAACGGAAGTCGCTGCTCGCCGCACATGTTTATTTCTTTGCCTTCCATTTGTTGTCTGTTTGTTCCAGCATTTATCGCGTCTTCGTTGGCTGCCTGTCTTAAATCTGTTTCAATCTCTAACAGGTTGCGTTTGTTCTTGTTGTTTGTTTATTTAAATGATCGTTGTTTTGTGTGCCATGATCATGTTGTTTATTTCGATTGTGGGAAATTATTAAAATTCATCAATTTTCTATGAGTGTTTCCGGAAGCAGATCAGGTGCGTGTTGTTGCCGAAATACCCTCATTTGATTCATGGCGGTGTAGTGGGGGGTGGGGGAGAGAATTGAAGATCTGTTTGGGTTTCGAAAAAGAATGAGTGCAACAAGAACAGCCAAACACTGATTTTGGTAGCCGGAAGTGGATGGGAAATGAATCTTTTGGAAGTCCTGATACATCCTGCTTGGCCCCACAAATTAAATTTAACAAGTTGCTAGTGTTTTCAGGACATTTTCTTTAAACAGCTTCCAAAGAACAAAATTTGTATTTCTTTACTGATGCAACACGTAGCACGATCTCTTATCTTGAGGATCGATCAGCTGCATTAATAAATCGGGTGTTGCATGCGAACTTTGGTTTGACATTGTGATATACGACTTTATAAAAAAAATCTAACTGTTAGTGAAGTTCATGGAGCCACTCACCGATCAGTATGTTGATCGGCGATTATGCAAATGTCCCAACCGAAGAGAATATTGCCGATGTTGTGGAAATAATATAATAATAGTACTAAATTGTACGTGAAGATCAGCTGGTGCAAGACTTGAAGCGAAACGATCATCGTTTGGGTAGCGATTTCGTGGATTCGCCTCCTACGTAAAGATCAGCTCGTACAAGAATTGAGACGAAATGATCATCGTTTTTGTATCAATTTCGCGGATCAGCTTCATACGTGAAGATCAGCTCGTGCAAGAATTGGAGCGAAACGATCATCATTTGTGCAACAATTTCGCGGATTGGCCTCATACATGAAGATCAGTTCGTTTGAGAATTGAGGCGAAACGATCATCGTTTGTGTATCAATTTCGCGGATCAGCTCGTGCAAGAATTGGAGCGAAACGATCATCATTTGTGTAACAATTTCGCGGATTGGCCTCATACATGAAGATCAGTTCGTTTGAGAATTAAAGCGAAACGATCATCGTTCGTGTAGCAATTTCGCGGATTGGCTTCATTTCGAAGAGGTCGAAAGATAAGAATTTTCATCACAGAATTGTGTTTCAGAGTTGAAGTTAATTTTTGGTCAAACGCTTTCGAATAATCGCCATATTTGTAGCGAATTTAATAAATTTGCTAAGAAGTTATTGTTGGAGGAGTTTTAAATTCTAAGAGAGTCTTTAATTTTAATTGACAGAGTGTTGCCGTTTTGTGCTAAAACGTGTAAAAAATGTATTCATTAAAACTGAGGGCGTTTAATTTTCTGGCAAAAAAAGGGAACAATTTTTCCCTTCTTTTCTAAAAAGTTGCAGTTTAAAGGAGTTTTAAAACAGAAATGATTTTTCTGTTAAACTCTAATAAATTATTTAGTTTTAATTGGCAGAATGTTGCCATTTTGTGTTGAAAAGTGTAAAAATGTATCCATTAAAACTAAGAACGTGTTCTTTTGTGGAAGAAATTTATAAATTTTTCACTTCTTTTCTAAAAAGTTACAGTTTGAAGGAGTTTTAAAACAGATATGATTTTTCTGTTAAAGTCTAATAAATTTCTAATAAATTCTTTAGCTTTAAAGTATAAAAGGTTGTAATTTTGTGTAAAAAGTGTAAAAAATTTTGCATTTGAAATTGAGAACGTTTTCTTTTCTGGAAAACGTGTAACATTTTTTCACTTCGTTTCTAAAAAAATGTAGTTTGAAGGAGTTTTAAAACAGATATAATTTTTCTGTTAAAGTCTAATAAATTTCTAATAATTTTTTTTTAGTTTTAAAGGACAGAATGTTGCCATTTCGCATTGAAAAGTGTAACAAATGTTGCATTTTCCCTAGGAAAGAACATGAGTGTTACGCAGGGCTTCCAAACTGAACAGTCATCGTCATTTGATCTTTTTGCTTGCAAAATGACGTTACTAAAAAATCTGGATGATCCGTTTTATGCTGGAAATTATTTAAAGTGAATTTTGCCCTCTACTGTAATTATTGTTACACCCTGTTATTAACAGGCCTTTTGAACACCGTTGCAGGTTCAATTATCAAATTTATATTATTCACGTACTCCTTCTTATCAGTCCAACTAACACAATTGAAACTTTTAAATGAGCGATAAAAAAAAGAAGGAAATTAAAGAGCAGACTTCGAGTCAAATAAAATGATGAGGGTTTTTGCAAAAAACAAAACTTTTATTCGAAAACAAAATACCGCAACAAACCCGCATTCAGTTTATATTGTTTGTTGCCACTTAAATTTCCATAAAGTTGCAACAACTAGTTGTGCGGTGGTTGTTTGTTCCTAAACGCTGAAACGCTGCAAAAGGCAATTTGCCAAATTTTCATATAAAAAACACATACACACACGCACACATACACACAACTTTTCCTTAATAAAGATGCGAAAAGAAATTATGATCTGCGTAGAGAAAAAGATTCGCATTTAAAACGTTGCAAAATGTTACGGGCTGAGGTCTGGGGGAGGAGCCTGCCAAAACTTTAATGGACACCCAACAGCAACAGGCTGCTTTCATAGATGGCAAAATTTTTTTTTTAAATAAAGGACCTTCCTTTTGTTGTTGTTGCATTTAATAATTGTGTCAAAGACACGCGCCGTTAACGGTTGTATCTTTGCGGTTAAAATGGAGATCAGGATCAGGCCATAGAATTCGAGAGTTGCTAAAAAATAACGACGAAAAAGAAATCTTCAGCAAATGATATTTAAAAAAATCCTTAAATAAATATTCTTCCACAAGAAGTTTTCGTTAATAAGAAAAGAAATTATTTTGAATTAAACACGACTGCGTTGGAAAGTGCAATGGCTTCTCTGGCAAACAGCCGACTCCAAAAAAAAAAAGAAAGATATTTTTTAGATATTAACTTGGCCCAACAAGCAGCCAAGACGCTTAATTGTAAATGTGTGTGTGTGTGTGTCTTTTTTAATACTTTTCTTTTTAACCAGCCGTAGAGGCAAAAGATGTGCTCTTTTTTTTTGAAAGAATTTTTTCTTGTGCCGTTTGTTGTTGCAAAGCATAACTCAAATTTATTATGTGGACGGACGGATGGACGGACGGACGGACGGACATGCTGTTTTTAATTCTGATATTCTTGTGCTTATTTTTGGATACTTACCTGAACAGCCTGCGTTTGAGTATCACATTTGTTTTTGTTGTTGTTGTTGTTACTTATTTATGTTTATTGACTGACTGACTGACTGAGTGACTGGCCGGCTCACTTGGTTCGTTTGGATACACAACACGTACGCAACAGTTTTTTAATATTTTTACGTGCTGCATGCAGCAGGTTTCCCAAAAAAAAGCTCGCAAAATTGCAAAAAAATATGCACCACACTAAAACAACAACAACAACAAAAGCGGCAGCCAACACCAACTTAGTTTTTTATTGCTACAAAATATCCATCCAGGCATCCATCCATCCGTCCAGCCACTTTTTAAAACAAAAGAACTTTGGCACGCAAAAAAAGAAAATGAAAGAGTTTGAAATCTACAACACGCACTGCACAGTGGGCTCTTGTCACGCCAGAAGCATTCTAAAGAAAGTCACTCAGTTTAAGTTTAAAATTCAATGAGTTTTCCTAAGGCATTAAATAAAAAGAAAATCAGGCAAAAATAAATTTTTACACCGGGCAACAAAATTTTTATTTCATAAAACAATACAAACAAGATTGGTAGCAACCTACCAGCTTATGAAGGGTTTTATTAGAAAAAAAAAAACATGACAAATTTAAAAAGGAAATTAAAAGGCGAAATTACAGTAGAGCAGAACAGTGCTGTTTTCAGCAGCCGCTACACTTCAGTACTCATAAGAGCACAATCATAGTATTACAGAAATTCGTCAAGGATTTTCTTTCAATCGTTAAATAGGGAAAATCATGCAAAAATAATTTATAATATAATATTTTACACTAGGAAACAATAAAATTTGTTTTTAAATATACACAATTAAAGATTGATTGACTGAATTTGCTTTATTAAGTGTTATATTCGAAAAAAAAATATAAATTTTACAAGCAGCAAGGCAAAATTACAGTAGAGCAGAACAGTGCTGTTTTTGGCAGCCGCCACACTTCCGTACTTACATGAGTAAAATCACAGCGTCTTTGAAACTCGTCAAGGAATTAACTTCAAGCCTTCATGCATATAGGGAACGTCAAGGCGCAATAATTTAGCACATCAATTTTTACACCAGGCAACAAATTTTTCTTGTTTTTATTTCGATTCAATTACCATTGGTAGGCTGAATAAAGTTCATTAAGTGTTTTATTCAGAAAAACCATGACAAATATAACAAGGAATTAGGCGAAATCAAAGCAAAGTAGAATAATGCTGTTTTCAGCGGTCGCTAAACTTCAGTAATTGTAAGACTACAATCATAGCGTCTTCGAAACTCGTCAAGAATTTGTCTGCAATCACTATATGGTTATGGAAAATCAAGGAAAAATGCTTTAGTATTGGAATTTTTACACTAGGCAACAAAATTATGTTGTATATTATATATTTATTTAATTATGCTTAATAAGCTGAATGAAGATCGTTATGTGTTATACTCAAAACAACTTGAAAAATATTATAAAGAAGAAAGCAAAATCACAGCAGAGCGAAACAGTGCTGTTTTCGGCAGCCGCTGCACGTCAGTACTCATGTGGGTGCAATCAAAGCGCTACAGAAATTTATTCATGATATTTTTTTAAATTAATATGTAGGAAAAATCAGGTAAAAGTAATTTTATTTGAATTTCTACACTAGGCAACAAAATTATTTTATATAAGTATTTTTTATTAAGTCAATTTTGGTTGATGCGTTGAATGAATGTCGTTCAGAGCAGAACAGTGCTGTTTTCGGCGACCGCCACACTTTAATATAAATGAGGGTACCCTCATAGCATCGTCGAAGCTCATTAATGGATTTTACTGCAATCACTATGTGAATGCAATATTTGAATTTTTACACTAGGAAACAACATATTTTTTTAATATAAATAAACTCAGATCGCTTGGCTGAATCACGGACTTGCAACAGAAAACTAATTTTGCTCATTGGAAAAGCCACTGTAGCCTTGAATGCTTTTTTATTTGTTCGCAATTTCAGGCTCGTACATCGAAAAGCGTGTGTATACGACTTGCGTACATGACCCCAATTCTTGTCTGGTTAAACATACGGTTGGTTGTTGTTGGTGTTGTTGCTTTTAATTTTGCTCATGTTCTTTTTAGATTTTTTTGTTGTTTTCGCTTCTTGTGACTTCTTTCCAGTCAAAGTCTCAGGCCAAAGCAATTCATTTCACAATAAATGGTGCTGTTTTAATAATGAAAACAAAAAAAAATGTATATAAAAAAAATATTCGCAATATATTTACGCAACACCAATCGATCGTTTGCTTGATCGATTGAGCCATGCAATACATCCATCGTTTCGAAACGATCATGTCAGCCAGTTATTTGAAGAAGATTTCCAATCCCAGTGCTTTTTATTATTTTCAATTTCTTATTCAGTGAAGCTGAAAAGCACGTCGTGGTGTGAACTTGTCTTCTTCGTCTTCTTCTACTTTCTGGTTTGTTTCGCCAACAACAATTAAATCATTATGAATAGGAATATTCAAATTTTCAACTCTATCGCTCACTCTCTTTGGCAGTCTCTCTCTTGTTCCTGAGAAAATACAAATCTCTTGCACTGCTTCTTCGTTAAGGACATCTGTAAAATAACTTTCAAGTTCTTCTTCCTTTTCTTCTTCTTTGGCTTTTCGTACAGGTGTTTTGCTAAGACACATGGGTGTGCATGCGCGTTAGTGTGTGTGTGTGTGTTTTGTGTGTTCATGTATGTGAGCACTTAAATGTATCTTTTGGATTTCTGCTGTTTTACTGGACCATTCTTTTATTGTCTTTTGGCTCTCTGCTGTTGGAAGAGTCAGTCATTAAAGAGATGAATCTGCATGTTGGCTGCCGTTTGTTTCTGGCCTACAGCCTCAAGCGCTGGCTGTTCAATAAATAAACGAAAATAAATACTTTTATTTCGTTGTATGATTTTCTTTTTTCCCAAATCATTCTCAATGAATTTTATTTTTTTATTTTAAACCGAATAGTTTGTGACCGTTTAAAAGCCTCTCGTTTGTGGACTTTCTTTGTAAATTATTCAGTGGGAACTGGAGCAAAATGTTTAATTATAAATGGAAAATGTGTTTACGTAAGTTTTTAGCCAGCAGCGTAATAATCGCAAGAGAAAATTTATTATCGTATTGTAGGAAAGAAAGAAAGAAAGAAAGAAAAAAAAGGCGAGAAAGAAATATTATTTTACACCAGCGTAATTGATTAACTCGTGTTGGGGAACAAACGCGGTTCTGCTGATGGCGATAAATTTATGCACCCACATTAGAGATGGATAAGAAGTTAGGAAAACAACTATGACAACAACACCAACAACAACTACTACTTAATTAAGTATTTAATTAAGCACATGCCTGACAGATTCGAAGCTGTAAAATAAATTGAGCTAAAGGACAACGTTTGGCGTTTTGTGAAAATTGTTTATTTTGGAAAGAAATAAATTTGAAAAAAATTTCTTTAAAAAAAATTATTGTTTAAAAATATAATTTTCAAAAAGGGGATTTCATTTAAAAAGCTGAGGGCCAGCAAATAAATCTGTCGTTTTATATTTGAAATGTTACGGAAACTCAAACTATTGCCAGTTGCTTTATTTCAGTACTTTTTTTGTTTGTTGAAAAAGTACTTTTTTCAAAAAAGTACAAAAAGGTTTAAGCTGCCCTTTTTCTAATGTAATTCCCAAATATCATTCCTTTTTAATTCTATTAAAATAAAATTCCATTACATAACCTTTTATAATCATTTATTAAAAAGATTACTCTCCAGAAGTACTCTTAATTTATTTAAAAAGTACTTTTTTCAAAAGACTGCTTTTCAGAAAGAAACTTATTTGAAATATTCCTTTTTTTAAGTAAAATTATGCATTTAAAAAGTACTTTAAAAGGTACTTTTTAAATGTAATTTTTTAAAGCACACATCTCTTTTCAAATTGTACTTTTCTAAAAGTACCTTTTTTTTAGAACTACTTCTTTTTTTAGAATGGTATTTTAAAAGCCTTTTTGTCAAGTATATTTTTAGGTACTTTTTCTAAAAGTACTAATTTTGATATTATTTACAAAATTCATTCTCTTTTGTGAACGTTTTTATCTCAAAAAGTATTTTAAAAAAATCTTGTACATGTGAAAGTTAATTTTCTTAAAAGTTCATTTTCAAAAGGAATTATTTCTTTCAATATATTCTTTCAAAAATACTTGTTTCTTTTAAAGTACTTATTTAAAAGTACTTGTTTCTTTTAAAGTACTTATGCAAAAGTACTTTTTTTTAAAGTTCTCTTTTAAAAGCACCCATTTGTGAAGTACTTTTTAAAAGTACTTATTTTGAAAGTACTTTCTAAAGGTACTGTTTTCAAAGTTCTATTTTAAAAGTACTTATATTAAAGTACTTTTGCGAAATTACTTATTTGTAAGCTACTTTCTAAAAGTACTTTATTTCAAAGTACTTTCTAAAAGTACGCTTTTCAAAGTTCTATTTTAAAAGCACTTATTAAAAGTACCTACTTATTTCTAAAGTACCTTTCCCAAAATAGTTTTTCTATGAGTTTTTATAAAAGTACCTTTCTGAATAATTTTTCTTAAGAATGTTTTTCTCAGTGTATGTGTGTTGAAATTCTTATATATCAAAAAGTATGTTCTCTGATGGCTGATTCTTTTCCCCGTTTCATTGTGAAATGTGAATGTTTTCATTAATAATCTTGAGGTCATGTTTTTATAAAAATAATTTTTCCTACCTATGACAGATACTCTTAAATGGTACTGTTCAAAAGTACTTATTTTTGAAAGTACTTATTTTTAAAGTACTTTTCTTGAAAGTACTTTTCTTGAAAGTACTTTTCTTGAAAGTACTTTTCTTGAAAGTACTTTTCTTGAAAGCAGTTTTTTTGAAAGTAGTTTTCTTGAAAGTACTTTTCTCGAAAGTACTTTTGTTGAAAATACTTTTCTTGAAAGTACTCTTCTTAAAAGTAGTTATTTTTTTAAAGTCTTTCTTTCGAAAGAATTTATAATTTGTACAGGGTACTTGATTTTCTTGAAAGTACTTTTCCTGAAAGTAGTTTTCTTGAAAGTACTTTTCTTGAAAGTACATTTCTTGAAAGTACTTTTCTTGAAAGTACTTTTCTTGAAAGTACTTTTCTTGAAAGCAGTTTTCTTGAAAGTAGTTTTCTTGAAAGTACTTCTCTTGAAAGTACTTTTGTTAAAAACACTTTTCTTGAAAGTACTCTTCTTAAAGTTAGTTATTTTTTTAAAGTCTCTCTTTCGAAGGAATTTGTCACTTGTACAGGGTACTTGATTCTGTTACAATTTTTTTATTCAAAACTTATTTATATAAAAGCGGTGTTTCGTACTTTTAAAGGTGCTCTTAGAAAGTACTTTTTGAAACACATGCTTTTTGGGCCTTTTGCTTGTACTTTTTAAAGTACAACTTGATTTGAAACCAAAACTGAATTTTAGAATTTGTTAGTTTTAAAACAAAATTATGCGGCAGAAGGATGTACTGAGACACTGTGGGGCAGGTAGCAAAATTAACGTTTCTCAAAGAAGATTTTGTATAATTTTTTTTTTAATAAAAATACAATATTTTTATGATTTTTATAAAATTTATATATTTCCTTTTTGTGGGGAGCCTTTTTTTAAAATAGTGTTAGCAAAAACCACTTTTCTAAAGGGAAACATTTTTATAAAGAACTATTTCAGGTGCTTAATAAATGAGGAAATTTAATTATTTTTTAAAATACTTTTTAAAAATTAAATATTTTAATAAGCACTTTTTCCAATACTCAATAATAATTTTAAAAGGCTTTTTGCAAATTATCATTTTGTTGCCTTTGAAAATGTCATAAAATTTTTGATTAGAAAGTTGATATGATTTTTCGAACCATCTCGCAAATTGCAAGACAACAAAGACAACAAATAATTAAAATGTCATAATAAAAACCGCGCATAGGAAAGACCTTAAAGTCATTAAACTGTCTCCGATCTCTTGCCATACCTGCCAACCAAAACATTTCATTGTATTTAAGTTTGGGAAACTTTTCGTGTGGCGCCCCTAAAAAAAAATGAATATTTCAAAGTAAAAACAACAGCCGCAGTTGCCTGAACTCATCAACAAACAACCATTGAAATGACAACAAATTAGTCGCGTGTTTGCCACATGATGGTAACGAATACGTTGCCTTTCAGAGACACAAACAACGCCAACAGCCAGTTGAAGATGAAACTAGAAAAAAAAGAAAGAAAGAAAAATGCCATCGAAACGAAGATCGCTTGACATGATCCCCACGAACATGATTGAAGAAAATTAACTAATTTCTCTAGAAGAGCGGCAAACAAACAACAACAAAAAAATTGTCTTAAATATAAAAATAGTTTGAAGCGAAAAAAATGGTGTCCAAATTCACTGCTAATCATGGTAAATTATGCGAAAACTTTGGGTTTAAGGTTTTGCTGAATACAACGTGAGGGCTCAAGCAAACGACAACATGCAATTTTCGAATGACAATGGCAACAACCGTGATAAAAATCAACAAAAATTTACATCAAATTGGCAAAAAATAACAAAAAATTAAATGAAATAAAAAGATGTGGAACTTTAATCTAACGAGTTAATAAAGCAGAAATTTATAATCATTCAGCTGGCTGAATACTTCCTAAAGCGAGTAATTAATGCATAAAGTTACTTCTTCATAATGGAAATCATTCAGAACTGATAAATTCAGCTGCCATAATGATAAAATAATAGAGATTAAATGTGAAACGTTTTCTTATCTTCCAATTAAAAATTAAAAAAAGAAGCACAAATAACTGAACCATTAAAAAGGAGTTTCTAAAAATTATGTATATTAATTGGTTTCTTAAATTGTATTAAAATAATTTGATAAGCCACAGTGTTACTTGAACTAGTTCTGTCAGCCTAGGAAGGAGTAACAAATATATTCTTACAACGTGTTCTTTTCTGGGAAACATGTAACAATTTTGCATTTCTTTTTTTATAAAGTGGCAGTTTCGTGGAGCTTTATTTTTCGCTAGAGATGTTGCATTAATTTCTAATAAATTCTAAACTTTTAAACAACAGAATGCAGTCGTTTTCTGTTAAAAAGTGTAAAAAATGTTGCACTCTTTTTTAAAAGAGAATGTTAAAAGTTACACTAAATATATACGTCAGCGATGTGGATATAATTTTTTAAGTAAAATTTAATATTTAAAAACAATTTCCGAAGCTGTTGACTTAATTAAAGAATATTTTTTGGATTATAGCTGAAACCGAAACAATTCAGCTGGATAAATTGTATTTAAAACCAAGTCCTTGTTCTGATAATTAAAGTTATGCGGCATATAGTAATCAGTTGGCTGAATACTTAAATAAAACAAAAAACATGCTCAAGCTTGTAAATCTACTTGTATGCATAGTTTTGTCTATCAGATAATAGTAATTCAGCAAGCTGAATTAGCACAGAAGTTGCTAAAAATGGTCGTGCCGAATTTTTTTTTAAATGAACTTATTTATTACGGGGTATTCAGATACTGTAAATAAAATTTAGTTGTACACTAGCTTTTGCAAGTTTAGTATGTTATAAAATACAATGTTAATATATTCTGGTTGTTGAATATTGTGAATTCAGCTGGCTGAATATACCTTAAAACTGTTAAAATAAGATAATAACTTTTCTAGGTAATAAATTATATGAATTCAGCTGGCTGAATATACCTTAAAACTGTTAAAAGAAGATAATAGCTTTTCTAGGCAATAAATAATATAAATTCAGCTGACTGATTATGACTTAATAGTGCTAAAATAAGCTAATACCTTCTTGAAATTAAATAAAGTAAGATAGATGAATATGCCTTAGAACCGTTAAAATAATACAATAACTTATTCTAGGTATTAAGTAATAGGAATTCTGCTGGCTGAATATGTCTTAAAAATGCTAAAATAAGCTAATGACTTCTAGGTATTAAATAAAGAAAATTCAGCTAGCTGAATATGGCAAGAAATTCGTCAAATAACTTAATAACTTTTGGTAGGTGGGGAAATATATAAATTCAGCTAGCTGAATGTGTCTCCGAAACACTAAAATGTTATAATAACTACCTTTAGATAATAAATATTGTAAATTCAGCTAGCTGAATATGTCTTAAAATTTCTCAAATAAGGAAATGAATTTTCTAGGAATGGATATATACAAATTTCGCGAGCTGAATGTTTCTCCGAAACTCTAAAGTGTTATAATAACTATTTCTAGGTTGTAAATATTGCATATTCAGCTAGCTTAATATACCTAAAAGGTGGTTAAATATTATAAGAACTTTGCCTATAGCAGAAAAAAGAAAAAATAATAGTTAAACAAAATCTAGCTGAATGAGACCTTATAATAACAGTACATTATAAAAATCACTCAAGTTTCAACTGAATTCTGCACCAACGTGGCTACAAATTGAAATCTTAACTGCAGCACTTACAGGTACTAATAAACGTTTAATTCAGCCAGCTGAATGCGTAACAAATTGCGTTTAAATAGGTGATTTTGAAAGCTCAAGAGGACTAGTGAAAAGTAGAGATAAAACATTTTATTTAGCAGATCAACAGCTACTTTTTGCGACTTTCAGTTAATCCCATAACATTTTGCATTCATCAATCACATTGACCGCAAGTCCGATTTTACAGCCATTAAATACGTTAAACAATTAATTCAGCTAAAACTAATTTCACGTGAAGTCAAATTCTTAAGGAAAACAAAAAACTTTTTTGATTTATTTTTGCGAGAGCGAATAGCAAAACATATCGTCGTTGCTAATATTAATCGGATGATTGTGTTCCTCCACACGTACGTCTCTTAATTTTTTCTTTATTCTTTTTTGCCATAAGAAATATGAAAAAATTAAAACGATATTCCACCTGTTGGCGTCTTAATAATGGAAAACAACAACAACAAAAACACAAACACACAAACGAGTATTTATATATTCGAGCTGCCTACAGTCTCTCGTACGCTGGTTGAGCTTGACAGGCTTTTGGTGCATTTCAATGTTACTGTGACTAAACGTCAGTCTTTGTGTCAATCTCAAGAAACTCCATTCAAGAGACACTCTGTTCGCTGGATGGGCAAAAAAAAAGCAAAACAAAAACTAAATACGAGTGCACATTTAAAAGACGGCCGGCTGCTTAAATCAACCTGTTGAACATGAGCACAACACACATCAGTGGAACAGCACACACACACACACACACACATATACACATCTTATGATACAAATATAATTAACAAAAGAAAAAGTCCTGCTTAACAGTTTTTTTATATAATTTGTTTTTTTTTCTTCTAAATTTTACTCCTTTTCTGTGTGTGACGAAAAAAGCTTCACCCGTTCGGAGCTGAAAATTAAAACATTTTGTTTCAAAACATTTTGTTTTTTCAAAGTTTTGGTTCCATATTTTGTCTTGTTGTTGGAGCCAAACGGAAATTATCGTTTAAATAACCGGATGCAAAAGGCAGCTGATGTGAAATTTTATTTTATATATTTTTTTTCAAAATGCACATGCTTTTCTCCTGCCCTCACCTAAGCTTTTTAGCACAACAACAACCTGCTTATGCAAAGGAGGCACGAGAGAGAGAGAGAGGGAGAGAGAGACAGAACAAAGTATGGTTTTTAAGACGTCATGAATAAATAATGAGTATTTTGACAACATTTTAGGTTTCAATAGTAAATAAATGAGCAGGTTGAATTTGTTTTTGTGCACCTGAATGAATCCTTTTTTCCTAAACCAGGATTTGCTGTTCGAGTTTTAGGGGAATAATCATCTTTTTAAAAATTGTGTTATTTTATGCGATACTTTTTTCTTATTTTAATTTTAAGGAAACAGAAATATATGACTTTTCTTTTTAAATTTAATTAGCTGACAATACCTCCATATTGAGCTTAACAATAAAATAAATTTCAAAAATTAATTGCTGAATTACACGGCATTTAAACGGTCCAGAATTTTTCTAACAAAATTAATTTTTTTAAATATATTTAAAGTTAAATTTAATGGTAATAGTTTCAATTTCAATACAAAAAAATCATAATTCAGCTTTGCTGAATATACACTTTATTTGCTAAGGAATACAATTCTGGGTTTTTAAAACACTTCCATTCTTTTAACTCATCTCAGAACCAAGTATAGACACTTTTCTGCCTCCAACATAAATAAAAGCTCTATTCAGCTAGCTGAATTTAAGAAAAACTGTGGCAAATAAGAAAATATTATTGTTTTATGACTTAAAGCTTTCTAATAAATACAAGATATAAGACTCTAAACACATTATCGCGATTTTATGTTATATGCTTTAACATAGGGCGTATTCAGCTTGCTTAATTTGAGAAAAACTCTGGTAAATAAGAAAATATTATTGTTATATGGCTTAAAGCTTCTTAATAAATGCAAGATATAAAGCTAAAAAATAATATGGCATTTTCTGTTACATGCTTTAACATAAGGAGTATTCAGCTAGCTGAATTGAAATATACATTTTTGCTGAACTAGCATATATTATTGGTTTGTGGCCTTTTCTATAAATATAGTTCAATATGCTGCAAATAATAATTATTTTTTGCTTTCCTTTACAGTAATACCTATTCAGCAAACTGAATTCAACAAATAATATAGCTGAATAAATAAATTATTCTGCCTTTTGTTTTGAAAAATAAAAATAAAGATTTTTATCTAGTTTACGTTAATGTAAGTCGTATTCAGCAAGCTGAATTTAGAATACAATAAAGCTGAATAACTAAATTCGATTGCCGTTTGGTTTAAATAATGAAAATAACTAATATTCTTCCATTTGCCCTAATGTAAGGTATATTCAGCAGGCTGAATTTTAGAAAAAATGTAGCTGAATAAAAAAATCCTATTGATCTTTAGTTGCATAGCTGAAAGCATTGAAATTGATTAACATATTTCGCTAAAAATATCGTCTTACACATCATTTGTATTAATATCACATCTATTCAGCTAGCTGAACTCAAGAAAATCGTAGCTGAATAGACTGAAATCACTGAATACATATTTAATTGAAAAAGAATTGTTCCCTTAAAATAATTGTTTCAAATTAATACGTTTCAATATCTTATAACATATTTTTGTTGTTGTGATTATATATACAATTTTCCCAAAAACTATTTTACTTATTTAAAGCAGGTCTCTGGTTGTTCTTGGAACAACAAAAATCTATTTTTTCAACAAAAACTCTTGTCCTTTTTGACACAAAATCCAAAACATATGCAAAACATGTTTGAAGAAATAAAAGATTTCAAGGAATTTTTTTACATCAGAAACCACATCCTGTCACTTGAAAGAAAATATTAAAAAAAAAGCAACTCAACTGCCAACAACAACTCGAATTAAGTGTATCAAATAGACGAACAGAAAAATAAAGCAAAACGTGTTTTCAATTTTAAAATTTTAAATACTAAATTAGTGCGATCCAATTCAGAACTATAAATTAGAAAACGAATTTCAGTAACAATTTAGTAGGACTATTTTTCTACCACATTGACCGGCCAAAAGGACACCACGTGCTTTATCCGCCTTAAGAAAAGATCAAACAGAGAAATCGCTTTGCTCGCTAATCACTTTTAAGGCAGCAAGGAAAAGAAAAAAAATTTGAAATTCATTCCATCTTCTTCTTCTACGTGCACACTACAAACGATGCCGCCTGAAATCAATTCGTGTAGCTGCATTTGATCTGTTTTTAAAAATTCCAGACAATTGTTTTCGATAGAGAAAAATAAATGAACCTGCTAAGCATGACAAAAATGTTTCAAATTTTCATGCATCAAAAGAAATTTCCAACACAGGCAACATGAGACATTTCATAGACGATATATCCTTGCAGAGGCGTTACTTCCAGACCGCGCAGTCTGTGCAATGGTTCGGCATTTTGTTGCGCAAAAACTGCATTTACGCCTACATGAATTGTACAAAATTATATGGCAAAATAACAGTGCCAAGTCCTGATCTTTTTGCCTACCAGTTCGTCCTTGTTAATCCTTGTACAAGTTGTAGAATTAAAATAAAAAGTAAAAATATATACAAAAAGAAACATAAAAGCAGAGGAGTTTCAACTGCAGGCAGGTGCATTTTGTTTTTGTACTGCATTGAGTTTTCAGAATTTTGTTCTCTAGGGGCTTAGGTTTTTTTTCTTTTTTTTTAAATTTATATTTTGTTATTTAAATAAACAAACTTATTATCTGCCTCAGCGATTGTTTTAGTCTAGACATTTGCCATAATATTTGAAAAAAGGGAAAAAGAGTTTTACTGTGCTACAGATAATTTAGCGCTTTTATTATAGCGAAAGATTATTTTACAAGGCAAATTAAAAGGCATTTAAATGCAATTAATTAAAAACAGAAACTTTGTTAGCAAAGTCAAGAGTTATTTCGAAATATATAAATTCAATTGACTGCCACGCAAACAACAATTTAAACAATTCAAAGTCATGAGACAAGTTCACAGTGCTTAAATCCACAAGAACAGCGATTAGAATGCTCTTGGTGCAAAAAGGGAACATATTGGGTGCAACAGTTTTTACACTTTTTCGTTTTATCATATAGAAATAGTTATTTTATTACAATCAAATATCACACCAAATATTACTTTAGTCAAATTTATTATAAAAGGCAAAAAAATGCAATTTTCTTATAATTAAATGCGAAAAATTTTACACTTTTTCCCAGAAAAGAAAATGCAAAAAATTATTGGCATTATTTTTTAAGCATCCTGTAGATGCTTTTGTCTTGACACCTTAAGAAATATGAGGAAAAAATTCAATCCTAAATTAAGAGCACAATTTTTATACAAACATTTTTTTAATTCAAAAAGAATTTCAAAATATTCGAATACAAATAAAATTTTAAAATTTATTTAGAAAATTTAAGTAAAAAGAAAACACACACATTAAAATACATTTTCAGCTAAAGATTTCATGTTCGAAATTTCAAACATCTATTGAATATTGAAAAAGTTTTCGCAAGAAAATACTCCCCTGTTTGGAATCACATTCGAAACTTGTTCGAAAATTAAATTTCTTAAGCACAGTAACAATTTTAAAATCTTATAGTTTCGTGTAAAAATTGTGTATAATTCATAAAATCAAAATATTTTGAAATTCGCAAATAATTTCGAATTTTCGAAAGTTGTTCGAAAATTCAATTTCTTAAGCACAATAATTTTTTTTCATATAAGAATTATGTATAATTCATAAAATCAAAAGATTTTAAACTTCGAACATAATTTCGAATATTCGAACATAACGAAATTTTAAAATTTACTTACAAAATTAAAATTTTCTTAAAGCCAAATACATTAAAATATATTTAAAACTAAAATTTTTATATTCGAAAGTTCGAATGTCCTAGAAATATAATGGAAGAGTTCAAATTTTATAACAGTTAATAAGAAAACAATTCCGAATTTGAAAACTTGCACAGAAAATTAAGCCAGAGACACTAAAATATATCATATTCGAAACTTCGAACATCTTTGAAGTATAAAATAAATACAATTTTGCAAAATCTAATAAAAGTTATGTTTTATAAAATTAAGATTTATTTAAAATTTCGAAAATAATTTCGAATATTCGGACACAATAAAATTGGAATATTTCCATAAAAAATTTTAATTTGTGAAAGTCATGAATATTAAATTACTTTTAAAAATTAAAATTTTCATATTCGAATTTTCGAACATGCTTGAAATATTAAATAATAATAATTTCGCACTAAAGTCTTTGTTATTTAATGAAAATGCTGCAATAGTGAAAAGCGTTCTAAAAACTCTACTGTGAACAATCTTTTTTTCTATATTCGAAAATAAATTTCGAATTTTCAAATACATGCATAAAAAGTCTTAAAAAGAAAAAAATGCGTGGAAAATCAAAATATTTGGTTGGCTTAAAAATTTTATACCAACATATTTTTTCGTTAAGTGTGTACTTAAATTTTGAATATTCGAAATTTCGAATATCTTTCAAGCATAAAATACCTCTTTCGAAATTACCTGTGTTAATGTTAGTACTTCGCTATGGATGACAGATATGTATAACATATTATGAAACTAAACCTTTTCAAGGTTTCGAATATAATTTCGAACTTTCGAATACAACTTCAAATTTTTTAATATAATTTCGAACTTTGGAGTATAATTAAAACTTAACTTTTCTTCAGTATTATAAAGGATGTTTAGATAGATTTTTAAATAAACCTTTAACTAGAATTCTGAATGTTCGAAATTTCGATCATGTAGTTAAATGCTTCTTTCAAAACTCCCTTCGTTAAAGTTAGCTCTTCGCTATGATTGCTGTGTATTATAATGTATTATGAAAATAAAACTTTTTAAGATTTCGAATATAATTTCGAAACTTCGAATTTAATTTCGAATTTTCGAAAATATTTAAAAGTAAAATTTTTTGTGATTATCAATTGAGAATTTTTAAATAGCTTTTGAATAAACCTTTTACTAGAATTCTGAATATTCGAAATTTCGAACATGTAGCTAGAAGAAATAATTAAAATTATACTATTCGCTTAAACTGTCGTGATTAATATTAATTGGCTCCCGACAATTTATTAGTCTTGAAGTTCGATAATTATGGAATTATTGAATTTTCGAACTTATCAAAAATTAAATTGAGTTACTATTTAAACATTTTGTTGCGTGTGATAAGTTTTGAAAATGAATGCTAATGAAACAAAGTTTTTCGGAAAAAAATTTAATCCCCCAAATTATGCATTAAACGACTTAACTCTAGCTTAACACTTCTTTTAATGGGATATTCCATCCTGTGCGATCCCTTTTGTGACATTTTAAATATGTTGGCATTGAAGTGATCAAAGACTGGGATTTTCTATTCAGAATTATAAGTAAATATTTACAATAAAAATATTGAATAAAGCAAATCTATAACGTTCTTTTAAATCACTAAGAATTTTACTAAAAATCCTTCCTAGAATTCCAATTACGCCGACGTCGCTGTATTATTTTCAGGCAGATATTGTGTAAACAGTTTCAGCCAACAGTTCCAATGACAAATTACTGTGCAACTGAGCAAACATGACAAGAAATCTTTTCTCTTCCTATTTTCGAACAAACAAATTCCAAACGGTTGCAAATATTAATCAGCAGCATTATTGATCATTACAATGATCATTTTTTGCGTAATGAAGCCTTCGCAAAACAAACAAAAACTTTTCAAAGGAGCTGAACTACAACTGCTGACGCTGCCAGTTTGTAAAAATAAATTTTTGGCTCTTAATGTCCTTAAGGAAAACAACATTTACAACATCTTCAGCAACACACATGTTGGACATGAGGACACATTCGATTTTCTTTGAAATCGTTGAGACATACAAAACAAACAACAACATGCTAACAATGGCCATTACATTCCTGTTAAAGGACATGGAATTTGAAAAATCCTAGTAGATGACCAGACAACATGCAGAGATCCTTATTTTCTATTGAACTAAATCAAAGGACAACTGCAACGCAGCATGTGGCTGAAATAATGATGTGAAGTGAAGATGTTGTTGTACGTTTTTGGTTTTTCTAATTTTCTTATTTTTCACAAACGACGTCTAACGTTTGAGGATTCGTTTTTCCTTTCTAGTCCCACCAACTGTAGGAGTTTAAGTACCTCCCACACATGATATGTTTGTTTTTTTGAAAATGAAATCTAAACATGCAGGCAACGCAACTGATGTACAGTTAACACACGCGGCGTTTCAAGGAGGAGGCTGCAGTTTTCTTTTCAATTTCCATTTTAAATTAATTCGAAATTGTAAATTTTCGTTTTTTAATGGCTTCAGTTTTAATTGTGGTTGCACAAATAATTCGGAAAAAGTGTGTTGTTAAGAAGCGGTTTAAAGTTCATAAAAATTTATTGAAAAAATCTTTTTAACTTCTCTCTGCAAAAGTTGAAAATTTTCAAAGATCGGGAAGTTATTGGTTTTAACCTATTTGGAGAAAATGCAGATCTCATCAGATCTCGACGTTTTGAGGTCCCCGAAAACTTCTCTGACTAATTCTGAGAACCAGTTAATATGTCTGTGTGTGTGTAAGTATGCAACCCGCATATAACTTTGGAACCAAACAGATGAAGTTTTAAAGGGTTGTACTAGACTTAGATTTGCCATGAATTTGAACCGGTTTGAAAGAAAACGAGTTTTTTTTAATAACATTTAAATGGCTTTACCGATCAGCTCTCAAGGTTAGGAAACCACATGGGCCACTGCAAATCGGCTCAAAATTAATAAATCCGTTCGCGAGATATCGTGAACGAAAAATATGCTAAAAAAAGTGATTTTCTTAAAAAACTCCAAAATTATATACTTTTTATAGGTACTAATTTTTTTTAAAGTACTAACTTTTATTTTATAAAAAGTACCAGTTATAATAAGCACCTTTCAGTAATAGATGTTTTAGAGATATTATGTCTTATCAAAAAGTATATTTTATAAAAAGTGCTTTTTATAAAAGTATCTTTCATCAAAAGTACCTCTCACAAGAAGTACCTGGTATAAAAAGTACCTTTTCTTGAAACTAACTTTTATGAAGAGTGCCTTTAATAATAAGCAACTTGAACAAAACTCCACTTTTATAAAGGTACCTTTTATAGCACTACCTTTTATAAAAGTACCTTTTATAAAATAAGCTTTCATAAAAAGTACCTCCCATAAGAAGTGCATCTCATAAAAGTACCTTTTCTTAAAACTAAATGTTATAAAGAGTGCCTTTAATAATAAGCAACTTGAACAAAACTCCACAAGGTACCTTGTATAGCAGTACCTTTTTTAGAAATAGTACTTTTTTAGATAAATACCTTTAGTAAAAAGAAAATTTTTGCAAAAAGTACAAGTGCTTTTTATAGAAAGTACCTTATATTACTTCGCAAAAAAGTACTTTTCATGTATAGTACTTTACATAAAATAGTACCATTGGAGAATACCTTTCATAACATTTGTGTCTCATAAAGTTTTGTGGAAGCATTTGTGGAAAGTACTTTTTATAAAAAGGAACTTTTAAAAACATAAGAAGTACCCTATAAAAACGTTTTTTTATAACTTTTACAAAAAGTCGATTTTATAAAAAGTACCCTTCATAAAAATATTTTTTTTATAAAGTATCTTTTATGAGTTATAAGTTTATTGTGTTTGAAAAGGTATTTTGAAGTCCATTTTTTATTTAATGGTTCTCGTAGAATTTTTTAATTTCATAAAGACTTAAGAAACTATAGCTGTCGTTACGCGCTTATAGTTACCAAAATACCCAACCGGTTTTAATAGTGACTCATTTGTGGACATCTGCATGTAAATGCCTTGAAATATTTGCAACAACCTTCTAGTTCGGCCTCCATGTTCGGGAATAAAAGGGATAACAAAAAATCGTGTGACTTTTAAAATTAAAAATTTCGCGCCCGTTTAAAATCAATAGCTTTAAGACTTGTTTGTGTTGTTGTAAAAGCTTTGTGGCGTATAGTTAATTTTTTTTAAATATTTTTTTTTTAATATTCTTGAAATATTTTTATCTTTTGTTCAATGATGTCGCAGGCCGTAGTGCGTTTGATCAAACAACATCTAAAATAAGAATAAGTTTTGAAAATATATTTTATTAAAACTAAATTTTTATGAATATGGCTTTTAGCTATAAAGTTAAATTATGTTAAATTAGGGGCAATTAGTTGTTGCGGGCTACACTTAAGCCGTAGTGACACGTCTATCTCTGGATTGAGCTCTTAAAGTTCTGTTACTCTTTTGCCTGTCACTGTTTTCCCTTTTTTTCGCGAAGCTCTTAAATGATTTTTGCAAACACAATCCCGTCTTCACCACGTGCTAAAACTACGATTTCAGCTGAATTTCTGTTATTAATTTAAAACAACTTAAACAAACTTAAAGCTTCAAAATATTAAAAACAACAACAAAAACAACACGGACAACATATTTGAGACAAATTCCTACAGATAAGCACTAAATCAATATTGAGCTTCAGCAATAAATATATTTGCTGTAGCTCGTGCCAAAAAAAAAAGAAAAAACTTAAGGAAATAAATAAAAATTAACTCGAAATCAGGTTAAACAAAATTCTTATTTTTAAGTCGAATAAACAAAAAAAGAGATAAGACCGGGGAACCTTGAATACTTTTTTAAAATAAATACGATATTTATTTCGAGTTTTATTTAAACTCAATAAAGGAGCACTTTTTGTTACTTAAAGATAAATTCTTAAGGCCATAAAATCATCAGAAATAATCACGCAGCTGTGCCCACAATTCTTGTGAAAAGTACGCCACGACATTTGTTGCTTCCCTTTTCAAAAAATGTTGTCAACAAAAATGTTGTAAAATTTTGAGTTGAAATTAAAAAAAAAAAGGATATAAAATTCTAGCAGATACGCAATTCAATATTTTATCTTTATAAATAAATAACGTCTGGTTGGGCTGAAACTTTTGCATGGAGGAGTCTTCGGCGGTTTTCTCTGTCAATGTTTTTACGACTTTTTAATTTTATTTCAAATTGTCTATAACTTTTCTGAAAATTATTATTGCCGACAGTTTCTCTTACGCTTGTCTGATAATTGTTCATAAATGTCCTGCTTTGATATGCTTAATTAATTCTAAAGGACTTGTTCTTATTTTTTTTCTGTTTCGATTGCAAAAGACAAGAATATTTAATTGCCAGTTTTTACGACTTTAACGGAAAGTGAATTTAAAACTTTTATTACTTTTTGCTAGTCAACACATGCAACTAAATAAATATCCTGACGATCTTAAGAGTTCTCTTTTTGCTGTTGATAAATTTGAGTAAGTCTTGTGTTTAGAAAGTAATAATTTTGCTGCAGGAAACAAAAAAAAAAAAAAAACAACAAAATAACGATCCTCTTTTATATTTTACAGCGAAATTATAATCGCCATCTGACGATTTTACCGCCTGATCGCCGATATTTTTCTATCGATTAAATAACATTAAAGAAATAATTTTTTGTTGTTGTTTTTGTTTCAAATGTTGTTTATTTGACCGAGAGAAAAATTACTTTAATAAACTGCAAAACAGAAAATGTGTTGCTTTGGTAAAAACTCTTATCTAAAATTCTTTAAAAATTTTCCAAGCCTGGTCCAAGGGCTATAAATTTTGGACAGTGCTGATCTTTAAAGTCATCTCTCGTATATCGCAACTAAAAATATAATTTCAAAACAGGGAAATTAGTTCAAGGCGCTGAATTATTTAACTCGGGGATTATATATATTTTTTCGAACTAAACCATTTACAAAAAGTACCTTTCATTACAGGTACCTATTGTAAATAGTACTGTTATAATAGGTGCCTATTATAAAAGGTACCTTTTATTAAAAATAACTTTTTGTAAGAGTAACCTTTATAAAAAGTACCTTGTAGAAAGTTATCTCTTAATAAAACATTTTTTTTTTATAAAAACTACCCTTTTTCAAAACTATCTTTTATTAATGTACCTTTTGAAAAAAATATCTTAAAAAAAAGTAACTTTAATAAAAAAGGATCTTGTTTAAAAAGTACCAATTTTAAAAACTATATTCCTCAAAAAGTACCTTCTATAAAAAGTACCTTTTACAAGAATTATTTTTGTATAAAATGTATTTTTGTATAAAAAGTACTTTTTATAAAAAGTACCTCTTTTGAAAAGTACATCTTAGAAATGTTACCGCTATATAAAGTAGGTTTTTATTAAAAGTACCTATTGTAGAAAGTACATTCCTCAAAAAATACCTTCTTCAAAAAGTACCTTTTACAATAATTATATTTGTATAAAAAGTATTTTTTATAAAAAGTACCGCTTTTAAAAGTACATCTTAGAAATGTTCCCGCTATATAAAGTACCTTTATAAAGTATAAAGTACCTGTAAAAACTATCTTCCTAAAAAAATATCTTCTATAAAAAGTACCTTTTACAAGAATTATTTTTGTATAAAATGTATTTTTGTATAAAAAGTACTTTTTATAAAAAGTACCTCTTTTGAAAAGTACACCTTAGAAATGTTACCGCTATATAAAGTACGTTTTTATTAAAAGTGCCTATTGTCGAAAGTACATTCCTCAAAAAATACCTTCTTCAAAAAGTACCTTTTACAAGAATTATATTTGTATAAAAAGTATTTTTTATAAAAAGTACCGCTTTTGAAAGTACATCTTAGAAATGTTCCCGTTACATAAAGTACCTTTATAAAGTATAAAGTACCTGTAAAAACTATCGTCCTCAAAAAATACCTTCTATAAAAAGTATCATTTACAAGAATTATTTTTGTATAAAATGTATTTTTGTATAAAAAGTACTTTTTATAAAAAGTAACGCTTTTGAAAGTACATCTTAGAAATGTTCCGGTTATATAAAGTACCTTTATAAAAAGTACCTATTGTAAAAACTATCTTCCTAAAAAAAGACCTTCTCTAAAAAGTACCTTTTAAAGGAATTGTCTTTGTACAAAAAGTACCTTTAAGAAATACCTCTTATAAAAAGTACTTTAAAAAAAAACCTTTCAGACAATGCACCCTCTTATGATTCATATGTATGTGTCCAGTGATGGGAAAGGATATAAGAATTTTTCGAAATTCTAGAAAGAAACAACAAATATTTCTCTAAGCATTATGAAATTTTTATTGGCTGGTAGAAAGAGAACAAGTGATCCTAATTCTGCTCTTAAAAACATTGTGGAAATAAATTGATTTATTTAAATTTTTACTGCTCTCATAAATAATAAACTGTAGAGGTCAATTCACCGAATTCAGACTATCCTACGATCCTAGTATGAGTACGTATAAGTCCACTGCTGCTGAGGAAAGTTTGTTAGTTTCTAGTTGATCGCATAAGGCAGAGCGTCATATAAAAAATTCCTATTCGGGAAAGTTTGCATCGCATCGAATCAATACTTTCTGCCACTCTTGTTTCACGCAGATGTGCGTAGATGCTTTAGTGTCCTGCAAGGATTTAATAAGTTGTTTAACAGATGCACTACACAAGCAATGAAAGGACTCTCCATTCAACTGAATCCCGGTGTAATAAACGACTGTGAAAAAGGTCTTTTCGCCCATCCCATAAAATCAAAGTCAAACCACAAAACTGTCAGATAAACTGCAATTAAATGCCAAACTAATAGACAGCAAATCCAACAAAACGGATCAAATAAATCATAAAACAATTGCAAAAACAAAAACAAAAACAGAAGCAAAAGCAAAAACGACAAATCAAACAATAAAACTTTGAGAGTATTAAAATCAGTGGAGCACAAAATGCGCCTACGAACGAAACGGCAACAGACAACGCAACCAACTACGCAACAATTAAATGAAATAAAAACTGGTCGTAACTGTTTTAAAATGCTTTTTGCCGGCATAAAGAGTAAAACAAAAAAAAAAAAAAAAAAACAAGAAATTGTACAACAAACGAAACTGCTGCAGCAAATCAAGCAGATGAGCACAAGATATTTTGGCGCAGGAGGTTACGCTTCACTATTTCAAAATGCCTCAAGAATTTCTACAATTCCCTGGCTGGCAGAGGCAGCCAGTCCTTCGCACGAAGACGGTGGTGGCATTCGTTTTCGCTTTTCTATTAAATTCACGTTACAACTCAATAGAAATATCGTTTACAAACTCAAACAAAAGGACTTAATAAATGCTCGTAACAAAAAGTCAAAAAGAAAAACAAAAAAAACAAAAAAAATTAAAAGAGAAATGAAGTTGTCATGTCTTGTGAAGCATAAAAGATCAGTTTCATTGTTTTGCTGTTTTTGTAGTTGATCCAGGGTAGGAAAGTCATAACTTTCCCGTCCGTGGTGTTATTCCTTCTTCGGTTTGTATGTTTTCATGTCTTAAGATCCTTTGCGGTAGATTATCCCAGATGAGCATTAACGCATGCAAAATGCCAAACGCAGCGATGGACGGCCAGCCAGCCAGCCAGCCGATCGTGTTGACATCATAATCAAGCGTTTATCCGCACATCATAAGAATGTTATGAACGAGATCACTTCACTACCACTGACATTTTTTCAGTAGTCCATCATAATTAAATGCCTCGTGATTATGAAGTATTATAAAATATTTTTAGGCCAAAACAGAAGATTAAAGTCAGTGAGATAATTTTTTTTGTTGTTTGTTTCTTATTGGCAGTTTGTTAACATGCAGTTTCACTTTTGGGCAACAATTTAAATGATCAATTACTTGGGGTCAGTGCGAATGGATTAACAGCATTTTGTGGTCATCATCTCAAGTGGCAAGAATAGCATTTTGTTCTGTTTTAATAACTATGCGAGGGTAGTTATTTTCTATATTAAATATTAATTCATAATAAAATTACTAGAGTTTTTTTTCAAGTCCCGCTACTAGCCCTTCTACTGTAAAGGCTAACTTTTAACGAGAAGTAATTTTTATAAATGGTAAATTTCTTGAGATCCTCGTATGTAGAAGTACTTTTTACAAAAGGTCGCCCGTTATTAATTTAACATATTTCTTTTTTATAAAAAATTCAGTTCTCTTCTAGAAACTTTTAAAAATATTTGTTTTCCTCAAATATATTTTTTTAATTTTAACTTTTTCTAATATTTTTTTATATGTTGGCTTGTGAAAAGTTTGCTCTGCTGTTTGTGTGAAGTGTGGGAAAGACAAACTTCTATTGGCTTAAACAGTTTCCAATAATATTTGATTCAGCGCCACTGAGTTTTAGTTAAATATGAAGTTAGTTTCAGAAATACTTAAAATATATATTTTAGCGTTTAGTGGTTACGTTGTTTTGGCCAAATATTTGCCTAGTGTGACCGCGCGCTTAATAAATATTCTCGGTTAATTAACATACAATAAAGTTTGTAACTGAATTTTTTAAATTAAAAATATAAAAAAAAGGTACCCTTTTTTATACATACTGAAATATACTTTTTATAAAATGTACTTCCTACAGAAGGTACTTTTTATAATAGTACTTTTTAGAAAAATAGTTTTTATGAAGAATAATTTATGTGCAAATATTTGCTATAAAACGTACATGTTATGACAGAGATGCTTTAAAAGAGTTAATTTAAAAGAAATGTTAAGGAAACCTTTTATGAAAGGTCTTTTTTTAAAAGGCCTTTTATAAAAAGTACTTTTTATAATAAATAGTATCTATGAAATGTGTTTTTTATTACAGCTATTTTTTTATACAATGCACGTTTTGTTAAAGATGCTTTTTGAAAGAGATATTATTTTATAAAAGGTACCTTTTATAGGGTGCTACTTCTTACAAAAGGTTCTTTTGATAAAAGATAATTGCTCGAACTTATTGTAATAGGTACTTTTAATAAAATAGAAGTTAGTACCTTTAACTTTTATAAAAGGTACTTTTTATAAAATATAATTTTTGTAAAAGTTTCTCTTTGATAAGACATAATTTCTCTAAAAAATCTATTATTGAAAGGTACTTATTGTAATTGGTACTTTTTCTAAAATAAAAGTTAGTACCTTAAAAAACGTGGTGCTCATAAAAAGTGCTTTTTATAAAAGGCCTTGTCAATAAAATTTAGTAGCTATATAAAACACTTGCTATCAAAAGTACTTTTTGCAACAATTTCTGCTCGTAAAAAGGTACTTTTCCATAAAGGCTTTTCTTTGATTATGAAATTAAGGAGTCAATTTTTATAAAAGTTGTGGAATAAAAATTACATTGTGTAAAATATACTTTTATTGAATGGTACTATTTGTAAATATTAATACAAAATGGTACGATTTCAATTAAGTTTTACTACTAATTAAAGTTTTATTAAAGGCTTTCTCTATAAAAGAGACTTGCGTTTTATTAAAGTGTCCATCTTGTTAAATATAGTTTTTATAAAAGTTCTTTTTTTATGTAATTCTATTTTAAAAAATTGTACTCTTTCTTGAAGGTACTTTCTATGAAACCCGCTTTGTGGAAATGGTGTATGTTAAGGTTATCACTAAATATAAAAAAGGCTTAACGTGGTCTCCACAACCTTTAATTTGATTATTATTTCATTGTTATTCCTCGTGATGTCTGTTTTACTGATCTCTTAAATGTCCCCAACACTTCCGCTTTTGTGTTGTTCCTCCACCACTGGGAGAGAGTCCCCAAAGAAATATAATTAAATTATATTTCATTTGGAAATTTATTACAAACTTAATTTGGTATTTAAGTCACGTAGAAACCCTCGAATAGTTTATTTTATGAGTTTTCAATCATTTTCAGTTGATAAGTTGCTGTTTGGCTTTAAAGGCTTTTCTTTTGTTCTGTACGTGTGTGAGATGTGTGTGTGTGTGTGTGTGTGTGAAAATGTTTAAAATTTGTCTTTGATTTCAGTGCTGACTCGCCGCTTTTGTCGCTTCAATTTGAAGGCTTTTTAAAAGTTGTTGTCTTAGTTTATGTCTGGTTAATGGCTCCTGTAAATGAATTTAATGACAGAATTAATGAAATGAAGAAGAAATTATTAAATGATCGTGTCAGCGAAGCAAAAAAAAAAACCAAAAACAAAAACAAAAACAAAAACGTGTAATAACATTTGATGCAGTTCTATTACGTGAATGTTTCTTTGTATTTTAAGTCAGCCGCTGACCAAAAAACAAAGAAAAAAAGCAAAAAATTTCTGGCTGTCTGGCGGTTTTTATATTCGTGTGGCAGTTTCTGAAATAGATAAGAAATATTATACGAGTGTATCTGGTAGATGGCATTCTGCAGAGGCCACACAGATTTTGAAGGAAAAGAATACTTTTGAGGACGGCGTAATGAAAAAGAAAACAAAAGAAAATGAGTAGTTTTTAATATCTTAATCTCTCTATTTCTAACAAATTAAAGGCCTTAATTACGTTTCCATTTTCGTATCACGATCAGTCAAATTTTAAACAAAATGCTGCTTCGCAATTTTTTTTAAATTCCCTTTTTTTTAAGAAGTAACTTTGTATGATGTTTATCTGTGGGTCATTATCGAGATTGCGGCTCAAGGATAAATTTACAGTTAATTGCTTTGAAAATATTCATTTTTGAATAGTAAAAATGTAAGTGATCTTTTTTCTTTTAAATACAGTTTTACATGCCTAAAATTTATGATAAATTTGCAAGATAAAATTTAGAAATAATAAAATTGTAAGAGAGGAATAATTCAAACTGAATTTATCTGGAATTCACTTTAAAAGATAAAAAGAAATCTATACTTTTTGCAAAAGGTGCTTTTATTTAAAAGGTACGTGGTTTTCAAAAAGTACCTTCTGCAAAAGGTATCTCGCTGGAAAATACTATTACAAAAAGGACTATTGAAAAAGGCACTTTAAAAGTATTTTTTTGTGAAAGTATCTTTTTGCAAAAAGTACCTTTAAGCAAAGTACTTTTTGTCAAAATACTTTTTGTAAAAAGCATGTGTTCTTAATTTACATTCTGTGAAAAGTGCTTTTTGTCAAAGCAATCAGCACTATTAAAAAGTGCTTTTAAAAGTTTTTTTTTGCCAAAGTACCTTTTTGCAAAAAGTACTTTTAGGCAAAGTACTTTTTGTCAAAATACTTTTTTTTAAAAAACGTTTTATTTAAGTATATTCTAAAAAAAATACTTGTTGATGAAGTACGTTTTGTTGAAGTACTCTTTGTGAGAGTGTTTTTTTAAAAAGTACTTTCTACAAAAGATATGGTGCTAAAAAGACTAAATAAAAAAATCAAAAGCTTTATTAAAAAGTACTTTTAAGAGTTTTTTTTGACAAAGTACCTTCTTGCAAAAAGTACTTTTGGTCGAAGTACTTTTTGTCAAAATACTTTTTCTAAAAAGCATGTGTTCTTAAAGTACATTCTGTGACAAGTGCTTTTTGTCAAAGCAAGCAGCACTATTAAAAAGTACTTTTAAAAGTTTTTTTTTTTTGCCAAAGTACCTTTTTGCAAAAAGTACCTTTAGGCAAAGTACTTTTTGTCAAAATAATTTTTTTAAAACATGTTTTATTTACGTATATTCTGAAAAAAATACTTTTTGTTGAAGTACGTTTTGTTGAAGTACTCTTTGTGAGAGTGCTTTTTTAAAACGTACTTTCTACAAAAGATATGGTGCTAAAAAGACTAAATAAAAATATCAAAAGCTTTATTGAAAAGTACTTTTAAAAATTTATTTTTTGAAAATAGTTCTCGCAAAAGGCACTTTTAGTAAAGGTACTTTTTGTCAAAGTACTTATTATAAAAATTACGTCTTGTTATAGTACTTTTTGTAAGAGCGCGTTTTCGAAATGTACTTTCTACAAGAGTTATTTTACTGGAAAAAACTATATAAAAATACAAGAAAAGCTTTTAAAAAAGTACTTTTGAGAGTACATTTTTGTAAAAGTACTATTTTGCAAAAAGGACTTTTAGTGAAAGTACTTTTTTTCAAACAATTTTTTGCAAAAAACATGTTTTCATTAAGCAAATTCTGAAAAAAATACTTTGTGTCAAAGACCTTTTTATTAAAGTACTCTTTGTGAAAGTGCTTTTTGCTAAAAATACTAATTAAAAATATAAAAAGCACTATTTGAAAGTAATTTTAAAAACATTCTTTGTCAAATTTGTTCTCGCAAAAAGTACTTTTAGTAAAGGTACTTTTTATAAAAAACACGTTTTCTTTAAGTACATTCTGAAACAAAAATTTTTTTGTCAAAGCACTTTTTGTTAAAGTACTTTTTGTGAAAGTGCTGTTTTAAAAAGTATTTTCAACAAAACGTATTTTGCTGAAAAATACCAAATGAAAATATAAAAAGCACTATTAAAAAAGTACTTTCAAAATTGTATTTTTTCGAAGTACTTTTTTGCTAAAAGTACTTTTAGTCAGAGCCTTATTAAGTGGTACTGCAGAAAATTTTCGGCATCAAAGTAATACATTAAAATCCAAAACGTCTACTATAAATTTCCACTCTCGCCATTTTGCATCAACTGTCCTCTCAACTCGATCACTTCATTTCAATAGTCCCAGTCGAATCTATTGCCTTAGTTGTGGCCATGCCCCTCAATAACCTGACAACGAAAATTAATTTTTATAAAATATTTGTTAATTTTCTAAGCAATTTGTTAAAGTTGTTCAATTCTTCTCTGTGTCATTTCTTCGTCCGTAACTGCGGATCATGTCAGTGGCATTTCCAACTCATAATTGTTGAAATATGGAATAGTTTGTTCCCACTATTATCACCCATCCATCCAGCCACCCGTTAATTCACTTCTGCACCATCTCTTCCTTCAACAAAGAATTTTGTGCTTTTGCATCAACTGCATATTTGTAACATGACAACAACTCATCAACATGTTACACGGCCTGTTGTTGGCAACAACAAACACATCATCCAACAATTGTTCTTCTCTTTTATGAAAAGATATATTTCCTAAGAACGATGAACAACAACAACAACGAAATAAATAAACAGCAGAAATACTTGAAATAAATTACGGCGATAATAGGTCAGAGAAAAAAAGGCATATTTTTAGTTGTAAATGAGTGCAACAACATATTTACAAGAAGCATTAAGCGAATACTTGCGAAGGGCCCGATCGGCCACAGAGGCGACGGCAACGGGAACATGGACTAAAAACATATTTAACACGTCTGTACGACAACAATATTGTGCAAATAATGAAATTTCATAGTTGCCACATATTAATCTAAGCTTTTGCTAGTCATCGAAGAGATTGGGTAAGGGGAAAAGCAATTTTCTTTATAAAGCAACAATTATGAAAAAATTAAAGTAGATTGAAAAAATAAATTAGTTTGTGCGACTCGTTAAATATTATCCGCGTATTCATAATAAAATGAAATTCGAATTTGTAAAAAAAATAATAAATATTTTATAAAAAAAAATTAGCTTTCGATATCAGGTGGTTGAGGGTCCTGGCCACAACTAACGGAATGCATTAGGCCGAAACTATTGAAATGTGGTGATCGAGTTGAGAGGACAGTTGATGCAAAATGGCGAGAGTGAAAATTTATGGCGGACGTTTAAGTTTTTAAGGTTTTTAGAAGGATTTCACTAAAAGTACTTTTTACAAAAATGTACTTCGAGTGCATTTTATACTTTTGAAAGTACCCTTTTATAAGTGCTTTTTAACTTAAAAAAACTCCTACAAAAAGTATTTTGACAAAAAGTACCTTTATTTAAAGTGCTTTTTGTGAGAATTATTTTGACAAAAAATGCTTTCAAAAGTACTTTCAAATATTTTCATTTAGTATTTTTAGCAAAAAGCACTTTCACTAAAAGTACTTTAATAAAAAGGTCTTTGACACAAAGTATTTTTTTTCAGAATTTGTTTAAAGTAAACATGTTTTTTGCAAAATGCCTCTTGAAAAAAGTACTTTCACTAAAAGTACTTTTTGCAAAATAGGACTTTGATAAAAAAATACTCTCAAAAGTACTTTTTTAATAGTTCTTGTATTTTTATATAGTTTTTTCCAGTAAAATATCTCATGGAGAAAGTACTTTTTGAAAACGCACTCTTAGAAAAAGTACTCTAATAAGAAGCAATTTTTATAATAAGTACTTTGGCAAAAAGTACCTTTACTACAAGTACTTTTTGTGAGAACTATTTTCACAAAATATACTTTTTAAAATACTTTGCAATAAAACTTTTTATGTTTTTATTTAGAATTTTTAGCAAAATACCTTTTGTAGAAAGTACTTTTTTCACAAACTACTATTGAAAAATACTTTTTTTCGTTTTTAATTTTATGAATAGGAGGGCACTTTCGTTTGCGCTAAAAACAATAGCGAAATATAAAGTTAAATACATTAGAAATTTGTGGTCTGCTGATACAAATTTTCTATATTCTTAATCTCTTTTCAGTTTATTTCAAGTAGGATCGCTTGGTGATCGCAATTCGATCACTTGCTATTTACGGTTGGGAAAAAAAGATTGTCTATAATTATATGCAACGTGTTCTTCAGCCTTTAAAAATTATTTATATATTAAAAAAGTAAAAAAAAACTCAAAAAGCTTTTTATGTATCACAGCAAATATATAACATTTGTCATGAGTTTCATACTAAGTTAGTTAGTAAATATAAATACATATAACTAAATATAAATGCTTAAATATATATCGTGCAAATCTATACAAAAATACCTTTTAAATAAAATGTACTTGATTAATATCGGAGGACAAAAAACTACAAAAAAGTGTACCACAAAAATAATGAGGGTTGTTTGTAAATAAAATTGCCAAATTTTTTTTAAATTGTTTTCAAAGAAAGTTAGAACAATTATTTTTTATATTTAAATCTTAGATAAATTTTATTTAAATTTAGATAATTTTTTTTATCTAAAGCTTCTTTACTTAAATATGTCACCCACAATATTTGAATAAATTGTTGTTTTCAAGCAACGAAGTTACTTTTCGGCCATGCCAACATAAACGTTTGTCCAAATTGAGCTTCTAAAAATGATAAATTATTTAGCCGAATGGATGTATAAGTGAATGTAGGAGCAGCGCATCAACAAACGAATGTATGGAATGAATGAGTGAATGAATGAATTTAAGCCAGAATGGTTGACTGACTGGCTGGTTGTTTTGCTGACTATTTCATTGGATGGATGGCTGGTTGGATAAACGTAAATTAAGCTACAAAAAAAAGCATTAGCTCCACTTAAGAAGCAGATGTTGAACGATAATAACAACAGCTAAATTTGAAAATACATAAAAACTAAAACTACAAGACGCTGAAAAAAAAAACAGAAACAACAAGCGAAAATTACAGCGATCTAATTTAGTTCAGGTGTTTCGTAGGGTTATTGTTGTAGTTGTTATTGTTTTAGCTGGGGCATTATTGCATTTATTGCAGGCAACAGACAGCGAAACACGACCGAAACATTTTTGGAATGAAACCAAAAACTGAAACATGTGAGTGATTGAATATTAAAAGAAAAAAAAAACTACGAAAAGTTAATATCGCCTTCGCCACACGGTGTTGGCCACCAACGTCATCAACAACCTCAACAACATCATCATCAGCAATCGTGTTTTTGTTTTGCAAAATTCCTATAAACTGTTAATCGAAATGGTGGAAAATAAAAAAGGGGTTAAACTCAACAACCGCTGGCTGGCATTTCCAACAATATGGTGTTTGTTAATCCAATTTTTAATTCCCTTAATCCAACAACAAAATAATTTAATTCAGCTTAACAACTTTCAATAATTATTTACAAATAATATGAGCTTTTTTCTCAGTTAGAAATTAGAATTGTTTGCTTTAGCAAGTCCTTCAATTAAAAATGATTTCTTTTCTAGAACATAATGCTGCCTTTTTTGCACTTTTCAATAGAAAATTGCAAGATTTTGTTGTTTTAAAAAGAAGAATTAATTGGAAATTAGTGCAACATTCCTTAAGAAAGATAATTTATAAGCTGCTTATAACACAAATTTCGCCTAGAAAGTGGTTGTTATTAACAGGTTATAAGACAAACAAAATTTTTTTATGAATAACGCCCTTAAACTATAAAAGGCAAACTTAACTAAAAGCATCCTTCAGTAATTGTTCTGCTTAGGGATTGTCACCTAAAGAGTCAATCTGGGCAAATAAATATACCAGTTCTTATGAAAGAGAGTGATTAAAAGAGAGAGAGAGTGATTAAAAAAGGGAGATGATCAAAACGTTTGAGTGTTTGAATGTGCAGCACCTGGAATTAAGAGAATTAAGTTTTGCGTTCTTCTTAAAGAAACGTGTAAGATTTAATAGAATTTTTTTCTTATAGAAATTTTGTTCTTTCGGTAAGAAAAAAATATTCAAATTCGTCACGTGCTTGAAAAGCAAAATATTTTTTATTTTTCTTAAACATCCAACACATGGAATATGAAAAGAAAAGGAATTTTTTTATGATTTTAATGAAACCCTGTTCTTTCATATGAAAGAAAATAATTTAATTTGAAATTTAATTTGATAATTTCTTTGGCAAAAATAGTTGTTTTTTATTTACACAACAAAACATATGCCGAGTCTCAATATAAGAAAAAAATAGTGTTTGCATTTGTTTTTTACTCTACAACTCTATTTAACGAATTGAAGTTGCGTTTTATTTAGAGATAAATTATAACAACTCGAAACCAAATGTCCTTTTTGTAAGTCAACATCAGCGCGCAGGCCGGCAAAGAGTTGTTTAACAGACAGCTGTTAAATCCTTTTTAAAGGCAAACAAAATAAAACACAACACATTTAATTGCCTGAAAGGTTTGCGTTTGCAACAACATCGTTTAAGTTGTTTCGTTTTCTTAATAAAAAAGAAAACAGAACAAAAAAAACTTATCGATTTTTGGAAGACTGTTTTCTTGTTGGCCAAAAGGATCATGAGAAACTATGAAAGGTGTTTGTGCTTCAACTTTAATCCTTGAAGGTAAAAACGTTTTCACAAAATGTCTAACGAAAGCAACGTTTTAATAAAATTTTAGTGGCAGGAAGTTGTCAAGTCGTGTATGAAATAAAAAAAACTTGCAAATTAACAGCGTTAGAGAATTATTTAAAAAATAAAAATAATTGAAAACTTTTTTTTTAAATATAAAAGTAAAAACTTTATCACAAAAAAGAAGCAATTCAAAAAACACTAAAACTAACTTAAGCGCTTTTAAATTGACGACAAATAGTTCGGACACTCCCACGCGCAGCTGTTAGCACAGACATGCTCCACTTGGCAATAGTTTCTTATGTAACTCGGGATTTTACAGCATAATTTCCATCAATTCAAACATAAACTGTTAACTGGAAACTACAGTTGGATAAGTGGGCAGTGCCACGCCCAGAATTATTAAGTATACACAAATTCCTTTTTAGCCACATTAATTCATCTTTTTAAAGGCAGATACATCCATTTCCTCTCAGAACAAAATTTCGTGTTAAGAAAAGTGGGCAGTGCCACACCCCAAAACAATTAAACATACAAATATAACTTATAAGCTGCATATAATAAATTTTTTGTGGAGAAAAGACTTAATCGCGTTGACCGCACACATTTGTGCTACAAAAAATTGGGCAGTGCCACGCCCCATAATAATTAAACATACAAGTAGAACTTATAGGCTGCATATAATAAATTTTTTGTGGAGAACAGATTTAATCGCGTTGACCGCACACATTTGTGCTACAAAAAAGTGGGCAGTGCCACGCCCCATAATAATTAAACATACAAATATAACTTTTTAGCTGGATATGGTAAATTTCTTTTGTGCAGAGCAGACTTAGTCGCTTCGACCGCACACGTTTGTGCTAAAAAAAAGTGGGCAGTGCCATGCCCCTTTATAACTAAAATAACAAATATCCATCTTTAGCTTTATAAACTTATTCGTTAGTTGCAGAATACATTGAGTTTCTGTGAAAATGCAGTTTCTTATAATACAACAAAGTAGGAAGTGCCACGCCCCTGTTAATATAAAAAGAAGATAATCCTTTTTAGCTGCATGCAAAATTAGTTTTTGTGGAGAACACACCGAATCGCTTAGACAATAAATTTTTATGTTTAGATAAGTGGGAAGTGCCACGCCTTTTAAAAGTAGGAACAGATCTTAGGGGATGGCGCCTACATATGCAGTGCATTTTGTCGGAACTAGAACGGAAGGGATAGTGTTGGGATAAAGAAAGGTGAGAAGATCAGTAAAAAGATCGATTCATGACCGTGCCCGGGGTCGTATCCTTGATCTTAGGCTACGTAGTCTTAGGGCTACTACTTAAGCCAACAGCGCCCTGAAATACAAAATATGTGCTATTTTTTTGCTGCTTAAGAAGCAAATCTTTTTGAATGTAGTGCTGGCAATAAAACTTCGTTTCAGAAGGCGGAGAAGTGCCACGCCCATCTTAAAAATATATTCATATTTAGCTTATAAGCCTATTAAACGAAATTTATAAGACCTGGCTTATTCATTTAGCGATGCAGGTCATACAACTTTATGATAAAAAATGGAGCATGGCCACGCCCATATTAAAAGCACAGCCTGCCTAAAATGCTTCGGCTTAAGCGATTTTCTTTGGAAATTATACGCACACATTAACCTGTTGTTAGCATTAAAGCTTTGAGAAAATAAAAGTGGGAAGTGCCACGCCCACTGAAAATCAATATTCGCTTTTAACTGTTTCTGCGTAGCCGGTTATTTTTTAAAATTACGCTGTTAGCGAGTTGATTTACTAGCAAAATTTAGTTATATAAAAAAGGAAGTGTCACGCCTACACAAAATGTATAATCATTTTCAGCTCATAAATATTTCAAGCGATTTGTTTAAAGTTCTACTAACGATGGTCATACAGTGGCATGATTAGAAAAAAAGGGGCAGTGCCATGCCCATATAAAGTGCACAGCCCGCTATTCCCTTTGAAACTATATGTGCGCATTAAGATCTTTTCGAAATAAGAGCTTGTGAAATTAAAAGTGGGATGTGCCACGCCTATAGGAAAGAAATATGATGCTTTTGCGCAACCGATATTTTTTTGAACTCTATTGCATATTGAGTTACGTTGGTAATAAGATTTTTTTTAATATAAAAAGAGGGAACTCCACGCCCATATGAAATTTACAAATTTTTAACGCCCATATAAAACATATACATATGTATATTTTAATACATTCTTTCCAATTTATTCTATTTCTACTCAAGTGAATCTAATGAAATTTTACACCCTCTTTCTTCCTTATAAGAGAGAGAGAGAGAGCGAGAAAGAGAGAAAGAGAGAGCATTGTGTGCCCTATAGTCTGCACCATTAAAAAATTTATAATTTTCCTGGACTCAAGTTTTAATTGCACAATTTTCAAAATATATTTAACAATCGCATTCCAAAAATAATAAAAATTGCCTGTTGCAATTTTCACTTGCTTTCGTGTAGGTGCCATCTGTAAAGTTCAAGAAAAAAAAGAATTCACATGTCTTTGACCTGAAGGCTTTTTTCTTTGGCTTCTGCTTTTATTTTTCAAAAGCATAAGCAGATTTTTTTGTACAGAAAAAAACAACTGTTTTATATAAGTTTTCCTTTCCAATTCAATGTTAAACACTCAAAGGATTCTTAGCCAAAAGTCGGAACATTCACTCACACTTTTGGGAGAAAAAAAAAATAAAAAAAACCTTAAAAAAATTAAAAATAAAGAACGGAATGTTCCAGCAGTCCAGCAGTATTCAGATGTATTTTTTGAAACCCTTTAAATACTATGATTGCTATTGTTGTTGTTGTCGTTGTTGGCTCATTAGTGTTGGCAGTTGGTCATTACGTATGCACGCATGCGCGTTAGCAGATGCCACTCACTCACTTAGTCAGTCACTTGAAAAACCATCAACTTGTCCAAAAGCCTCTCTTCTGTCAAAGAGTGGACGGACAGACCGATGGACAGACGAAAGAAGAAGAAGAAGAAGAAGTAAAAAAGGGTCAAGAGCTGAAAATAACACCTTTGATTTGTCCTTCTGTGTTTGTTGGAGAAAAAGGGTAAATTGAATTACTCCAGGTTTTTTCTTCTTCTTCTTCTTACTTATAACTTTTTTTTATTATAATTTTTTTTTTTGAAAACAAGCAGTTGTACTTTCAAGACAACGTTTTCTTGACCATCTGATTGTTAAGGCAAGATAAGTTGTTGTTAATGTGTGTGTGCGTGTGTGTGTGTGAGAACGATTTTGGTAATAAAAATGGTAGAAATTGTTATGAGTTTGAGTTTTATGTCTGTTTTGTTAGATAAAAGAAAATTTATTTTAAAAAATGGTTTAAACATGTTAGAAAAAAAAAGGATTAAAAATGCCGGGGAATTTTCAATTACTGACTGACAGGCCTGAAGGAGCCAACCAACAGCTGCACTGCAGGCGCCGAAGCAGAAGAGTTTCACAGCATTTTTATTTCTATATATATTTTTCTTAATTATTATAAACCCCATCAAATTAATAAGCCATCATATAAATTAAAACACTTAATTACACAGTTCGACAAAATTGGGAAGAATTAAAAAACTTGAGCAAACAATTATTTCTGTTCTACACGAACTTCAATCGCCTGTTTCTGATTGTTCGATTCCCCTTTTTTCGGTTAACTTGAAATTGTCGATATTGAATCTTGCAAACGGTTTGTTTTTAGCAACCAGAAGTTGTGGACGCAATTTCTATTGCCTGTTGGTTTGATTATCCTCGTTGCGTTTCGAAATTTGAATATTTTTCCAGCTGCTCTCATTAATTTCCCTCATTTCTGGCTAACAATCCTTTATTTTGTTGTTGCTTTAAGCCTTTAACAATTGCAAGATATTTACGCATAAAGCGATTGTATAAAATTAGCAAATTCTCTTGGCGTTATGCCGGTTCCCTGTGTTTCGGTTGCGAAATCTTTATATTGTCAATGTTAATGCCCAACAGATGGCTGCTAATAATTCCCCCTTTTTCTCTTCTTCTCCTTCTTCATCGTACCATCGATATTTATTTTTGTTGCATGTTGCTTTTTGTTTTATTAACTCTTTCGATTGTTGCTGTTGCTGGAATGGGAAATGTTGGGAAGAGTGTGATTTGAAATTATGCAGCGATAAGTTCAGTTGGAAATATTCGCTTAAGACGAGCAATTTTTTTATAGTTTTTTTTCTTCATAAATTATTCAAAAATGCGTTGTTTCGAATCAGGCGTTTGAACATTTTAATTAAATCCCAATTTCCTAAGTGATTTTGAACCTAAACCGGCAACACTCGAGTTCAGATTCTTCTTTAACTTTGCAATTAAAATTATTTCTGCAACTGCTTTTGTTTTTATTAAAAATTTTAAATAAATAGATATTCACAGTTGCATATCCTTAATTTTTTATGCGTTAGTCATGCCTTAGTCACGTCTGAGTCACGCGAGAGTCACGTATAAGACACGCGTGGGTCATTAAATAGTCGCACGTGAGTCTACGCTAGAGCTACTACTTACTCACGCGTAAATCATTTAAGACTCATGTTGAGTTCCATCATTAGTCACTCATGAGCTGCGACTTGGTTACCCGTCACGCGTAAGTCCCTCAAAGGTCAAGCGTGAGTTAATCATAAGTCACGAATTAGTTGCTCCTAAGTATTATGTGAGTCACTTAAAAGTTTCACATATATAATTAACGTATGATTTATGTCACGGGTGACTCACTTATAAGCTAGACGTGAGTTACTTATTTGACACGCTAAAAAAATTTTAAGTCTAAGAGTGAGTCAATCACAAATCAGGGTCTATGTACTTATAAGTCATGCATAAGTCAAGCGGCAGTCACCCATAAGTTACGCGTGAGTCACATAATAAGTCACATGTGACTCACCAAATAGTTACCCCGCAGCCAATCAATAGTTAGTCGTAGGTTATGCTTCAGTCGCACATAAGTCATATGTGAGTCACTTATAAGTCACGCGTGAGTTACTTATTCAATACGCGAAATAACCGAAAGTCTAAATGTGAGTCAATCACAAATCAGAGGCTAGGTACTTATAGCTAATGCGTAAGTCACGCGTGAGTCCCCTATAAGTCACGCGTGAGTCACCCATATTCACCCTTATAAGTCATGCATGACTCACCAAATAGTCACGCAGAGGCCAATCAATAGTCACTCATAAGCTGCGACTTGGGTGATTACTGGTCACGCGTAAGTCACTTGAAGGTCAAGCGTGAGTCAATCACAATTCATGAATTAGTTCATCATGCGTCACATGTGTGTCATTTATAAGTCACATACATAATTAAAGTATAAGTCATGAGTGAACCACTCATAAGCTTTGCATGTGTCACGTGTAGTCACTGAAAACTCAAGCGTGGGTCAATTAAAAGTCACGGGATAATTATTTATAAGTCAGGTGTGAATTACTCATAACTTAAGCGTCAGTCGCACATAAGTCATGTGTGAGTCACGCGTGGGTCACTAATAAGTTACGCGTGGGTCACTAATAAGTCACGCGTGGGTCACTAATAAGTCACGCGTGGGTCACTCATAAGTCTCCCATGAGTAACGAATATGCCGCGCAGAATTCACAAGACACGCAGAAATCAGAGGTGATTCACGCATGAGTCAAGCATAAATCATGAATAAACGTGATTGATACACTCGTTTAATTGCAGTTCAGAGAAGGCGTGCATGAATATTAAAATATTTCTGAATTAATAAATAATTTTTTTGTACAGAAGTTAATCGTCTCTCCCCTTCTGTATTTTGTGGGAACAGGCAGTGCGTCCTAAGATTCACCCACAATAAAATTAATGTTGTTCTGCAGATATAAAAAAGAATTAATATATGTTTTCTTTTGATGGGGGTACCCAGCAGCCCCTGTTGTACCTGAAAAACTGTAAAGAGTGTCTTAAAAATGTGAATGTGAGTAAAAAATGTTAATATATTTTATAAAAAGTCAGCTCCAGTTTTATTATAAAAAAATAATATAATTGAAAGTCTAAAAGTTGCAAAATTTGCAATTAAATTAAATTTATTTTTGTAATTATTTTGATCACTACGCGATCCATGATTGTTGTCCTTGAATTTTCAGTCAAAGGCCTTATGTTATTTTCAATATGATTTCAATCGGGCCAAATATAATTGCATTCTTTTAAAGGGCTTTTATTTAATTTTTTTTTGTATTTTCAAATGTTTAAAATATTTTTCCTTTAGTCGGAGTTGGGTAGTTCTTTAATATGCAGGATTTTTCTTTTTTAACCACAAAAAGGCACGAGTCCATTCTATTCAGCAAATTGAAAATATCAATTATTAAACAATCGACACCCACCGAGTCTGAGAGACACATGCAAATCAGCAGCTGCAGTTGGATTTCCTGGCAGAGAATGGAAACATGGTCAATACACCAGGGAGAAAGAAAGAAAGAGAGGGAGAGAGAGTGGCGTATGCAACAGGCTGTTAAAGATCTTATAGAATTAAACGCACATGTAGGAAACTACAACAGCAACAACAAAGTAAATGGATCAAAAAGGCAATTCAATCAAATGGAAATAATTTTTAAGTTGTTTTTTTTTTTGAAGAGAAAACCTGCTTGACATTCCAACCAGGGCCGTTCTCTTTTAAATAGAGTAACAAGAATTTGTTATGGATATAATAAAAGGTCTAGGGCAGGTTAATAACTGCAAACAAAAAGAAAAATTATAAACGTGTGTGTTTTAGATTTTGATTTTAATTATTCATATTCATAATCCTGTTGTGGCCAGTTTGTGGAAAATTCTTTTAAGAAATAATATTTTTTTCTTCTTTTTGATTTCAATGAAGTCTGACTCTTGTCTATGCCAACTGGCTGACCTTCACAATCAAGATCGTTTTGTTGTTGTTGCTGTTTTGTAACAATAAAAATTTGTTCACCAAAATTTTATCACTTTTGTTGTCGTTATTTGGTCGTGACTGAATAATGAAAATGTTTTTGTTTTATTATCTCAACATGCAAATTAAATATTTGAATTTGTTTATTTGTTTCCGAAAGGTGTTCAACATCTGTTGCACGTAGCATGTCCTCCTGGTTGTTCTTATTATTATTCTTTATTTTTGTTGTTGTTGGTGTCGTTTGTGTGTCTGCTCTTTGCTGGCCGATTGCTGCTTGTTGGAGAGTTGGCATTTGTGGAATGCTAATGGTTTCGTTTAAAATTTTCTAGGAATAAAACGCTGGTAATAAGTTTTCAATGTTTTCTCAAGTCCGTTTTAAATTCGTTTAAGGTAAACAACATTTAATCATGGCCATGGAAAATTCACACTTATTTGTTGGCCTAGAAAATTCAACACTTTGAAATTTATAACATATTTTGTTTTTCAACAGCGATAGGAATTATTGAAAAAGTGTACTTCCCCTTTAATATATTTCCCCTTAGTTCATAAGTCAAAAAGGACTCTTCAATTAATCCATCATTTATTAACAATTAAAGTTTTATTGTATTTTACAAATCATGTGAAAAAAATTCAATTTTAACGACAATATCCCAGTAAAAAAATTACGAGTCTTTCAAAAACAAATTATTAAAAAAAGGAATTTTTTTTAAAACAAACTTGAGCTTGAATTTTCTAAGACCCCAGCAGATGTATTTAAGGCTTTACAAAGAAAGGCTTTACAAAGAAATATTTCTTTAGCTAAATTTTCTTTTAATCTTAAACATGCGCTCTCTTTGCAACAGCTTAATTTGAATAATAAAAATTTTCTCCTTTGCAAAGGACTTGCCAAGTCTTTGTTACATTTAATCCTTTTTTCTTGTCTTTTAGCAAAGCAGCTGCTGCAGATTGAAGGAGTTCTTTTTTATTGTTCAATTTCATTGTAAAAATCTAGCCAAGCAAATTCATTGTATTGTCCTTTGAAGGAAGACAACATCGTCTTATCTGTAGCAGTTAATTTTGATGAAGTCAAAGGATTTAAATATCAAAGCGGCGAAAATTTACAAAAAGATCCTTGTGATCTAGGCAAGAGAAAGGTGATCGCGATATACGAAAACTCAAAGTTTCTAAGGAACAAAGAAAATAAGCAGATATCCTTGCTGCACAGTGGGACATTTAGCAAGAAGTTCTTCAAATGGGACCATTTAGTAGATTCAGTGGTGAAAACCACGAAAAAATATATCACTCGTAGTACCACTATAAACTTAATGCTACGCTGGAGTAGAATCGGCTTATTTGATTTTATAATAATAAAAATAAGTCCAGTGCCACGCCCTCACAAACAAAAAGATGCTTTCAATGGCTGTTACAAAAAATATATTCATGAAAATTCACATATATATTGAATTCCTTTGATAAAGCCATTATAAAATAACAAAAGGGGGCAGTGCCATGCCCATACACAGAAAATAATATTTTTAAACAACTTTTGCCACGCCTTCATAAATGAAAATTTCCATTCAACGGCTGTTACCAAAAATATAATCATGAAAACTCACATGTTTATTAAATTCTTTTGATAAAGCCATTATTTAATTAAAATATGGTGGGCGGTGCCATGCCCATACCCAGAAAATAAGGTTATAATATTTTTCAGCCACTTTTATCGCGCCCTTACAAATTATAAGTTGCTTTCAACGGCTGTTATCAATAACATTTTTGTACGTATATGAAACTCCTTTTATAAAACAGTTATAAAAGAACAAAAAGTGGGCAGTGCCATGCCCATACTCAGAAAATATAATATATTTCACACTTTCGCCCTAACGAATCTATTTGAAGTTATCACTCAAAATAAAGTTCCTTTGGAGACTCAATTTGTTAACGAAAAGTGGGCGGTGCCCTGCCCATACCCAGAAAATAAGGTTATAATATATTTCAACCGCTTTTGCCTTAACGAATCTAATTAAATTTTTTTCACTCAAAATAACTTTCGTTTTTCCCATCAAGCTATATTCGGCCTTACCGAATCTTATATACCCTACACCAACGTATGTTTTTTTTTATTTATATGCAACAAAATAAGTTTCAGTTGTCCCACCCTGCAATTGGCTTTTTAATTTTATTTGATTTTAATAAAATGTTCATTCTTCCTGAAGCTTAAAAAAGGCTTGAATAAAAAAATATGCATATTTTTATATGCCAAAAATTGTTTTGAGTTTCCCAGCTCTGGAGTCGTATTTTGGATTTTGTTGATTTTCAATTGCAATCTGTTTAGAACTATTTTCAATATGGGAAAACCAATTTCACTTAGAGGCGTACAGACAGACGCAACATCTCTTATTCGACTTTGCTATTCATGAGGATCTGGTATATTTACGCTTTAAGGGGTCGAATGACAAACTTTTATGTATGTATATCTCAAAATTTTTGCTGAAGAGTATAATAACTATTATATTCGAAAAAAAAAAAATTTTTATTTTCTGAATTAATTATTAAAAATATTAACAGTTTTTTTCAACATCGTGATGTTAATGAAATTGTTAAAATAATTAATTAAATTTTTAGCAGTTGAGATGCTCAGTTTTTTAGCCCAAAAAAATGTTTCTTGAGCATCTTTTTTTGGAGCGCACTGGCCCATAGTGCGCTATATAATTAAGCAAACGGCAAAGAGTTTGGAACAAGAAGAGTTAAATGTGGAGTGAAATAAATATTTTATAGAGATTATCATGAATTGCCGACAAAAGCCGAAACTAAAAATGCAGTTGGTAAAATTTTTGGGAAAAATCAAATCATCAAATCAAATCATTTTGCCAGGCCACGACTCACGCACACACTTGAGGTGTCATAATTGTGACAGTTGCGGAGCTGACATTAATTCAAAACGCTCCAGTTGCCCGCCCCTGCTTTTGGGAAATTCTATAGATTATTATCTCACTATTATGCCGGTTACATTCTTGGCTAATTGCACTTAAACTGTTTGTTTATTTATTTAAATTGCAGTTATTGAGAGGGTGTGGCGTATTGATTAATAAATCATGAAGGGGTTTTCAAAATTCCTGGAAAAGGTGTTTGTTGTGGGCAACAAAATGCAGCTGCCGATTTACTTTAGATTTCGTGTTCAAATGAACCTGATGTTTTTCTATTTTCGTTCCATTGAGATTTAAGCTGCAGAAAAATGTGCGAAATTTTGTAATAAAATTGTAGAAAATTATATAAAATTATAGTCGATGCATAAATTAGCTGGTTGCAATTCAGAAGAGGGGTCGTCGCAATGAAGTGTTAAGCCGTGGCAGCTGATATAATTTCGTGCTCAATAGAAGGACTTTTGTTCAAGAGCCAGGGACAGACAGACAGACAGACAGGCACGGCTAATGGTGTTAGAAGGTATTTTTATATTTTCTAATTTTATTTTTATTATTATTATTCTAACAACAACGTAAATGATCTTAGAACGCAAACAACACGCGTTAAAAATTCATTTAGTAGCATTTTTTTAAGCCAAAAAGGACGAGACTACTTATTTGAGGGTTTTTTGTTGTAGAAAAAAAGAGGAAGAAAATTAAGGAAAAATACTTGATAAATGACTTGGCAGCCTGATATTTCAATCATCGTGCCCCCAAATTGTTCCGCAGTCATTATTCTTGCCTGTTTGCCATTTGACTTGCCTCGACTTTATTTTCTTTTTTATATAATTTTTTCCGTATATCGGATATGACATGCATTGTCCTCATTATTGCTTGTCAATGACATTTTCTACTTTACGCGCTTGTCACATCTGGCACACATGCGCCATAAATCATAAACGAAAAAATTAAAATTAAAAAAAGAAATAAAAAAACTTGAAATGCTTTTTACTCGCACTCTCTCGGCTTAAATGGCACAGTTTTTTATAACATATTTTCGTCTTATTCTTTTTTATTTCATAATATTTAATGTGTCCTTAAAGCAGGATACGCATGTGTCCTCATACATCAAACGTCTTACGACACTTTTTTGTGTTCGTTAAAAACACATGCGTAACGTAAAAAAGCATCCTGTAAAAAACTGATAATTGTTGTTTGGAAATCCTTATTTTTATATATTTTATATATAAAGAAATTAATATCATTTACTATTGTTGACCTTGACATTGTTTTGCTGATGTTGCTTTAGTTGTTCGCTGTTACTGGCAGTCTATGGAGTAGAAAAATTAACACTCAAACGTTGGAAGAAAATTGCTTAACGGTGAAAGTACGGCAACCAACTTCGAAGTAACCGTGTTGAGGAAACATCCTGGCTACGGAATTTTTTCCCAAATTCTAGCAAAATAATGTCACTTCACTGAAAGGAAAGACTTAATGAAGTCTACATAAAACATTTTTTTATGTCACTTTAATGAAAGTGTCATATATTACAAACGAAAGTCATAATACTTTCGCGTTAAAAATTGATTTACTGACATTTTTAAACCGAAAAGGACGAGACTGTTTGTTGGACTGTTTTGTTAAAAAACAAGAAAATTAAAGAAAAATGAGTCACGCATGATTCACGTGTGTAATTATTAATGCACTAGTCACTCACGAGTCAAGAACTAGTTCCTAGTTAGTCACGCGTTGGTCACTCGTGAGTCGCTTGCCTATCACCCGTGAGCTATGTATAAAGTGCACGCGAGTCACATATAACCTACGAATGAGTGCCCCATATGTCACACTTTACTCACGCAATAGTCACTCATAAGTCACACTTTACTCATGCAATAGTCACTCATAGTCACACATGAGTCATGTTCAAGCCAAGTGAGTCAAGCAGAATTTAGCCGTGAATCATGTATAAAGTAAAAGGTAGTAAATAACGAGGCATTTATGAGTAGCAAATAATTCGCACTTGACTCATACAATAGTCACGTATAAGTCGCTCGTGAGTCATGCATATTCACCCATAGGTCGCGTGGTTCACGGCTAACGCTGGTCACACATATGTAAGTCATACATGAGCCACAAATTAGTCACGCATACCTCATGCGCTGGTCACTCATATTTCACACTCGGGTCACGCATGAGTTGCGTATTAATTACTTGTGAGTCACACGTCAATTAGTCATATGTCATATGTAAGCCGTGCAAGTTACTCATAACTTACACGTGAGTCCTTTATAAACAACACTTGAGTTGCACAAAAGTCAGGCATAAGACACGCACAAGTTACTCACCCATTAATTCCGCATAAGTCATGCCCGAGTCACGGATTAGTTACACGTGACTGATTTTGAAAAAAGTCTACATTTGGTTAGTTGTAGCATATAAGTGACAATATGACATTAAAAGTGACAGTCTGACAATAATAAAGTCAGTTTGAATTTTAAAGTAACGTTTTGACAATAAAAATGACAATTTGGCATCAAAATTAATGATCTGATATAAGTGACACTTTAAATTAAAAGTGACAGTCTGACATGAAAAGTAAAAGACTGACATTAAAAGTGGTAGTCTGAAATCAAAAGTGGTAGTCTGGTAAAAGAGTCACAGGCTAACATTGAAAGTGACAATCTGACAATAAAAGTGACAGTCTGAGATTAAAAGTGACAGTTTGAAACTAAAAGTCTGGCAAAATAGTGACAGTCTGACATTCAAAGTGACAGTTTGAAAGTAAAAGTCTGGCAAAATAGTCACAGTCTAACATTGAAAGTAACAATCTGACATAAATAAATACAGTCGGATGTTAAAACTAGCATTCTGATATTACAAATGACAGTCCGGTAATATTTCCGCGAATCCTCATATGAGACAAGAATACAGCCGTTCACAGCTGGGCAATTAAAATTTGCAGGACTGTGGCCGGTTCAGAGAATACTGTCCGCAGCACAAAATATCGTTAATGCTGCCATATTTCAAGGACAAAAATATTTATCATTTAAGGGTTAATAATAGACTGATTGCGCAGGACACATGCAACACATTATTTCGTCTCCATATTTATTTCATGCTCTTCACACTCCTACTTAATGTGAGCGTGTACTCGTACAGCAAAATTTAAACGCTGTACTATTTTCGTTTAACCAGACTGTACTGAACGCTCCCTGTAAATGCGTGTAAAAAATATTTACGCAGATGTTTCTTTAAGGAAGGACAACAATAGTTTAGCAGAAGTCATGCACTACGCACGATCAATTCATTTTTTCTACACTTCTCATGTTTTCAACTTTTTTTTCTCTTTTTTCAACACAAGTTGTTGTTTATGGCTGTTGCTGCTTCTTCTATACAAACGTCTTCCTTTTGTTTGCAGTCATGTCCTTTAATTTTTGTCTTCAACATTTTTTGTAAATTTTTTTTTTAATCTTAGAAAGTGAGTAGAAAAGACAATTCCTTTTCAAATGCTATTCCTTAGAATTCTTAAGAAATATCCTTTTACGCTTTTGTTCTTGTTCAGTCTTTTAATTTAATATTTATAATAGAATTAAATAAAATTTCTTACATCCTTCTCAATTGTTGTCAATTTTTTTTTCAACTTAAGAAATGCTAAAAAATGACGCTGTACTATTTCTTGTGTTTGAAAAAAAGCACTTTTAAAATATTCCGTAACTGCTTAATTATTCTCTGACAACAACTCAAAATTTATTTTCGACCGTTCGAGAATTCTAATTAACTGAAATAAATATTTTAAAAATATATTACATTTTCTAACTGCAATCAAATTGAAATATTTTTATAAAAGTTGTTTTAAATAACTTTGAAAAAGCTTTTATTAAAACCTTTAAGGTAAAGGTCCTGGTTGCGTAAACCACTTAATTTTTATGATATACAACGGCTGTACACAAACAAAGCGGTCTGTGTTAGAAATCGCTCTAAATCGATCAATTTACCCAAAATGTTATTAAACCAGCGTTTAAAAATTTTGGAAACTTGCGGTGGAATAATTAATAATAATTATTTGTGTTCCCATGCAATCAAACAAATTGAAAAAGAGCTTTAAAGCTTGTTTGGATTCCTTTCTAATCCAAACAAACAAAACAAACAAAGATTTAGGGTTAACATTTTTTAATATTGCCCTTTCCTTGAAAGAACAAACTGCTATAGAATTTCCATAAAATCTTTGCAAAGCTTTTGTAAAAGGTTTAAGCAGCTTTAAGGTTTCAAAACTCTTTATCAGAGTATAATATTAAACCTTATTTTTTCCACAAAATTTTTGCAAAACTTTGATAAAATTTTTACAATTCTTAGATAATTTATGTTAAATCCCCAACCTATTTTAATTGCATATCTGTGCTTTTAAAAGAATTTATAGTTTTATTAAAAAAAAAATTAAGAAGAGCTTCAAAGTTTCTTGAATTTGTTTTCTCCAATTTTATATTAAAAAAGTTTTAATATATTAAATTAATTATATTCTATTCTTTAAAAGAAAGAGGTTTTTTAGAATATTCTTAAAAGCTTTGAAGTTTTTTCACACATCAAAACTGCTTTTTTAAGGTGGAATCTTAGAAATTTTTTTATCAAAATTTGTGTAAAATTTCAATAAAAATTTTGTAAAATTTTAATAAAATTTTTGTAAAATTTTAATAAAAGCTTGATAAAATTTTTATAGAAATAAAACATTCAACTAAATTAAAGCTTTCAATATGTTGTTAAAGGCAGAGCACGTATTTACAAATCCAACACAGCAATACGCTTTGAATATCCAGGATGGTCTGTAACCGTTTAAAAGCTTTCCGGAAATATTTTTAATAAAAATATAAATATTTTTCAAGCTACACAAATTTATTTTCAAACTTTTTTATACATAAAAAAATTATATCTCATAAAAATGCTTTGACTGAGCAGATTAAAAAGTTTAATTGAAATTAATGAAAAAAGCTTTCAGGAAAAAGATGTCTCTGGCCTAAAATATCTAGACTATTCCACTACAAAAATACGCTTTTAATATAAAGGTTTGTCTGTAACCGTGTAAAAGCTTTCAAGAAATTTTTTTACGCAAATTTATTTTGAAGTTTTCTTATTTATAAAAAAATAATATCTTTTAGAAATGTTTTGAGCAGAATAAAAAGTTTAATTAAAATAAATGGAAAAAGCTTTCAGGAAAAAGGTGTCTCTGGCCTAGAATATCTAGAAGATTTGAAATAAGACTTAACGATAATAAAATATAAATAAATTGTAACGCTTTTAATTCAGTTCATAAACAAAATAAATCAACCGAAAGAGTGTTTAAAACTTCACCTTTAATATTCCGTTTCCCCTTAAAGGAAAAGCTGCGAATTTGTAAAGAAGATTTACAACACAGATAATAAAGCTTTTAAGCGAATATAAATTATAGTGGCTGTTTTGCCAAAAATAAAAAAAGAGACCAAAAAAAAAAACAAGCCGGAAACGTTTGCTGGCTCCCTGCAAGAAGGGCGACCATTAATCAATATATCCTTTTGGCCACAATGTTTCCGTGTCACGTTTATTGTTCCGCAAATAAAGTCATATAAAATACTCCATAAAACTTGAACTAAATAAAATGCACCCTTTTCTTTTCCTCTGCATCATTTGTAGTTCAGCCTCAATATTGAAATGTTTCCAAGTCATTTCGTTTTATTAATACTTTCAACACACTCATTGTTCTTTCATTTAGCTGTTTGTTATTGTGTTTATTTTTTTGTTTGTTTCATTGTTGTTGGTGCTTTGGCGCAGTCCTTGTTTTTGCGATCATTTGTCAATACATGACGTTGTTCACTTTTTAATGGCAGCTTTGAAATTGGCGTAATAATGTCTTCATCAAAACGTGAAAAGTTCAAACAAACGAGCGCAATTTCGCTGTGTAAATTTTGCTTGGAGACAAAAAGGATAGCGAAACGGCCAGGATGAATAAATTGCAAAGGAAAGAAAGTAGATGAAATGGCCGTTTGTAAAGGGGAAATACAACCGCAGGCCTATAAAGTTTTATGCAAGTTTGAAGTTAAAAGAAAGAAAAAAAAATGAACACGGCAGCCTGGCTAAAGTTTGTTGTCTCTTAAGCCGTCAAATGCAGAGTTTCTAATGTTTGTCCTTACAAAAAAAAGGATCCTTTGATAGATTTATGAGACCCAAAATTGTTCAATTCTTATGAGTATTAAATGGCAATTGAAGAAACAAACCATAAATAAATGAAGTCTGTTTTAAAGAAGACATAAAATGTGTGCAGCAGTCATGAAGCAGAAGAAAAAAACAACACGATTGTTGTAAAAGATAAGCCACGCAACAGGACGAAAGGTGCAATTTTTTTCATCCATACAACAGCCCTGGTAAATGTTTTATATATTTTTTTCCATCTAAAAACAAAACAAAATATAAAATCCTGCTTCAAGTACTTTCTACGGGTGTCTATTTTAGCTGGCGTTGTTGTTGCTGTTGTTGTCGTTGTTGTTGTTGTTGCAGCAGGTCCTGGTTTTAACTACCTGCTGATTTCTTATCTGCCGCAGTAATATCGTGCCCTGCAAAGCGTTTCCAATAAGCGTCAAATACCATGAAGAGAGATAGAGAGAGAGTGAGAGAGAGCATGTTGTTTCCTTTTGTGGAAAAAGGACTTCTAGATTACAGATTGCCAACGTTACGGTTCCCATTACATTTTATCCAAACTAATCCCTGTTCGGTGAACACACACATCGCTCCGTGCAGTTGGCTGGGGAATTATTGCCAGCATTTGCAGCAAACTGTTGCAAGCGTAGGTGTACGTTTTGTTAGTGGAATGCAGGATTTAAAACATTTGCTTTTTCCTTCTCTTTTGTTTTATTTTTTTTTTCCTATTTTGAGAAATTGATAAATTTTTATCTGTAATAATTTGTTTGTTTTGAGTCCAGATTGCAATTATGGCTTCTTTTTTTATCAATTCAGCCAAAACTAATTGAAAGACCTTTTCTTTTCTATTAAGAACTTCTTAAGATTAGAGTTTTCAACACAAGGGCAGTTGTAAAGGATATTCGTTTAGTTGGTCGGGGGTACAGTTGTGTTTTGTAAGTGATTAGAATTTTATAATCTGTCTAGACAGCCGGCCATACGGTCTTTTTTGACAAAAAGGATATTTCTGTAAATCATATGGTCTGTAACAAGAAATCCTTTGCAAAACGTAAGAAATTTCAAAACGTTTATAAAAGCAAATTCCATAAAAATGGCCATAACTTCAATGCCCTAGAATTTTAATATTTGAAATAAAGAAAAACCAGGTTAGTTAATTTCTTAAAAATTTTGTTATGTAGAACAAAACCAAACTTTTGAGCAGAAATTTTAAATTTTTTCTATGGAGCTGAAGACACCTTCTTGTCAAGCCTGCTATAAGAAAAAATGTCTTTATTTATCATGAAACAGACGGCGCTTGACGGAAAAAGAAGTTAATTTAAACGTCTAGTATGAGTACGCAAGCTTAACTGAAGTTATGTGGATCTTTTGTATTGCCCTTGAAGCTTTTTCGAATGTCTTAGAAAAGCTTTATACAATTTTTTTTTTGCAAAATATAAAAATAAATATTTAATAAAACTATATGAAATAAGATGTTTGTAAATTTTTCATGAAAGTCCTTAAGAAGCTTTCTTAAAAGCTTGTCAAGAGCTTTAACGTTTTTAATAATTCAAAACTGGCTATCATAATATAACATTGCAAGACTAAATTTTTACATGATGTTTTCCAAAATCTTAATAAATACCCAGTGAAAGCTTTGTAAAGCTTTCAAGGAATATATCTATATAAAAATCTGCTAAATTATTTACAAAGTCCCGCAAACATATTTTATTAGTATTTTTACACATAAAAATAAAATACTTTAAATTCAAAATCTTTGCAAGTATAATTTTAAAAAAGCTTCGGGGATCTTATGTCATCTAATTCTTCTTAAGTTTATATCAATGCCTTAGCAAAGCTTTAATAGAAAATTTTACGGAGCCTTCATATAAGCAATTGTAGGTTATTAATAAGAGCTTTTACAAAGCTTTTTTAAAAAATTTTTGAAGAGCTTTAAAATTTTTAAGGTTTGGTAACTGTTTATCGGACTATAGTTTTAAATAGTTTTTGTTAACTGGCTTTTGTTAAAGGTTTAGAGAAATGACAGATCGTAATTTCAATGAAAGCTTTTAGCGTCGTCTTAGCAACAGAGTACGTATTTACTTTCAAACATAACAATATACTTTCAATATCGTCTCTAACTTGTGAAACACTCACAGCGTTGTAAAGCTTTCCGGGAATACTTTTAAGAAAATTTTAATGTTTTTTATTAAATTCCATAAATTTATTCTAAAGCTCTGGTTAAGTTTAAAAATGAGAATATCTACTAAGAAAGCAAAAAAGAAAGCTTGATGAAAGTGAATAAACAATTCTAATTCACAAATGATCGTTATAAATTTTTAAACAACTTTTAATAATAAAACAACTAAAACTCTAAAGCTTTTGTTTGATTCCCAAATAAAGCCTTTCAAGAAAAAGCCTTATTTTTGGTCAGCAAATAGTGCTTGAAAGTTTTCTGCATAGTAGAGTTTTTCTTTTTAACAAAACCTATTTATCATATATAATAAAACGTATAATAAGCTCAAGGTAATTTAAAGCTTTTGTACGAAATCTTCTATTGTTACTCACATAAAGCTTTACTAAAAATCCCATTGAATGGTTTTTTAATAAATTAATAATATAAAATATATATTTTTTTAATTTAATTTTTGTAGATCAGTCACAATAATTTGTAGCCAAAATTTAAGTTAATATAAAGCTCTTGCTAAATATATACAAAGCTTTTCGTGCATAAAGCTTTTTAAAAAGCTAATGAGCTCTATCGAAGTTGTACAAGAAAATTAAAGATTTTAATTATTTAAGCATTAATTGTTGTTGTCTTAGAAACTTGATGGCTACCCCACGATGTCACTAGATATCCTTCTATAGCATAATTGAGTATAAAACAAATTTTAAAACTGTGGGACAGGACCTTAATGTGCCTGCAAAGTCTTACCCGAGTCGTGGGTAGTGTAATTTGGTTTTTAGGAGCTTTAAGCGTTATGAGAGTTATATATTTGGGCTTATTTTATTTGACTCATTTAGAGAGAGTATCTCTATTCCACTAACCGTTTTTCTTGCTATTGGAAAAGCTTTATTTTTATATAAGATAAGATAAGATGAAGCTTAAAGTGGTCTAAAGAAGCCACCAGCGTAAAGTAAAATAACCACGAATTTTTTTTGTGTGTTTAATTCACAAGAAAATTGTTGATTGCTCTCTTTTGGACGATTCTTTTCTGTGCAGTGGAAGACAGAAGTAGAGCTTTTAATAAACAATTTCTTAGTTTTCATAGTTTCAAATTCTTTTTACAATTTCATTAAAACTTTCAAGGATATCTCTACTTAACCTGTACAAGGGGTGCATGAAGTTGTAAAAAATCCTTTTGATCGGTATTTTAACCTCTAGATCATGTTCATTTAAACTGCGAAACAAAACTTTCTTCACAAAAACGCGTGCCATATGTCTGGGCTTTACTGGAAATGTATTATTTTCCCCAAAAAAAAGAAGTAATAAAAAAACTCACTCAAGGCTCCAAAAAATAAAAGCCCTACAAAAAGCGTTTTTTTTTGCGTTCGCTTGTAATTAAATATTTTTCCTTTTGTTTGATTTATAAACTTAAAATTCTTAAAGTTCAACTGCAAGTGAGTTTAACTTTTAATATAAAACACAAACAGAAAAAAACAACAATAACTGAATTGTAAATAATACCACCAGCTAAAAAGTCATTTAGAAAAAAGAAAACAAACAAAGACAACCTGCTGCCCTGATTTTTATTGGCTTCATGGCGGTAGGCCGTCTTTACCAAAAAACGATACTAAAAACTACACCGGACCAGACTAAATAAAAAGCCCAAAAAGTTATTTGCACAAAAGAAAAAAAAAAAAAAACAACAACAAGACTGGCTTAAAGCCAGTTTATTTTTTGTTAACGATTTGCTTTATTTATTCGAAAACTTAAATCAGCACCACCAGCACCAGCACTATCGGCCAACCACCACCATCATCATCCTTTTTTGCAGTTTGTACGAGTACAACTCCAAATAACAACAAAAGATTTTATATATATTTTATACTTTGTTGTTGTTATTTTTGTTGTGCTTCAGCTTATAAAAGTGATACGAGCATAATTTTCATGCGGCTGCAATAAAACTTTGATATTAAAAAAAAAAGATAAAAAAAAAACGAACGTACTCGTGTATGTTCACTTTGATCCTTTGGCTCTGTCCAGCTCCCTTTTGCAACAATTGCTGTTCTTCTTTTTCTTTTTTTCTTCTTCTTCTTCTTTTGTTGATTATTAAAAGACATGTTGTCATGATTTTTACAAGTGTAGTTTAGGATTCTTTCAAGTTATTTCTGTTGTTTAGTTGTTGTTAATATATTAACATTTTTATTGTCCTCTCACACGTGCAGAGCTTTAAGAGTATGATATCATCTAATATAACTGGTGTTTTACTGCACGTTTAAGAAACATCAAAAAAGTGGGGAGACATTTTTGTTTGCTTTTCAGAACTATGAAAATATTTAAAAGACATTTTTTTAATGATTGAATCACAAAATATTTCAAAGAAATTTTGTTAATTATTGAATAACTTGAGATCGATAAAATTTTCGAAAACAAATATTTTATTTTTCATTCAGGGAGAAACTGTGAGATTTAAAATTTATGTAGGGATTTTTCATTTATTTGAGTTCGAATTATAAAGAAGAAGAATTTTAAAGGTTTTTGAAATAATTTTGTGCCGCAATATTGGGCAGGACGTTAAAGCTTGTGGCCAGAGAAATGAAAACCATTTCGTGTTATAAAATTGTAGATCGCGTATTTTCAACATAAACGTCTTACGACGTTTCTATATCCCAATAGTATATATTTTACAAAATTTAGTAAGATAAAAATTTTGTTTTTGTAAAATTTATCATATTTTATAATATTTATTTTTAAAATCATTAATTAAATTGCAGAAGTTGCAGAAATAAAACCTTTTATTCTGTAAATATTTGTGAACGTCACGTCACGTCACGACAATATATAAAATAAATCATTTGCCAACTCCCTGTAAACAAATTCTGACAGCCTCTGACCACTTTAAAAGGCCTTAGAAATAGCAACAGACCCTACAAATTGCTGAAAACGCTGTTGTCCAGTGTCCTGTCAGACAAATACTTAAGGAATAAAGTGGCCCATTGACAAGGTAAAAAAAGTTAAAATAATAATAAAAAACCGCTGGTATAATTTTCTCTGTTCTTGTTTTTAAAGCAGCGAATATTTAAAATTGAGTATAGAATTTTTAAAAGTTTATAAAAAAAATTAAAGAAAAATAAATTTTTTTTAAAGAAAATTTTAAATGTTAAAAAAAAATCAATGATTGTTTTTATTTTTTTATTTTATTAAATCTTCAGTATGTGACCTCTTGATTTTGAGTCCCTGAAATCAAAATCATCATTGACTTTAAGAAATCATACCTTTAAGTGTCTGCCTGTCCAGGTCTTTATCTTCCTTTTATGGTGTCTCTTGTTAATTTTGTTTGTTGTCCATGACTGGTTGGCTCGTTAGTTTGTTGGATTTCGTTCACTGTTTCATATTTTTTGTTGCCTGATTTGGCAGTGCGACTTCAAAAAAAAAAAAAAAAAAACAAGAGCTTTTATTTTATTATTGTAAATTTATCCTGACAGCTGTTTGCGCTTGAGCGCCTTTTGTGATTTTTTCCTACTTCGTAATTTATTTTGTTGTTGTGGCTTTTTTATTTTGGAACTGTCGCATGCAGACTTCAACATTCAAGTGTTGCAGTTTTGATTTCTGTTTTCCTTTCGTTTTTTTTTATCATCATTATCATGGGGGCTTTTAAGCTTTCAATTTATACTGGTTTGGTTTTGCAATATTTTGTTGCAGGTCTAAGACTAGGCGCTAAAGGTTTGCAGCAATTTTTTTTTCTTAAATAAATTTTTGTAGGATTTATTTAATAAACGAAATTTCAGCAGGAATAAGCGAAAGAAAATCCAAAAGCTTTCTGCCTATTCCTGATGATGTGAAGGAACTCTACGAAATATTGAAAATAACTAAAATTAATTATAAAGTTAGAGGTTTATTTGAAACTTTTGTTACTGAATGTGTTAAATTCAAGGATCAAAAGGAGACTTCAAAATCAGTTAAAGTTTACAACCCGCACAGCAGACTATAACAACGCTGTTTTCGAAAGCCGCTGCATTTTATAATAAGTCCTTTTATAATAAGTCCTTACTATCGCTTATTGGCTGGCTAAAAATAATTCTTATTTATTAAAATTTTTCTAAGGAAATTTTATACAAGAGCTGCTTCAATACTAAAGCGACGAAGGACCTCATCATTAAATATCCTTGAAGTCACTTGGCTATTTCTTTCCATGTCATGTATTTTGCTGGTATGTTGTGGCGTTCAAGAACTAAATTGCTCCCCTTTGGTTCTTTCAAATATTCAGCATGTCTATGATTAATAATGGCAAAAAAGCTTTTTAAGCTTTCTAATGAACAACTATTGTTTTTGCTTTCAAACATTTCCAAAACACATTTTTAATTCCTGTTTGTTTATATTGTGCGTGTCTTCACAAAATTGCCTTTTATCTCATATAATTTTTATTAGTTTCGGAGGCCGAAAATATATAGAAAAGCGTACCACAAAAATATGGAAAACTTTTTTATGCATAAAATATCAAGTTTAAGAGCGAATAATAATATATTTTTATTTAAAAAAAATATACGTAAAATTTTAAACGTTAAAAGATGGATTTTGTTTTACTATTAAAGCAAATTTTAAGCTTTTTTTTGAACCCTTTTAGTTAAAAATGTTTATCAAATTTGTTTAAACAAGTTTTCAAAATTTTTATAAATTATTTATGTTGTGTTTATCTGCACAAAAATACCTTTTAAATTATATGGGGTTCATCAATATTGGTGATTAATAAAGTATTTGAAAGTGTCCCCCAAAACAATGTTTGCCGCATATAAATATTAAAAAAAACTTAATTTAAGGAGAAATAAATTTTTTAATGAAAACGATTATGTAGAGCTGTTTGAATGTTTAAAGAAAATATTTTTTGTTGCTTTTCCACTAAATTTAAGATGCTTGTTTCCACTTTTAGCTAAATAGGCTGGCAAAATATTTATGATTGTTGTGTAAAATGCTTCTTTTCCAACTTTTTTCTTTAAAATTTTCTACAAAATATTTATATTGTGTCTTTCTGCATAGAAATACCTTTTAAATCATGCATGTTTCAGCAGTATTGGTGTGCAACAAAATGCATAAAAGTGTACCACAAAATAGTGTATGACTTATTCTTATAGAAGATATCAAATTTTAAGGATAAATTAAATATATTTTTTTAGTAATTTATGCAGCAACAAAACATACTGGATTTATTCAAGACAATAAATATAAATAATTTAAGAGCGAAAATTGCACTAGAAACAATTAGAATTATCGCTTAATATGTATGTCATAAAACTCTGCTTAAACATCCCTCGTAGTGGCCTATAGTTTCGTTACCACAATCAGCCGATTCTATCAAAGTAGTGTCGTCACTCATGCAATTTTCTGTACTGGAACTATGAAAAGGAGGGATGGACAATTTTTGAAGAGAGAGAATTTTAAATCCAGAAGAAAATATTTTTTTAATACCACTAACTTATTTTGCTCCCCACTGTACGCTTTCTAGCGTCTATTGTGTTCATTCACAATAAAAATTCGTACAATCAAATTATAGACTTCAGAACTAAAAAGTAAAAATCCTAAGCAAATAAAAAAGATCTCATCATTATTGTGCAGCTAAAAAGCCATAAATTATTGCAAACAAAATCTCTTTTCAATTCCTGGCGATTATGAAAGTCTTATGAAATCAATGAAACAAAAAAAAAAAGAGAAGAATACAAGAAGAAAATTCCCTGTCATTCCCAGTAGGAGTTCGATTGTGTTGTCTACATATTTCTCAACAATAATTGAACATGCCACAGTAGCAGCAGCAAAATCATTGCTAAATTATCAATAAAACTCCTGATCATTACAAAACAAAAACAACAACAAAAATTCATTTCGGCCAATAATGAAAATAAAAAAAAACTACGACTCCTTTTTAACAACAACCGAAAGTCATGTCCGATTGCATGATTTCTTACAAAAATCTTTTATCTGCAAGATTTTGTTTGGCTTGTAAATTTTGATTGATTACTGTGCGACTTTTGACACTTTTCTCTCCCTCTCTCTCTCTCTCTCTCTCTCTCGATTAACAACCCACAAAAAAATAAAAGTCCCAAAAATATTTCGTACAACTGCGTGAATAATTTTTGTTACATAAAACACACGAACTGACAGCAGAGATTTACACGACCTTTAAATCGTTTTATTTATTTATTTTACTGTGACATTTATTACTCGCAGTTGTGAAATTCTTGATCCTTTTGAGCATAAAGATCCACAACGAATGATCGTGTACGTCTTGTTAATGGAAATTGTATTAGTTCTACTGGATTAAATTTGACTTAATTTGAATGATTTTTGTTGATTTTTCTTATTCGTTTGTCTCACGGATTCTCACTCGTCCTTTTGTTGACGCATAAAACGTTTGTTGTATTTGACAGCCTTTTTAATAAGTTTGACGAATTGTTTTTATATATTTTATTTTCTTTTAAAAAAAAAAGAATTTATTTTAAAAGTATCATATTTCGAATTTAATCTTAACGTTTTTATTCATAAACGACTTTAATTTTTATTAATTTTTATTTTGAAAGTGTTTTTACTGCACAAAATTCATAGTGTAAAGCAGCCTTAAATATAATAATAATTTGGGAGTAACATCATAAACTTTGCATCGTTGCACAGTGGGGGATTTGATAAAAAAACTTAATATAATTTAATTTATGCTTTCAAAGTACTTTTATTAAAAACAAAAAACAATAATAAAGCGACTTGAAATTAAATAATATTTTGGGAGTAACATTAGCATTGTATCGTTGCACAGTGGTGAATTTGATTAAAAAAAATCAAATATATAATTTATGTGTTCAAAGAGTTTTTACTACACAAAATGCATACTTTAAAGCAGCCTTAAATTTAAAGAGAGTCTGGAAATAACATCGCAGTCAATGCATCGTTGCACAGTAGGGGATTTGATAAAAAAATTAAATTTAATTTATTCTTTCAAAATATTTTTATAAAACAAAATAAATAATAAAGCAACTTGAAATTTAATAATAATTTGTGAGTAACATCGGAAGCCTTTAGCATTGTATCGTTGCACAGTAGGGTATTTAATAAAAAAATTATATGTAATATAATATATGCTTTCAACGTGTTTTTATTACTTAAAATTTATGTTTTAAAATAGCTTTAAATATCAAAAGAGTTTGGTAATAGTATTGTAACAATCGTTGTAGCGTTGCACAGTGGCGAACTTAAAAAATATTTAAGAACTCTGTTTTTCGATTTTAATTAAATATCTTTTAACTTAAATTTATTGTTTCAATAATTTAATTTCAAAAATATGAAGTCTCAGGACCTCAAAGTGGTCCACTTTGAGTTTATGAAAAAGTCATCTCTTAGAAAGGATTTGATTTTATACGAAGGATTTTGTTTTGTAGTCCAATAAATAGAATCATACATAGAAGTATAGTAAATTAGAATCGTTGTAATTGTGCGCAAATAATCTTCAATTAATAATTAATCTTCTATGTATAAAAAAAACTTGGTAACGTTCAATACATTTTCTAAGAAATAAAATAAATTTATAAAAATCTTTTAAGTAAACGAATTCATAATAACTCGAGAATTTAAGTATTTTAACACCAAATAAAAGTAACGTTCCATACAACAATAGTTTGTTGAAAAAGTCCTGTTTTATAAAAATTCTTAATTGTTTTCTTTTTATATTAAGACAAGTAAACAAGTAATTTTCAATTGAAAAAAAATTTGTAACGTTCAATACATTTTCTAAGAAGTAAAATAAATTTATAAAAATCTTTTAAATAAACGAATTCATAATAACTTGAGAATTTTAGTATTTTGACATCAAATAAAAGTAACGTTCCATACACAATAATAGTTTTTTAAAAAAAGTCTTGTTTTATAAGAATCTTAAAATTGTTTTCTTTTTATATTAACACAAGTAATTCTGAATTAAAGAAAATTTTAACGTTCAATACGTATCCCAATAATTATTATTGGGATACCTATAAATGGAATTAAATAGAATCGTTGCAATCGTGCACAAATAATCTTCAATAAATAAAAAACTTGTTAACGTTCAATACATTTTCTAAGAAATAAATGAAATAAAATTTTGAAAGATTTTAAGCATACGAATTCGCAATAACCTGAGAGTTTCTTGGATTTTGAAACCCAATAAAAGTAACGTTCAATGTATAAATTATTTTGTTTAAAAAATTTAACCAAAATCTATTGGTAATGTTCAATAAACTCTATAATCAATAAAATTTCATGCGTTTGAATAACCAAATATTTTAATTTTCTATGCAATTTTACATGAAAAAAGAGTAACGTTCAATACAACCTATTACGAGACCAAGAAATAACTATGAAAATATGTAACCTACGAAAAACTTAAATTTTTGTAATCAAACAAAAATATATTTTATATATTAAAAATCTATAGGTAACGTTCAATACTCTTTACAATAAATGAATTCAATAAAAATAAATTTCATATATTTGAACAACCAAACAAATTAGTTTCAACCAAAAGGCTGGATCAAAAAAAAAAAATTTTTTTATTTTCAAAGACAGTTTCAATCGAAGATTTGAAACTCCAAAACGATGTAAAGAAAATAATGAAAATCTGCTGGCATTCAATACCGATTAAATTTATTTATTTTTTTTATTAAACAGCATCTCTAAACAGCCTTCAATTCAGCTTTCAAATTTCTACAGCTCCTTGAAAATACTTCAAGAATTCAAAGGCTGCTGTATGCAGTTGTTTAGAGATGCTGCCGGTCATTGAAAACCCCTCACCTGTCTCTGACTTCATTTGATACAAATTCAATAATTCATCCTGTTTTCCACTTAAAGAAGTTTTCCTGAACCATTTCCAGTTGTTTTGTTTTATAAATTTTTTTTATATATTTTTTTATATTTTTGCTCATCTGTTGTGCATGAATACAACTACTGCTTCCGTTTTAGTTTGCATTTCGCATTCTGCTTCCTTTTCTAAGGAAAACAATAAAAACAACACGAATAAAAGATATAATAAAAAAATCTTTATTCCATTTGTATATCCAGTCCTACGCTAATGATGTTTTCTACTTCCGTTTTCCGCATCCTTAAGTTACGCACAGCACACCAACACACACACACGCACGCAATTGTATAAATATATCTCTGTATTTCTAAGATTAACATTCACTCTGCCACTAGTTTTTGCATTGAGGCAGGATTTGAAATGAGAAAAATGAGAAGCATCTGTTGCAGCAGCAACAGGTACAACAGCAGAGATAGAAAATTGAATATTAAAAGATAATTTGCCTTCAAAATGGATTTATAATCCCGCTTAAGATAATTATTTTTTACAACTGTTTGCCATAAATAATTTCAAAGATTCGAGATTTTCTTTAAATTTTTTCCAAAACCATATGGAAGTTTTTATTCAATATTTTTTCATTCTTTTTTTTTTCGTTTTCAGTTTGTTAATCTGTAAGTTGAATCTTTTATCTGGCAGTTGTATCTCAACAGTAGCTCCAGCAAACCACACAGTGGGACAAAAACACAAAAAATAAAAGAAAAAAAAAAAATAAAAAGGGAACAAAAAACACAAGAAATAAATGAAACGACAACGAAATAATGAAAGAAATTGTTCAGCTACTTGACTGCATTTCACGCATACTGATGAGCTTTTATTGCTCTTTATTTTATTAACAATTTGTTGTTGTACTTTTATTGTAGTTAACATTTTTGGTAAATCAGTTTGGTAGTTATTTATTTAACATACATTCTTCTTAGCCGTGGCAGTCATGAAACATGACATGACAGACGGTAGTAGTTTGAAAATCTTAAAGAAAAAAAAAGAAAAAAAAATACGAACAAACTTTTCAAAAATGAATGGCTAAAATTTAGTGTGAGAGGCACTTTTATTTCAAATAGTTATTTATATTTATATCATGTGTGTGTGTGTGTTCCCTTTTCAAAGAGTGACTCAGGCCTTAAAAACACTTTTAAGCGCGACATTAAAGCTGGAATGCCAACTAGCAATTCAAGAAGTGGCTAAGGCCCGGCGACTTATTGTTTTAGTATGAGGGAGTTGTACTCTTTTCATAAATCTTCTGCTCATCTGCATGCATGGCTGCCGCCATTCATGGTCAGAGGAAAAGTTTAGAGCGAAAAGACCTGCTGGAACACTCTGCTGTGGGTGGGAAAATAGGTGGACTATTTTTAGAAAAAAAGTATTCAAGACATTTAAAGCCGTATTCATAAAAAAACTACTGCTCGCTTATAACCTTCTTATACGAAAAATTTTTATAAAAAATTTGACAAATAAGCACTTGAAAAGCGTAAAATATTATTTGTGATTTAGACTTTTGGTTTATGAATATATTTTTAGCAGTTATTTCTACCAGCCCAAAAGCTCAATACCAATATGGCCAGAATTTTGTAAAAGTAACGTTCATTACAAAATGTTTGTTAGCATCATACATAAGAAGAGAATTAAAGAAATAAAGTCGTTGTGATCGTGCACAAATAACCTTCAATTGATAAAAAAAAAAAAAATATATATATATATATATATATATATATATATATATATGGTAACGTTCATCACATTCTCCAATATGTAAATAAAATAAATTAAAAAAGCTTTTGTTTACAGGAATTCACAATAAATTGAAAATGTCTTGTACTTTGACAGCAAAAAAGTAACATTCAATACACAATTGTCAGTTTCACATCTAGAAATAGAATTAATATCTAAATATAGTAATCTAAAAAAAATAATAATAATAATATAATCATTTTATAAAAAAATAAATTGGTAACGTTCAGTACATTTTCCAATACATAAATAAATAAAATGAATTTTAAGTAACTTTTGCGTACACGAATTCACATTAACTAGAGTATTTGAAAATTTTGACACCAAAAAAGTAACGCTCCATACACAAAAATATTGTGTTGAAAAAGTCCAGTTTTTAAACATTTGAAAATTATTTTCTTTTTATATTAACAGACGTACACAAGGAGTCATAAAATAGAAAATAAAAAATTGGTAACGTTCAATACGTATCCCAATAAATAGTATCATACATAGAAAAGGAATTAAATAGAATCGTGCACAAATAATCTTCGATTAATAATTAATCTTTTAATAAAAGAAAACTTGGTAACGTTCAATACAATTTCTAAGAAAAAAATTTTCTAGAAAAAGCATCACGTACACGAATTTTTAATAACTTGAGAGTTTGAGTATTTTGTTACCAAATAAAAGTAACGTTCAATACACAAAAAATAATCTTTAAAAAAAATATTTTATTTAAAAAAAATAATGTTTTATAAAAATTTTTAAACTGTTTTATTTTTATGTCAATAAGAAAAATAAATGCTCTTTTTTAAATTGTTACCTTTAAATGAAAACTCTGTTCAATTAAACTAAAATCTATTGGTAACGTTCAATAAAGTTTACAATAAATAAATTGAAAAAAAATATTTCATGTGTTTGAATAACCAAATGTTTCAGTTTTCTATGCTGTTTTACATGAAAAAAAGTAACGTTCAATACAAGCCCTTACAAAAGCAAGAAAAATTGTGAAAATATAAACCAACGAAAAACTTAAATTTTTGTAATCATGCAAAAATATATTTGATTCATTAAAAATCTATTGGTAACGTTCAATAAACTTTACAATAAATAAATTGAATAAAAATAAATTTCATGTGTTTGCTTTTACAAATATATGAGGTTTTTTTTTGGAAATTGTACACTAAAAAGAGTAACGTTCAATACAAGTTCTTATGAAAATTATATGTACGAAAGCAAGAAATAACTATAAAAAATATTTTGCCCAAGAAAATCTTAAATAAAATATTTATAATTATGCAAAAATAGTTTTTAACTACTTAACAATTTATTGGTAACGTTCAATAAAATTTTTAATTAGTAAATTAAATCAGTTTTCAAAACTTTCATGTATTTCAATTCAAATTCATCAGATGTTTTCAAGGAATTTCACTTTAATGAAGAGTAACGTTCAATACACAAAAGCAATTAATTGGAAAAAACCGTGTTTTTCAAAACAGTTTTGTATGTATCATTCCAAACGGAAGGGCTAATATCTTGACTGATTACAACTTCCAGTTGGAAAAGGCCCTCGGGGGCAACATTTTTTAGACAACCCTAAAACCCCCTGTACTAAACGTTTTAGCGTGTTAAATTTGCTGTTGTCCTTAAAAGTGCATTCAAGTCGTTGATGAAGCACCGAAATCGATTTGGCGTTTTTTTCGGCAAAATGTGTGTAGATGTAAGAAATTTAATATTTTTTTTCGTGAAAACATTTGGAAGCTCAAAATGTTGTTGTTGTTGTTGTTCGATTTCTATAAGGAATTTATATGTTGCACTGAAAACGTGACAAGTTTATGAAGATTTATTGAGTTCGAGTGCATGTTTTATTTACAAAAATTAACAGAAAAAAAAATTATTTGAAAAAAACTCAAATGTGATCAGTGTGAGTCAGTGTGTGAGTGTGTGTGTGTGTTTTTGAGGAAGTTTTTTTGCTTCAGCTGCTTTTCATTGATCGTCTTTGGAAGTGGCATTCAGTTGTGTTTGTCATTCTTTGATTTTTGTACTTCATGATGGCTGGCCTTTTTTTTTTAGGTTGTCACCGATTTTGACTCATAAAAAAAGAACAATTTCTATGATTATCGGCCGTCCCAGGCAGAGAATAACAAAACGAAAATGTAATTGACGCCTCGCTCAATTCTCACGATCATTTATTTGAATTGAATAATATTTAAATAAAAATCGGTTGAAACGTTCTGCTTGTGGTTTTTATTTATCGAAAAAATAAAAGAAATAAAATTAAAAATTAAAACGTGTGCTTGCTTAATCATGCACAAAATACTCATTGACTCTTAATTCGAACATTAAAATGCAATCGCAGCAACTGAAATGACACCGAAAAGTCTCAAAAAAACTGCTTGAAATTAAAATGGAAAAAAAGACAACTGCTTTGGACACATCCTGTGAATGTGTTATTTAATTTTTTTTACATTTTTCATTAAATAATTAACATTATTTTGTGCGATTCGTGTTTCAGGTTTATTTACTAATTCCTTTTTTCAAAGTTTTAGTTTTTTATTTTTCAATTTATTTTGTTTCCAGGAATTTTTTCGGATACAAAATGTTTTCATTTTATTTTTATAGATTCTTATAAGTACATTTTTAAATTCAATTGCTTGTTAGAAGAGGAGTCATGCAGATTTGATTGTTGTTGTTATGGCTTTTTTCAAAACAACAATTTTTTGCGAAATTTGCCAGTCGTGTTTCACAATTTTATGTGCGTTGATTTCATGTTAAAGTGCACTATTAAGAGAACGATTTATAACACAAAAACGGAATACAAATTGATTAATTATTTTAAGTAAAATATTTATAAGTTGGTCCCGCATAATACATTGCATAGGCGTCATGCCCAAAGTGCCGGTTGTAGGGCAAAAAAAAAAAAACCCCAAATCACAAAATTGCTGCTGCTGCGAATGAGAATAAATTATAAGTTGAGAAACAAAAAAATATAAGGAAAAAGTTGACCCTAAATTTCGGATTTTGAAAAATATAATTTTTTCTGAATTCTTTTCGTTCACGATATCTCACGAACAGACTAACCGATTTTTACCCGATTTGGGAGCTGATTAGTTTCTGGTATCGAAATATTATTTTAAAAAAAAAACCTCGGTAATTTTTTTTTCCAAGTTGTTTTAAAACTTCTTGAAATCTACCGCTTCGAACCGGTTCAAATTCGCATGAAATCTAAGTTCTGTGCAAAAAGCTTCTTACAATAAATAAAGAAATAAAAATAATAAAAAATACATGGAAAACGGTTGATCTTAAATTTCGGACTTAAAAATATGTCAGTTTTTTCGAATTCTTTTCGTTTAAGATATCTCACAAACGCACTAACCGATTTTGACCCGATTCGAAAACCGATTAGTTTCTGGTATCGAACGGTAAGGCCGATTAAAAAAAAAAAGCTTTGAAAAATTTTTGTTTCTAAAATATTTAAAAATTTCGTGAAATCTACCGCTTCGAATCGGTTCAAATTCGTATGAAATCTAAGTTCTGCATAAGAGCTTCTTACAATATCTTCACAATGAATTATGAGTTAAAATACAGAAAAATAAAATAAAAATAAGTAAACAAATAATAATATATGAAAAAAGTAAAAAAAAAACGGTTGATCGTAAATTTCGGACTTAAAAAAATATCACTTTTTACGAAGTCTTTTCGTTCTAACCGATTTTGAACCGATTTGAAAACCGATTAGTTTCTGGCATTGATCGGTAAGGCCCGTTCAAAACTTATTTAAAAAAAAAAAACACTAAAAAATTTTTGCTTCTAAAACTTTTAAAAATTTCTTGAAATCTACCGGTTCGAATCGGTTCAAATTATAAGTTCAATACAACCCTTCACAACGCCTTCAGGTTGATTGCAATCCGTCAAGCCGTTCCAAAGTTACAAGCGGATCACACACTTACAATACACACACAGACACACTCACACACACACATGCAGACAAAGTGACGGGTTCTCAGAATTAGTCACAGAAGATTTTGGGATCGCAAAACTTCAAGATCAGATAGGAACTTGATATTTTCCCAAATGGGGTAAAATCTACAAATTCCCGATTTTTGAAAAATTTAAAATTTTTGTAGCGGGAAGTGAAAAAAATTTTGGATAGCGGTTGACCCGAAAGGATATACCGCTAATTTTAACCGCAAAGTTATTTTAACCGGACTTTCCGATATTCTATGCTTTTGAGCTCTTCGAGATAAAACACTTTTATTTCAATTTTCAACTCAGCCGATTTCCAAGTGATAAGCGGTGGCTGATGTAATTTTCACAATGGGAAAGAACCAATAACTTCCCGATTTTGGAACATTTTTGAATATCTGGCGGGAAGTTAAAAAAATCATTTAATTAATGCATAATAAAATGAGGGTGGATCTCTTTAGCTAAAAATATTTAATTAGTTCTGACTATACAAATCTTGAATGCTGAAGTATATTGTTTTCAAAGTACGCTGCATACCTGCATAAGACCTAATAGTTTTAAATACTTTACAAATCTTTCGGAGTGTGACTCCTTAAACTGAATCACTTGGCGATTTTTTTTTAAAGCCTGCTTATTATATGTCTTGCACAAGAGGTAAAATATGGGCCAACTCATTAAGATTCTGGTGTTTCCCATGACGGCTCCAAATTAACAACGAAACTTTTGCAACCTGAAATTTTTAAATTTACAACCTCAAGAAATAATTTCTGTTTCACTCAAACTAAATCTTTAATTAGTTTCCATGTCTTTTACACGAGTAAATAAATTAAAATTTATTTTCTTCCTCCACTATTTTATTATACAATTAAAAAAGAGGAAGAAGAAGAGAAAGAGGAAAAAAGAACAACAGGAAATCGCTTAAGTAAATACACAAACAAATCAGAATAGGGTCAGTAAAACAAAGTGGAACACCTTGCAAAATAAATACGCTTTAAAATACAAATTTTTGTTGTTGTTTGATTTAAAGAAATCCCTACAAGCACGGCAGCAGCAACGCCAACGCTTTTTAAGGCAGCCAAAAAAAAATGAAAATGAAAAAGAAAAAGAAACAAATCCCAACTGCTCAACATATAAAACGTAAATGTACGTATCAGTTGTCATGATGTTTGCCAAATGCTCACGGTGATAACGATGACGCTGATCATTTCCTACAAACGAACAAACAGCATGTGGAGACTCACAAGACAAGATGAAAAAAGTACTTAAAAAATGCAACAGATTGTTGCAGCAGGTACAAACAACTGAAAACACATCTGAAACAAATTTTCAAATAAAGAAAGACAAGGAGAACAAAAAAAAAAAAAAATTATAAATAGGAAACAAAAGCCGTCTAAAGGACAATGAATGCTGGAACGATTGTGTTAATAAATGCCGGGGATAAAGATTTTTATTTGAAAAGAAAAAAAAAACAGAAAACCACTAGAAATCAAAGCAAAGCTGCAACATGTGTTTTTGGTAGTGTTGCTGTTGTTGTTGGTGTTGTTGCTGTTACATTTGGCAAAATGAAATGAGAATAAGTGAAACGAAATTTTGAAAAACATCATGAAAACAAGGCAACAAGACCAATACGAAGAGGGCAGGCTTAGAAATTTCTTAAATTATGGATACCGAAAAAGGACACGAACTATTTAAGCCAGGATTACAGAAATACTAGAGAGTCTTTTATGATTAAAATAAAAAAAAATATATTTTTAAAATATCACTGACATTTTGAACTGATATCGATGGCACGTTAGTACGCTAAATAAAACCAACTGAAAAAAATGTATAAAAAATTTTTGGCTAAAATGTTGTCTACTAAAATGTTGTATCTATAGGATTCGTGCCATGATCTCTTAAACACTTTCAATCAGGGAAATCGAAAGAAAATTTCTATCGTGAAATTCATGTGAAAAGCAAGAACATCATATTTGAATTTGTTGTTGTTTTAAATGTACATTTATTAAACGAACTAGAAATTTTATTCGAATAAAAATTAATCGATTAAAAATTATTTCAATAAAAATTATTTGATTAAAAAGCATTTTAAAAATTTATCAGTTACAAATTAGTTGAATGAAAATTAATCGATTAAAATTATCCCAACAAAAGTTATACTAATAAATATTATTCGATTAAAAACTCGTTGAAAAAAATCTGTTCTAGTAAAAATTACTCAACTAAACTCTGTTCGAAAAATATTTTTTTGAAGCAACATTTTTAGTGTAAAAAGTATTCGATCATAAAATGTTGTAGTAAAAATTAATCGATTAAAAATCATTTTGTGGTAAAGACCAGTAAAATAAAAATTTATTAATTCCAAATTTGTCGAATGAGAATCAATCGACTGAGAATTGTTCCAATAAAAATAATTCGATTAAAAGGAAACTTTAATTATTTGAATAAAAATATTCGACCAAAACATATTCTAAAAATTATTCGTTTAATCGATTAAAGCATTCAAATAAATCAGCCAGCAAAATTTGATCAATTAAAAATTCGTCGATTTAAATAAAAATTATTTTAGCAAAAATAAAATTTATCAATTAAAAATTATATGAATGAATATTAATCGATTAAGAATTATTCTAATAAAAATTATTCTTATAAAAAAATTATTCGATTAAAACTTTTTGAATCCAAGCTTTTAGAGTAAAAATAGTCGAGCAAAACTTGTTCTAATAAAAAGTATTCGATTAAACACTATTCGAAAAATATTTATTTGAAGCAACATTGTTAGAGTAAAAAGTATTCGAACATAAAATGTACAAATAAAAATTATTCGATTAATAAAAATCATCTGAAGCAAAACTATTGAATACTTTAAAAATAAAAATTGTTGTTGTAAATTTTATAAATAGTCGAATAATAATTAATAAATAGTAGAACAATAATTAATCGATTAAAAACCATTTTATGGTAAAAACCGGTAGTCGAATAAGAATTAATCGATTAAAAATTATTTGTAATGAAAATTATTCGATTAAAAACTTTTTGAAAAAAAAATGTAACTCAAATTGTTAGAATAAAAATATTTGAGCAAAACTTCTAGTAAAAATTATTCGATTATTCAAATAAATATGTTTTAAATAAAAATCGGTAAAACAAAATTTTATCAATTAAAAAGTAGTCGATTTGAAACACAAGTATTCGAATAAAAATGGTTTTAGGAAGAATCAGTAAAATAAAAATGTATCAATTTAAAATTAAATAACTAAAAATTAATCGATTAAAAATTATTTAAAAAAAAAAACACATCTGAGACAAAAATAATAATAAATATTATTCGACTAAGAACTTTAAAAAAGATTTTGATTCAAGTTATTAGATTAAAAATATTCGAGCAAAATATGTTCTAGTAAAAATTATTCGATTAAAATTCATTTGAAACAACAGCATTCAAATAAAAGTTGTCTGAGTAAAAATCAGTAAAAATCAGTGAAATAAAAATTTATCAATTAAAATTAGTGTATTAAAAATTATTCGAATAAAACTTCGAATAAAAAATATTGGAAAAATAAGTATTTGATACAAAATTCTTTAAATTAAGCAAATTTTATTCGACTTGTTTGTTTTTATGGCCTCTGGAAGAAGAAACTTCAATTAGTTAAAAAATAATAGTACTGTTTTCGAAGGCCGCCACAGGCTAACGTGAATATTTACATGGTTAAGTAACATTTAAAAATAATTAAATATATTCCAAAAATAATTAAAAAATAATTTTTTTTTTAACTGAAAAAGCTGTTGAGTTATTTTTCTTTAATTTCGCTAAGGCCCTCGTATAGGCAAAAATACATTGAACAACATGAAACAAATGCAACAGATTGAAAACAACTTTAATTGTTGCCAGATGAAACATCCAGTAGAGAGCATTTGTTTTTGCTACATTTCTGTGGCAGGTACACTCGTACAACAACAACAACAACAACAAAAACTAAACATAATTCTACATCCTTTTAAAACAAAGAATGTTTCTGGAAAACAACAGGCTGCCGGTTTGAACAAAATCTGTCGATTATGTTCGCTCTGGAATAGTTAAAGATTTTCGAAATATCTTTTTTAAGCAGCAGCAGCTGTTTTCACAAAAAACTCATCACCGTGATGAAAATGAATGTGGATGAGAAAAATCATAGAAAAGAATTTTAATTTTTCGGTTAGCCAAGTTGATCTAGGAAAAATATCAAAATTCTATTATCCGTTTTAGCCAAATTCGCGTTACAATTTCCTGTCACTTTAGCGTTTATCACAAGAGTGTTTCTATTTCATAAAAATTTGCTGAAATAACTGTTACAGAAAGTTATTCGTTTCATTTGAAATTTCTCCCACTCAAAAGCTTTAGTAGTGTGCGCACCTGCAGCCATTAAATAAATAATTTCATTTATTAGATCTTTAGGAATCCGGTCACATACGAGTTGTTAAGGTGTGTCGCAAATAAACAATTCAATTATTTTGTCTTCAATTAGTCTTGCAGACAATTTGCCATATTAACGCTGGAATGGGCTTCTGCATCAAAAAGTACGTACTCTTATTTTAATTATCACTCAAGTTAATTAAAATTTCAAAGGCGTGTTTTCGAAAAATACTTCTGGAGAAGAGAAAACTAATTTGGGTAATAAAATGTTCAATCAAATAATTTCTACTCGTGAAGTTGTAAAAAACATGCGATACTTATTTTTTAGTGAAACCGCGTATTTATAGTGGAAAGGCCCATCATATAGAGGATAAACTTGAAGGGCTTGTAATCTTCTAATAAAAACTCTTTATAAAAGAGGCATTTTTTAAAATAATTTAAGACTGAGTAAAATAGTTGCCGACTTAATACAAATATTTTGAACTGTTTCGTGTTTATATTCTTACAGCATTCGATATTTATCGAAATTTCTATATGAATTGTATAAAAATTTCTAACGATACTGAATGCAGTGATTTGGCTTCTGCAGACAAATTTAAAACTTATTTTGAAAACGTTTCAAAACATCTTGAAATATGCACAAATTTTCACAAACTATTCGAGAATTACTTAAGCAAAAGCTTAAAGAGCTTAAAAGCAGTATCAAAAACTTTTTAATATTCTACAAAAAAAAATAATAATAATAAAAAAATAAATAAATAAAATAATGATAATAATTTTAAATGCCAGCATCTGAATTGTGCCCAAACTTTCATTAACTATTCGATAATTATTTAAGCAAAAGCTTAGAAAGCTTAAAAGCTTTTAAAAAAACTTTTCAATATCCTACAAACAAAAAAAATGTATATAAAAAATTATAATTTTAAATGTCATCAACTGAATTAAGCACAAACTTTCATAGACTATTCGAGACTTACTTAAGCAAAAGCTTAGAAAGCTTAAAAACTTTAAAAAAAAATGTTTTCCCTTTGATTTTCTACAATAAACAAATAACTGTTTTAAATGCCAGCATCTGAATTTTGCACAAACTTTCACAAACTATTTGAGAATTACTTAAGCAAAAGCTCAGAAGACTTAAAAACTTTTTTAAAAGCTTTTTCCAGTTTGTTTTTCGACAACAAACAAATAATTGTTTTAAAAGCCAGCATCCGAATTATGCTCAAATTACTCGAGAATTACTTCTAAATAAAAGCTCAGAAAGCTTAGAAAGTTTTTCAAAAAAGATTGCAGTTTAATTTTCTAAAAAAAAATTATAATAATAATTATTTGAAATGCCACCATCTGAATTTTGCACAAACTTTCACAAACTATTCAAGACTTACTTAAGCAAAAGCTCAGAATGCTTAGAAACTTTTTCAAAAGCTTTTTCCAGTATCCCAAATAACTATATTTAATTCATTTAATTAAAATATTAATTTAAAAAAAATTATTTACTGACTAAACAATTAATTGGCAAGCAAATGCTTCCCCCTTTTAATCCTTAAACTCTTTAATTTGCACTTCCTGCCAAATTTAATTTATTTTAATTTAAAAAAAACAAGGAAAACCGTTGAACCAGTCGAAGCTGCCAAGAAATGTGTAAATGAGCCCATGCAAACACACACTACCGCCAACAAATTGGCGAATGGTTGTCCCCCCGTTTTTTTGTGCTAAAATTTGCAAAAGCTTAAAAGCTTATTAAAGCTAAATAACCAGAAATAACCGCTAAGCCGTGTAGACAAAACTCATTATTACGGTTTTACATTAAACGGTATTTTAAATTGAACACCATCGTTAACTGTTTCTGCACACCTTTTCCTTTTAAATATCTTTCAGGTTGATTGAGTTTGCTGAATCACTCGTAAAAAAATACATCCTGTAATTTCTTGCGAACACAACAACAGGACAAGTTCTTGCTCAGCTACAATGTTGCTCCCCCTCTCAACCGAAATAAAAAGAAAAAAAAACGTTAATACAATTTCACAATTTACAACAGTTTAAATTAACAGCAACCCCCCTCTGAAAACGCTTAAGAAATATTGCCCAGTTAATAAATTGTAAGACAAAAAAAGTTTAAAAAAAATTAAGCTGCAGCACTCATGGAAAGTTTAAAGTTTTATAGAGTTTCCTCTTCTTTTTTTATATATTTTAATTTTTTTATTTTGAGGCCTGTTAATGTTTAAGCTGATAAACGGCCCAACAACTATCGATCAGGTGTTGCTTGGAAGAGATAAAAATTTACTGCTGCATTTAAGCCATATTTGGGATAAACTTTTGAAGTATTTGTTTCTCTCGTGCAGTTCATCATTCAGTAGGTTCTGTTGGCTTAACACATTTTCATTTCTGTTACGATTATAATTATTATTATTTTTTATTTTCCTCTTTTTGCGCATTCATAAACACTTAAGAAGGGCTTAAACGCTTCAACGAATAAATAAAGTTTCTTTCATTTGCTGTTTGCTCTCTCTTTTCCTCCTTCTTCTTGTGGCTGCCCTCGTCCACATCGTATTTGTACAACATTTTGATGCGTACAAAAGTATCTGCTGGAAATAGAGTTAAAAAAATAAATAAATAAATAAAAAATAACTTCACTGCTGGCTGTACTCGTATCAGCCTGATTGTTATTTAAGTACTCCTGTGTACTTTCGGCAGGTGGAATTTCTTTTTAATTCCAACGTTTTTTTTTCCTCTGCGCACAATTCATTCATGAATTACTTGTAAATTATTGCAGATACTCTTAATTGCATTATTACACATGTCGTTTTGTTGTTTCGAAAATATGAATGCAAACGCAACTTTTATTGCATGAAATTAAAATAATGCTTCTTCATGATGTGCCAAAAAATTGATGGGCTTCCTGGGAAACAGGCAAGCGCCCACGAGGCAGCAGAAAATCGTTCTCTAATTCCGCAGACATGAAACTGCATAGTAAAAGTGGTGGCACAGTGTAATTTTAAATCTGTCACGAAATTCCATTATGAAAATATTACGGCGAATTATTAATATTATGAGAGAATTTATTCTATCAATATATAAGCGAATAAAAATTATTCGAATTATTATTAAAAACTAATCGAAAAATAGTTACAACTAACAGTATTCGAACAAAACATGTTCTTATAAAAGTTTTTCGATTATAAATAATTCCAATAAAAATTAATCGATAAAAAAATATTTAAAGCAAACTTATTGAAGTAGAAAGTGTTTGAACAACAAACTTATTCGATTAAAAATTATTCGAAACTGAAGTATTCAAATCAAAATTGTTTTAATAATAAAATAAAACAAAACTTGATAAACCAAAAATTAATCGACTTGAAACACAAGTGTTCGAATAAATATTAAAATTTAGCAATTGAAAACTGGTCTATTTAAAACTAGTCTATTAAAAAATATTCGATTAAAAATTATTCGAATAAAACTTGAAGAAATATAAATTGATCGATTTGAAATACAAGTATCCGAATAAATATTAAAATTTATCAATTGAAAACTGGTATATTAAAAACTAGTCTATTAAAAATTATTCGATTAAAAATTATTCGAATAAAACTTGAAGAAATATAAATTGATCGATTTGAAACACAAGTATCCGAATAAATATTAAAATTTATCACTTGAAAAATGGTCTATTAAAAACTAGTCTATTAAAAATTATTCGATTAAAAATTATTCGATTAAAAATTATTCGAATAAAAATTGAAGAATTATAAATTGATCGATTTGAAACACAAGTGTTCGTATAAATATTAAAATTTATCAATTGAAAACTGGTCTATTAAAAACTAGTCTATTAAAAATTATTCGATTAAAAATTATTCGAATAAGACTTGAATTAAAAATTTATCGATTTGAAATAAAAGTATCCGAAAAAAACGGTTTAAATAAAAACCAGTGATTTTAAAACTTATCAGTTGAAAATTATTCTATTAAAAACTACTGTATGAAGAATTATTCGATTAAAAATTCGATTGAAAAATATTCGAAGAATATTTATTTGATACAAATATATTAAAATGTCAAGTATTCAAACACAAGATGTTCTAATAAAATTTATTCGACTAATAATCAAGCAAAATTATTCGAATAAAAATTGTTTGAAATTATTACTATTCTAATAAAAACAATATTGTTCTAATGAAAATTATTCGATTAAAAACCGTTTGAAACAAGAGCATTCGAATAAAAATTGTTTTAGTAAAAATCAGTAAAATAAGAACTGATCAAATAAAAATTTGAAATTTAAAACTAATTTCAATATAAATTATTCTATTAAAAGATATACAAAAAGTGAATTTAAATCAAGCTTATTGAAATAAAAAAGCATTCGAAAAAAAATATTCGACTAAAAATTATTCGATAAGAACCGTTCGAAACAAAAGTATTCGAATAAAATTTTTTTTAGTAAAAATGTATTAGAAACTAGTCGGTTAGAGATTATTCGAATAAAAGTTAATCGAATGAAACTTGTTTGCAAAGCGAATTACATCACTGACAAACAATTTTGCTCATATCTAATAATACGAAACGATTTTACACCAACCAAAGAAATAAAATTGGGTTAGAAATTTTTCCAAAAAAGTTATTTCAAACAAAATAATTCAAATAAAATTTATTTTCATAAATATTATTGAAACTGAAAATTATATTTAAAAATGACTTGCTTAACATAGAAGGTTTTTTAGAAATGTATCTTAGATCGATACATTGTTGGAATAGTACTTTTTTCAGCCAGGTACTTTTGTGGAAAAGTACTTAAAAAAGCACTTTTGAAAAAGAAATTTTCAATAAAAAGGGCTTTTGAAAGTAGTGAATGTTTAAAGAACGTACTTTTGAAAAAGGTATCATTTTAAATATTCATTACTAAGGTATTTTTTTGACAAGGTACTTTCTTAAAAGGGTACTATTTTAAAAAGGTACTTTTTTTAAAAGGTACTTTTTTGAAATGCTACTTTCTTAAAAAGGGTTTTTTTTTAAATGATACTTTCTTTAAAAGGTACTTTTTTAAAAGTGTACTTTTTTACGAACGTGCTTATATAACAAAGTCATTTTGTTGAAAAGTTACTTGTCTTTAGAAATTTGCTTTTCTTATACAAGTATTTTCTTTTTAGATGGGTACTTTTTTTAGAAAGCTACTTTTTAAGTGGGTACGTGTTTTTAGAAAAGTACTTTTCAAAAATAAGTTTTTTTCAAGAACTTTTTTTTTCCAAATATTCCTCTTTAAAGAAGGTACTTTTCAAAGAAGTACTTTCTGAAATTTGCTTTTCTCATACAAGTACTTTCTTAGAACGGCACTTTTTAGATGGGTACTTATTTGAGAAAGGTACTTTTTGGATGGGTACTTTTTTAGATGGATACTTTTCTTAAAAAGAATTTTTTCTTAAGAACTGTTTTCCAAAAAGTCCTCTTCAAAGAAGGCAATTTCTACAGAAGTACTTTCTGAAAATGTACAGTTTAAAAAAAGTACTTCTTGTAAAAGATGTTTTTAAAAATAAGTGATTCTTGCAAATTGTAACTTTTTATTTATTAAGTTGGTGAATAACTATTTCTAAAAATCGCACTTTTTAAAAGGGTAATTTTTTTAAAGGGTGCGTTTTTATTATATTCTTTTAAAACTACTTTTAAATGGGCGTTGTGTAAAGTTGCTTTTGAATATTAATTTTTGTTAAGGATTTTTGTTTTTAAAAATGACTTTTTAGAAAAGATATTCAAATAGATTTTTAAATTTAGAAAATATTTTTAAGGACTCTGGCAGAATTTATATTCCTAAGGTCGTATTCATAAAAAAATATTTTTAAACTCGTTATTTGGTAAAGAAAGTTGGTCTTATAAGCAGCTTATAAGCCTAAAATATTTTTTGTGAATAAGTTTCTTAAATTTAAATTTTGAAAAGAACTTTTGAAAAACATCTTGTTTTATAGAATTCGGGCCTAATTTCTACAAAATGGTTGGTGTTTATAAACAGCCAATTGGATTAATTTCTTAAAGACATTTTTTATAGAGATCTGTCATATAAAGAGGTTATTAGACTGAAATGTTATTTATGAATCAGGCCTTTTATTTGCAACTGTAGTTGTTAAGAAGCTACTTCGTACGATTCTCTTCAAAAATAATTATTTTTAAGGAAACTTTTTTAATGTTAAATATATTTTTAATAGGGATGATATTTGATAGTTTTTATAAACTATTTTTCCAAGCCATATTTTTTCCACTGGGTAGACATTTGCAATTTGCATTAACTGCAAAGTTTTGGCCCAAAAGTTCTATAATTAAAACTTGTTGATAAACGGTCTGGTGCTTTAACGAGACAAACAATAATAAAATTGTAAAAAAAGTGCTGCAAAAAGTTCTTTTTGCCAAATTTAATTAAGTTGAAAATTTATTTGAAGAGCAGCTGCTGCTGCTGACTGCCGCCTGCCTGCCTGCTTGGCTTTTGTAACAAGTAAAAGTTTTGCGGCAAATAATTTTCATTAAAAACATAATCGCGTGCTTTTCTATAATTAATAATGAATATTTATTAATTTGTTGCTGTTGTTGTTGTTGTTGTTGTTGTTATATTTGGTTGCTTTCCGTTTTTGTTTTTTTCTTAACAATTTTTCTTACCAAAAATTCAACTAATTTTATGAATGAGCATGTCGCTTTATTTGCTTCTTCTGGCTAATAATTTCTTTTCCACGAATATTTTGTCTGGTTCACGTTGGAAAAAAGAGGAAAAAAAAGAAAAAACTTTTACAGTTTGCAGGCTGCTTAAAAGCGTAACATTGAAATTGTTTTATTATACGTTTTTGTCTGCCGTTCAAAAGGTTTGATTATCAACTTTAGAGAATCTCCCCGAAATAAGAAAATTTCAGTTAATAAAAAAAAAGAAAGAAATAACCCTTTTCTTTGTGATATTCAATAAACTGCCAAAATGCAACAACTTGCAACGAACGAACGAACGAACAATTTTTATGGAATCGAAGATCATGAGAGAGTGTTGATATTTTATTCCATTAATGAATAATTTAATGATGAAGATCGCGACGTTTTCTCCCCTCATTTGCGTGGTTTATTTGGGGAAAAAAATATTCCTTTTTTTTATAAATAAAACAGGTGTAATGATTTCTTTTTAAATTTTATTTAAAAAAAAAAAGATGGTTGGGAATTTGTTGCTGGCGTGCAGTGCGAAGCCTGGGAAAAAGGGATATTTATAAACTGATAAAAATTTATTATTATTTCCGGTATTAATTAAAGCAGCCTGTAGAAATGAAACTGGTTTTTTGTTTCTCAGCTTTTGTTTTTTTTTTTTCGCTGAACTTGTAAATCTTAACGGAAACTATATTGGCCAAGATTATGTTTGGCTCAATTGTTTCATTTCATGTGTTTGTTTAATTTTACAGTCTTACACGTTTTTGTTAGAAAAGTTTTTGATATTTTCGTCACGTCCGTTTGTCAAGTTATTTGCCCTTTTTTGACAAACTAATTTGTCATTCTTGGCCATAATTGGCAAGCAATCAAAAACAGTTTATAAAGAACATTTTCGTAAATAAACTAACGTCTATGAAGAAAAAACAAAACTAATAAATTCTTATTTTCTAAACGCCATACGTAAGTGTGTGTCTGTGTGTGGGTGTGTTTGTGTGTGCATGTGTTTGTGTGTGAGTGCGTTTGAGTCCCACAAGTTGTGTTTTATCAGAAGCTCTCATAGATTTCGCCATGACCACTGAAATTTTTAATAATAAAATTTTTTTATTGTTTAGCCGTTTCTACATTCTTTCCCAGCACAGCCAATATTTTTTTCAACAAATTATTTAGAAATTGTTTTCATGTTTAAAAGAATTTTTAAATTATTTAGATTTCAATTATTGCGAGAATTCTTGTCATAGAAACCATTGATTTTATTGATGGAAGCAATAAAAAGGAGTGCAGTTCTCGTGGGATCTCTGTTTCCAACGAAATTTGTTCTTAATAAAAAAGTACATATTGTTGCACTAAAAGACTTGGGCAACAAACTTGTTGTAACAAAAAAATCCCATTTTGGGATTTGTTTAAAATTTGTTAGCGAGAGCATGCGTGAAGGTAAATTTCAACTCTCATTGTTATCACGCTTGTGCAAAAGTTTATAATGAGAAAAGTGGGCTGGATCACACCCATGGGGAGTGAATTAGACGTAATCACCTCCCAACTTTTTAACAGTTAAGTTCCCGTGATTCTGCAACACTGTGACTAAAAAAAGGGCACTGCCACGCCTACTCGAAGCATTTATCTCTTTTTGAACTTTTTTCTATTTAATCTATTCTTGTGAAACGTTTTGAATTTATTACATTGCAGCAGATATAAAAAAACACTGCGAAGAAATTAATGGGCAGTGCCACGCCTTCTTCAGATAAATACAAATTTTTCGCCACAAAAAAACACTGCGAAGAAATTAGTGAGTGCCACGCCTCTTTCAAATAAATACTATTTTTGGCCACTTTTAATGAATTGTTTCTTATGTAGCTGCGCATTAAAAAACTTTGTAAAATAGTGACAATTAAATTGGCCTGTGCCACGCCCACTTAAAGTAAATGCCCAAGCCCACTTGATATCCTTCTAACTAAATTCTTCTCGATTTTTATCAAGCTTATCAAGCTCAATGAATTGTTGCAGTGTTATAAAACTGTAATAAAAAAAGGTGGGCGTATTTGACTTTGATTTGATCGATTTCTAAGACACAGCAGCAGAGTTGCCACCGCTATGAAGAATTATGATAAGAGAAGTGGGCAGTGTCACGCCAATATTATTTAGCTTTCAATTAATTAATTAAACTTAACGATGTGAAATTTTGCTTAGGCCTTGAGAACCCATGATAGCACTACATTGTAGCTGAAAAGTGCTTAATGCCACGCCCACTTGATATATTTGTGGGCTTGTGTGTATGTTACCTTTTAAATTATTAACTGATTCTTATAAAACCTTTACTGCGAATTGAGTTGCTGTTAGTTCAAAGGAATGTAAATAAAAGGGAAGTGCCACGCCCACTTGATATGTGCATGTGTATATATCCTTTCAACTAAATTCTTCTCGATTTTTATGAAACTTTTCAAGCTTAATAAATTATTGTAGTCCTATAAAACTGTAATAAAAAAGGTGGGCGTGTTTAACTTTTATTTGATCGATTCCTAAGACACTCCAGTAGAGTGCCCACCGCTATGAAGAGTTATGACAAGCAAAGTCGGCTGTGTCACGCCCATATGATATAGTAAGAATTGTGTTTCAACTATTTGTGCTAAATTTAGCGATGTGAAACTTTGAACCCCTGATAGCACTACATTTTAGCTAAGAAGTGCTTAAAGCCACGCCCACTTGCTATATTTGTGTGCTTGTGTTTCCTTTTAAATTATTAATTAATTCTTGTAAAACTTTTGCTGCCAATTGAGTTGATACTAGTTAAAATACCTGTAATGAAAAGGGATGAGCCACGCCCATTTGCAAGATAAATACAAAACTTCTAACACTTTTATTTAATGGCTTTTTATGGTACCATGCAAATTCGCTGAACTCCCTCGACTATGAAAAAATGTTGACATGCAAAGTGGGCTGTGTCACACGCCCCTTTGATGTTAGAGTGCTAATTTAATGCTGTTTATTCAACTCGTTGTTATTAAGTTTTGCTTTCATTTGGATTCACCGTGATTATGATAATAAAAGATGAGAAATGCCACGCCTACTTGCAAAATTTTTCGTTTTAATTGTTTCAATTTAAGTAAAAATATAAGAATTTTTTGTTAAAATTAAAATATAAATTATAACGAAAAAGTGGGCAGTGCCAAGAGCCCATAATATTTAAATTCCTGTTCTTGAGCCCAATGAAAAGTTTTATATGAATTGAGAGTTTTTGAAATAAAAAAAAAATAGTTGTAAATAAACTCGTATTTTGGGCCCTCGATGACACAACATTATGTTTGGCAAAGAGAGACCAATTTTTCTTCCAACTACTGTCTGCCGCGTTTTCGAAGCTTTTCCTAGCTTCTGAAATTTATAAGATTTTGGTTTGTCCAACATAATTTTAAATATATAAAAAATGAAATGAAGAAAATTAATGCTGATTTGTTTTCTTGAAAAAAGTGCAACATTTTTTACACTTTTTAATAGAAAATGGCAACACTCTGTCATTTTAAAATAAAAAAATTATTAGAAATTATTTCAATATTCCTTAAGAAAACTAATATAAATTTAAGACTCCTTCAAACTGTCACAAATTAGAAAAGATGTGAAAAATGTTACACCTTTTTTACAAAAGAACACGCCTTAAGTCACATTTTACTCCTCCTCATACAAACTTAATATCTATTTGATTAGCGTGTAATTTGTGATCCATTTAAATGGAAACAAGTGACAGTTTTGATAAAATTGCAGGTGAATGTAAATGCACGTTATTCCTACAACGTCATTAAACTAATCAAACATCGAACCGCATGAAACATTTAAATTGCGTGCACTTGTCGTGTTTTTTGTGTTTGTATTTGTGGCGAGACAATCGAATACATTTGCTGTGCCACAAACACAAAACACTTTTAACAGCAGGAAACATAATTCATCTCATTCACATAATTCGGCTTGTATTTAACACCAACCAGCTCCTTTTTTTGTCCCAAAATTAATGAATATAAATGTAATTTATTGATGTTATTAACGGGCGAGCCATCATTAATTACTTGCATGTACAATTGCAACAATTTAACAGGGATAACCGAGAGCATTAGCGAAAAAAGAGAAGAGACGAAAAAGTGCAGCAAATTAAAAAGAAATTAAAAATGCAACCTGTTGGTTGGTTGGCTGCTGAATGCCAAATTAAGTACTTAAGCCGGCCTATCAGCCAGACCCAATAAATGAGTTCTTTCAGGTAAATGCTGAAATATCGTGATAAATGAACGTCCAACTGCAGGAGTGAAGCTGATAAAGACTACCTGCTGGTTGCGCGTTTGATTAAGACCAAAAATTTGACATGTGTAAAATTTTGTGACAAAAAACAAGATGCAAGTAGGAAAGTATTTAACAAAGAAAAATGCAGCATTAAGAAATAAATAAATTTTTGTGCTTAAAAAATATTTTTAGGCTTGGAAACTCAATTTGTACTGCTGTCCCAAAAATAAAAAAATGTCCTACACTGCAGAAAAGAACTTTTATTTTTTTTTCCTAGAAAAATTTCCTTTTTATTTGCTGCTATTTTCCAAACGGATTTAAATACTTTGAAATGAATACACAAATGTTGTCCCAGAAATTTAAGAATGGCCAACTCTACAAAAAAAAAAGACTTTTACATTTTTCCTAAAAAGATTTCCTTTTCATTTCCTGCTATTTTGAAATACGGATTTAAATACTTTAAAATAAATACACAAACAGAGGCTTATAAACTGCTTATAAACGGCTAATAAACTAGTTTATTACGCAACACAGCAGCCGAGGCGCACCATTAAACCTGTTTTTCAATGTGGAGTGCAAAAACTCCACTGCACAAATACTTTAATAATGAGAAGGAGACGAAAAAAAAGTTGCACAAAATTATAATGCCTGCAGATGTAATAAATTTAAATATTATTTTCATAACCAAAAATTAAATTGTACGCAAACTGGGACAGAGTTTAAAACAAACACACAGCGTTTTCCTTACGCTTGGCAGAAAAAAAATAAAATAAATAAAAATTAAAAAAATACAAGTTTCAGTTGGTGTTCGCACTTTTTTCTCACACATCAGCTAAACACATACAAAATGCTGCGGCCCGACATGGTCTGATGAGAAAAATTATTAAAAAGTACGCAGCCAGCCGGGCTTAAGTAAATTCGCCAAGAGATAAAAAAGAAAAAACAAAAAAAGTAATTCATTCATTGTTTTTTGTATCCTTGGGGAAGTAAAAATTGTTGTGGCCTGTTTGTTTGAGGCTGCCTCTCTCTTCCTCTCTCTCCCTCTCTCACCATCTCTGTTTGTGGATTTAAGAAAATTTCAATTTCTTTTTAACGTCGCTTTAAGCTAAAAGGTGTTCGGTAGTTGTTCTTTTAAAGGATCTTCTCGAAAGTTGAGCTGTTGTTGGTTTAAATGGCGAAATGATTAAATTGTTTGTGTGTGTGTGCGTGTGTTATTGTCGTTGATTGATTTGATTGGTCAGATGATTTCACTGCGCGAAATGTTTGGTAATAAGAAGCTGTTCGCCTGGGGTTTATGTACTCTTTAATTAATTATTATGACACGCTGGCCCAAAAGCAGATTAATAACAACAAAGTTATAACTGAAAAAACTTTAGTATTGCAACAACAAAACTTTTTTTCAGTTTTTAAAGAGTTAATATTTGTACTAAAACTTTTCTTAAAAAATACAATGCAATTGCATATCATCTGGGAAAATCTTGTTGAACAAAAATAACTGCAAACTATTTTAAAGAATTGCTAAAAAAATTCACATAAAAAAATTTATTTTTATTAATGTATTGTCCCAAAAAATCTATTTTGTTTAGTGGAATGGCCGTCTAATGCAAACAATTTTGCTTCCAACTACTGTTTGTTTTCTATCATTCTTGTCTTTGAAGCTTTTTTCAGCTTTTGAAATTTATTAGATATTTTTTGTCCAAAATAATTTTAAATATATAAAAAAATTAGATGCAAAAAATTAATGTTGATATCTTTTCTCTGTGCAACTAAATAACTCCTAAGAAATCTAAAGAAAAAAAAAACTTTCCAAAAAAAATTTCTTAGGAGTGCGAAATTTATTATAAAAAATTTAGTCCAAAACACCGTTCTGCATATTATGTAATAGTTATAGAGCCATTATCTTTCAATGTATATAAGAATATTGCATCTGAACCAACTTTCTATAAAAAAATTATTGTCCCAAAAACTTTTGTATAAAAAATAATGTCCCAAAAATTTTTTTTTTTTTAAAGACATGGTAATAAAAAAACTTATGTCAGATGAACTCTGAATATAAAAATATACTTTTTATAAAATTTAATAAAAAACTGTGTCCCAAAAATAAAGAAAACACTGTTGAAAAAAACCTTTCGCGCGAGTAATTATTAGTACAAAGTTACAAAATTAGTCCAAAACTTCGTCTTGCATTTTATCTAATAATTATAGTATCGTTGTCTCTCTATTTATGTAAAAAATTTACCGTCCCAATCATTTTATATAATAAGATTATATCGTTTTGTTGAAATATAACGTATGAGAATATATGATTTACAACAAGAAATAGTTTCGTGTAAAAAAAAATTTGTCCCAAAAAAAGTTTATAAAAAAATTTCTCCACAAAAAAATACAATATCGAATTTTAAAAATTCGTTTTCATTACACATTAAAAACAGGCTGTTTCATGAAAAAAATTGTCCCAATTATTATTTTTACAGAGAAGTTAGTCCCAAAAGGTAAATTTAAATAAAGATTTGTATTTTGAAAATGTAACTTCATTGTAGAATAAAGTTCATACAAATATATATGTAGATTCAACTTTTGTACAAAATTTGGGACATTTTGTTTTTTAGTTTTCTATATTTGAAATAATCTTAAAAGCTATTTTAGTATAAAAATTTTACAAAAAATATACTTGACTTTTTCAAATATACATGTCCCAAAAAATAATATATATTATAAATATATACATATATATATATATATATATATATATATATATATATATATACATACATACATATATATATATATGTATATATATATATATATATATATATATATATATATATATATGTATGTATATATATATATATATATATATATATATATATATATAAATTTGTGTATTTTATAATATTAAATATATTCTTAAAAGAAATTTTGTCACAAAATATAAATATTTTTATAAAATATTTGTCCCAATTTTTTTTTTACTCAAAATATTACCACCGAGTTTTTATATCGCATATAAAGCTTTAATCTCACAGGAGATTGTCCCAAAGAATATTTATATTTATGAAAAATGGTTGTCACAAAATGCTTTTACTCTGTTTTGCGAATTCTATTATAGGAAATTATATCTTTAAATTTGGTCCTCCACAGCATTGCTTCTTGAAGGTACTTAATAAGACTTTTACTTAATAGAAACTGTGTGTCCCAAAAATTATTTTAGTGCTGCACAGTATTTCAAATATTTTACTACACAATCATCTGCTGCTTTTAATATGAAATCCTTCCAAAATTATGTGGATATTGTGCAGCACTGCAGCATGCAGGACTATGGAACTTTGAATCAGTTAAACGTCGCTATAGTCGGTCTTCTCTTCCTACTCATCAGCAAATTATTTCAAATGAAGTGGACGTTACTTTTTTAGCAGCAACCTTTTTTTCGTTACACCGTCTTTCCACTTCATTCTAGCACGGAAACAAAACCTGACAACTGCTGACTCAACCACTGAATTAAGAATTTTTTTTTTCAACTGAAAAGACGTTAAGATGACTAACAGAACATTTCATACTCTTAACGCTTAACAAACACACACGAACGACTTCTGCAACGAACTTTACGTAAATAAATCCATTAAAAAAATTATAATAATTTCGAAGTAAATGGAATTTCAAATAACTTTAAGTTATTTTTAATGATTTTGTGCTCTATTAATTACAGTTGCGTGTTTAGCAAATTAAATGCAAATATTTCTTGCCAAGTGGAAATTAAAACTTAAAATTTAATTAACCAAAAAATGCACCCTTTGAAAAAATATTTGGTAATTAGCATTAACAACAATTGCAAATGAGTCTAAGAATTTCAGCAGCAGACAAAAACATTTCAGAAGAGCTCTCATAAATAAAACATTAAATTATTTCTCACTAATTTAGTAATCCCAGGCACAAAATTATAATTTTTGGCAATTTAAAGTAGAAAACGGAAAAAAAGAATTTCATAAAAAAATTATTACAAAAGTGATCTGGCGGACACGCGCACTTTCTTGTTCTTAATTAGGGGGACATTAAAGAAAGTTAAAAAGGAATAACCACTAATAACTGAGTTGGAAGTACAAAAATATTTAGTTCCAGTCCCGGCGATCATATTCATAATTGTATTCATGGGTGCAGGTGTGTGTGTGTGTGTGTGTGTGTGTGTGTGTGAGTGTGCGTGTGACAGCCAGGAATGTGCATGCGAGGCTAGCGAGTTGTCCCAACACACTTTTAACAGCCAGTCCCATTAAAAGTCACGTCAATGTTTGCCCAACGAAGCAAAAATTTGGGTTTTATTAATATTTTATTTTTTTATTTTGTATTAATTTTTTTTTTTTGGTAGACGTTTTTACAACATTCACGCAATTTTGTTGATTTTCGCCCTTCAGCTCTATTTGAAAGGAGGGAGTTTTCTTTTGGCAAATTTGTAGTTTCAATAACTGAAAGTAATTTTGTCATTTTCATTTAAAAAGAAACTCACAGCAGGCGAACAGGAACTTAAAATTCACGCTATTTCAAAATACAACAAAATCGTAATTTGAAATTGAATTTTTAAGACATTTTGGGACAGATTGCAAAAGAATATGTTGAAATGAAATAATTTGTTACAGCAAAATTTTTAGTTATTCAAATAAATATTATTCTTATCGATGTTCATACTTCCACGTGAAACCGTCCTACTCGATTTCGGCATATTAAAACGCCATAATGAACGTGTGGTGGCATTCGAAAACACATGTTCTGCTCTGCTATGTAAAATGTATTACTAAAACTGATATTAACTTTTCTTGAGCCTTAAAATAGTCCTCATGCTTTTCTGAATTAAAAATAATTTACGAACAATTGGCTAATGAAAATTAATGAATTTAATATTGCAGCCCATTTTTTTGTGGTACACAATTTAGTGTTTTATAGTACAACAATATTTTCAAAACAAAAATAATTTTAAAGATTATTTTGTGGAGATTTGCATAATATAACATACAAATTAATAGGGAGGCACAAAACAAGTATTTTGAAATTTTAAAAATTTGTTTGTTTTAAAGAAATTTATATTTTGCTTTGGCTTCCAAAATGTTTGAAATGGAAGCCAAGAGAGTGAAAATATTTGAAATTATATTTAACTTAAAGTGATTTACAAAATTAGGTTGTATATTTTATATGAAGTTATGCTGTTTTCTTTTCTAAAAATAATGCAACATTTCTTGCACTTTTTAATAGAAAACGGCAGCATTATGTGATTTGAAAATAGCAAATTTATTAGAAATTAATCCAACATGTTTTACGAAAAACTATTTCTAATTAAGAACGTCCTTAAACTGTTGCTTTCTTAGAGAAGTAGTGAGAAAATGTTATATGTTTTCCAGAAAAAAAAAACGTCATTAATGTCTGGCTACAGTGTGCCATAGCCGTCTTCATACAATTCAAATCGAGTTCAATTAAAACAAGTCTAATGAAAGAAATACGATTCAGCACACGTTTTTAAAGTTATTAAATTTTTTTATTTATTAAATATTTTAAATACAATAACAACTAAATTAAAGGATAATAGCAACAACGACCTTCACTTCTTTCAATGCAGCAGACATGCACCTAAAGAAGGAATCAAATCCACAATCTGGACGCAGGCTGATATCTGTCATTTTTCCTTATTCCCTTTTAATACAGAATTGTTTTTATGACAAATTAAAGTTTTTGTTAATTTTGCAATATTTTAATCCTGACACTATCATGTAGGTCCTTATTGCAGTTTTAACAAACATTTGAAATTGTCATACTGAATTTAAAAAAATATGTTTGTAAATTTACAAAATTTTCATATGAAACGAACTAAAGAAATTTCAATTTCCATTCTCTCTCGATTGTTTTTAAAAGAAAAATTAAATAAATATTTGGCGACATGAACTCAGGCCCCAATGAACTAAGGCCCTAAAGCAGAAATGAACTAACACCCCAATTTTTTACATTGATAAAACAACAACGACTTTGAGGCCTTAGTTCATGCCGCCAAATATTTAATACATGAAACAAAAATGCATTTTGAATGATACTGGTTCTCTCTTTTCTCTCTCTCTCTCTCTCTCTCTCTCTCAAGTAACAGCAGAAATATAATGAAAAATTAAATTAAACATGAAAATAAGCGAAATTAAATTTAAATATAGTGTTAAACAATATATTTCAATAATAATTTCTATTTAAGAAATCAAAAAAATTCTGTAGATTCTTTAGAATTTTATACAACAATTTTATTAGTGCTTTTCAGGCAGCTGCAAAATGCAATTTTTTATATATATAATTTTATTTCATATCTTATGCTTATTTACACAAAAATACCTTTCAAATTATGTATATTTGACTAACACTGTAGCACAATAAATTATTTAAAGGTGTACCACGAAAAAATGTGTTCAAATATTAAAGTCAACTATTTTCATTAGCCAATTATTTGAAAAGTGAGCTGAATATTTTAAAGCTCAAGAAATGTGAATATCAATTTTAGTAATTTATTTTACACAGCAGAGCAGAACAGCTGTTTTCGAATGCCACCACGCTTTCATCATCGCATATATATATTTTTTATTTATTAGCCCACGTTAGGTTTTTTGGGTCAATGTGATAAGAGTTTCTATTTTTACCAATTTTATTATAAAAAACTATACGACAACTGTACACAACTTGCTTTTGTTAAGTTCCTGTGTTGCCGTTTGTTTATTTTTTTCAGGTCCTGTTTTCTGAATTTTCTGTTCCAAACTTTTTTGGTTTCAACTTTTTTAAGTAGATATAATTTTGGTTTAGCACAAGCCAGAGCCTTATATTTTAGTTTTAAGGCTTGTCAATGCAACAATTTTTGAAAATATTGTTCAATTAAAACATTAATTAATTGTGCACAGATTTTAATTAACTTCTTTCTTGTTAATTAACCAACAATGCCCACAAAATAATGTTTTTTTAAATAAGACAAATTTATACGGAATCTTTGAAATTGTAGAAATTATTTTTATGAAAACTTTTGCTGCTGTCGCCAACTCTCTGTTTAACTCAAAGACCGCTTGGCTGTGCAAAATATGCAACAACCTGCCAGTGGGGGAAAAAATTCAACAAAAACTTAACACATGATGTCAAAAATCAACAGAAGGAATATGTTGTTATCAATAAAAATAATAATTTAAAAAATTATAAAAAAGAAAAAAAAAAAAGTCCAAGAGAAGGCAACGATAAAATTACAAACTTAAACTTGAAATGCTGCTCATTGAACGATTGCAAGTAACGGAGTGCTTAAGCACGCTCTGACTAACTGACTGACGGGCTGACTGACTGATGTGCTGGGCGGCTGATCATGGGTGTATGCACCTGAAAATAGTTGCCGCATTAAAAATCAGCCAAGAACTTCCCAGTGCCACAATAAAACGTTCAACATATGAAATTATTTAATAACCCAGCAAACAATTCAATTCGAATGCAAACAACAGATAAGAATTTTAATTTAAAAATAATAATAACAAAAATAAATAAGAAATATGTTAGGAAAAACGAGGTCAACAGGTTTTTTTTTTTAATATTAATTTTTTCATAAACAATTTGCTGGGTTATTCACCTGCAAAGCTCTCCTTTTTGTGGTCATTTTTTAGCCGTATATCTGTTGGGTTTCGGTATAATTTTTTAATGATAAAAAAAAATATTAAATATTTCTGTTGTGTTATTTTATATGGTTGTTGTTCTTGTTTTTTTTTCTATAAAATGTACGTACGATCTGTGGCAAATGCGCTCTGTCGTATGATTGTAAAGTTGCCATTTCAGTGCAACTGCTCAATCTGAAAGAAAGAAACACCAACGACATAATTTTACTGCTGCACTCTCTTGTTTTTGTTGTTGTTGTCTTTGTGTACAAATTAAATATTTAAAAATTGTTCTTTTTTATTTGCACAAGTTTGTTGGGGCCGTGGTAGGATTGATGACAAAAAAAAAAAACAGGGTGTTGCTGCTTTAGCGTGTTGTTGCATGGCTTTTGGACATTAAATGCTTCACTTATAACAGCAACGAATTATTGTTGAGACGACATTTTTTTTGGTTGCTGCATCATCATAATTTTTTCTCCTCTTGTTGCAAGTAAAGTCATTAACATTAACATGAAAATTGTGAATTAATCAAGAAAAGTTTGCTTGTGATAAAGTGAAGAAAACAACAACAACAACAACGATGCACAAAAAATATTTGGTAAATTTTTTTAAAGGCCACAAGAACTTTCTAAAATATAAAAAAATTAAATAAAAAAGCAACATGAAAATTTAAGTTTCAGTAAGTTTGTGACAAATGAAATGAAATATATTCTTTGGAAATATAAATAAACGAAAGACTTAAGCAACAAACTTGATAAAATAATAAAATTTTTAATATAAGTTTTTTCCGCAACAGAAAAATTCAAATTGGAAGGGTTTTATGACACTAAAGCAATCAATTAATTGGGGTTTCTTATCGATCAAATGAACGCGCGAATAATTAATCGAGTTAAAAATTTAATCGTATAATATTCGAATAATTTTATAATATTCGGTTACGCGAAAATTTAAATTTTTAGTCAGTTTTAGCAGCTTAAAAATGGTACCAAAAGTTAAATATATCAGAACAAAAATTTTATTCGAAATGGAGCAAAACAATTTACCAAAAAATATTTCATGGAATAAAAGGGGAAAACTTTTTAGAAAAGTGGCAACATATTTTTCTCAAAACAGGAATTTTCTAATGGCATAAAATTCCGATTGTTTATTAGCAAAATATTAAAACATGAATTTTTTTCAATCGATTATCTTTTAAACTACAAACGCAAACCCTGACACAAAACCATTTTTAGCTCTTGAAAAAAACTATCACTTTTGTTAAGTTTTAATTTCCCTTAAAATAGACGAGACTTAATTTGCAGTCGGGGCTGAAGGATATTGAACTTAAAATATAAAATTGATTTCCTTAAAATTTTTTGTGAATATGCAGAAAAATATATTTATTGTTTCCAACATTCCCCACTGTGCATCAGCAATAATTAATTTTTAATGTCTCAAATTGCGGCACTTTTCGGACTCACAGTCTTAACAAACTGCAGAAAGACTCAATTTTTTTTTTGGTATACCCCACTGTGCATCAGCCATATAAAATTTTTAAGTTATCAAATTTTGTCACTCCTCTGACTCAGAGGACAATTTTTAATAAATTGAAAAATAAATATCTAATTTTTATCCAACATTCCCTACTGTGCATCAGCAATAATAAATTTTTAATAACTCAAATTGTGCTACTTTTCGAACCCACATAACAGTGTCTTAGCAAACTTCTTAAAAATATCCATCTTTTTTTCAACATTCCCCACTGTGCGTCAGCTATAGTGAATTTTTAAAGTGTTGAATTGTGCCACTTTCGGAATCATACTTTTCGCAAACTGCAAAAAGATTTGAATGTTTGTTTAGTATATCCCACTGTGCATCAGCAATATTAAATTTATAGTGTCTCAAATTGTGCTACTTTTCGGACTCAAACTGCTATATATATAACAACAAACTGCTATATATATATATAAGGTTTTATCAATATTCCCCACTGTGCATAAGCAATAATAAATTTTTAATATCTCAAATTGTGTCACTCTTCGAATTCGCATGACACGTTTTTAGCAAACTGCAAAATATATGTCCACCTTTTTTTAACATTCGCCACTGTGCATCAACAATATTAAATTTTTAATCTCTCAAATCGCATCGCTCCTCAGGCTCACACTACACTTTCTATCAAACTGCAGAAATATTTTCATTTTATTAATATTCCTCACTGTGCATCCGCAATAAAAAATTCTTAAAGTCTAAAATTGTGTCGGTCTTCGAACTCTCACGACACCTCTTTAGCCAACAGCAAAATAAATATCCGTCTTTTTTCCAACGTTCCCCATAGTGCATCAGAAATTTTAAATTTTAAATTTTAAATTTCTTAAATTGTGTAATTTTTCGGACTCACAGAACACTCTTTTAGCAAATTGCAAAACGATTTAAATTTTTTGTAAAACTCCCCACTGTGCATCAGCAATATTAAATGTATAGTGACCCAAATTGTGCCACTCCTCGCACTCACAGGACACCTTTTTGGCAACTGAAAAATATATCGATCTCTGTTTTTTTGTTGCTAAAAATAGTTGCCTTTAAAGATATTTTTGTAAGACTGCCGTATTTAAAAAATAAATATTTTCATTAAATTCGAAAAAATAGTTTTTCTAAAGCCGCGTTTTTATCGTAAAATATACTGAATTTTTCAAAACCCTATAGAATTGAAATTGTTCTCTAAAACAAAAGACTTAAGCAACAAACCGTTTCCAATAGAATATATTCTGTGACAAGAAATAATTCCCACATTTTCCAAATTTTCTTGATGCTGTTGTTGTTATTGTTTCTATTATTTTTTTGCAGTTACAAGCAAAAACGACTGAAGACTTCCCAAAAAACATGTGAAAGTATGAATCAGCAGTACGAACGTTTTTATAATCCAGGGAATACATTCAAAACACCTGCATCAATAATCCCGTATTCAGTATCCTTTTCACAGCATTTCATATTCTAGTTTATTTAATATTTTTTTTATTTTTTTTGTTTGTTTTAAACTAAAAGAGAGAACATCTTAACAGGTAATTTTTGCTAAAAGAAAGGCTGAATTATTTTATTTTTTTTTGCTGTAGGAAATCACTGTCACTGAGAATATTTTTCTGTGCAGGATATGCCAGGCTATTGATTTAAAGGAATAGCCACATGGAATGATCTGTTGGTTGTAAGAGTTTTTTAACAAAAGGAGTGTAAAAAGGACGCTGAAAGTACAAATTGGCTGGTGTAAAATTGATTGGATGATACCTGTTGTATTGATGTTTTGAACTGAAAGGACTTCTTTTTGTTTTTTTTTTTAATTATCGTCTGTTAGTTTTTCTTTTACAAAATTTATGTTTTTATTGGCTTAAATGTGTGACTATTTCTTTTGGGAATGTTGTACTGCATCTGCAGCTTTAAAATTACTTGGAATTAACTCTATTATGTTGAATAAAATGAGATGTTACAGTTTGTCACAAATTAAGGCTTTTCTAAGGCAGACGGGCATGTCCTGAAAATTGTCCACTTAACTCATACTTCCCTGTCTCTCGATACGGGATTTATCAGGAGCTTTGAAGCTCAAGTATTTAAGTATTTTGCGGGCTTACAAGCGCAAGTATTTAACCAAATTTGCCAGTGAGCCGGGGCTTGATTCCCGAAGGACTCTGGGGCTTCAGAAGACAAGTAATACTATTAACAAGCTGCGTTTAAATTAAAAAAAAAATGTGTTTTTATTAAAAACAAGACTATAAATCGCCTATTATCTGAAGGCACAAGATTATAATTTTATTTGAAATACTGGATTTAATAAAAAGAAAATCTCTCTCACACACACATCAGCATATTCATGAAATTAAAAGTGGAAACACATGCGAGGGCCTTTAAACTAAATTTTCTTATTTCTTTCCCAATGTTAAAGCGAAACTATATCCTCCAGCTAAACTGTTGACATCATCTTCGACATTAAACAACTGCAACTTTAAACAACATCTTCATCTCATTTCTCATCGCAACCGGCCGTGGTTATAATCAGCGAAACAAACAAAAAAAAAGTAAAAACTTGTCAATTCAGAAATAAATAAATAAAAAACAGATCTAGATTTAAGGCAAAGAAGTAGAAGAAGAAGAAGAGAAAACCTACTAAGTGAAAAGATATATAATTGAAAATTAAGTCGTAATAATGTCGCAACTAACGTTAATGGAAAACTAAAAACGGCAGCCACACAACAGCTACTGACTGAATTGGAACAGAAAAAAATTGAGGAACAAAAAAATAAAAAAAAGAAACAAATCGAGTGCCCGTAAAAAGGTGAAAAGTAAATACAAGCGAAGCTGGAAGTCGCAAGTGTTTGTAAATCAAAAAGTCAAATATTTGCACTCGAAAAACACTCTCGTACAGCGCTGGGAAATCTCCAGCTGAAGATTAAAGGAAATTGAAACTCGTTAGACACTTTTCACTGCAGCGCGATACTCGCACATACGCGCACATGCGCAGCACAACAAGGCAACAACAACTTAATCAAGTCTCAATTGACGTTACGAGACTCTTTTTAGGCAAATAAAAATTGTTAAGAAATACAATTACATGTTTGCACACACACACACACAGACACATGCGCACAAATACACTGAATCAAAAAAACATAGAAGATTAAGATATTAAACGATGACGGCAGCAACAACAGCAACATCTTTTACACAAACAATAACAGCAGCGTCGTAATAATTACGCCAAATATAAACCCGGCCAATACAAAATGTACGACAAACTTGTTAGTTAATTATGTTAACAACGATTACAAAAACAACAACAACAACAAAATAAACAAAAACAAAATATGAAGGAAAAACATCAGAGCGGGAAATCTACAGCCGGTCCATGACAAAAAAAAAAAGTTAATCGCTTTATTTGATCTTAATCGAAGAGCCAATTTTAATGATTAACTGAAATTTCTCTTTAATAATAAACGAATATTTTTTCCCAATATTTTCGATCAATATTCTCGGCCAACTACTAAACATATTGACCAGCTCCTCAGCTACTTGACTAAAATTATTTGCGGGAATAAAAATTCGGTACAAAAATGTTATCGATTAATAATCGAATAATTTTATATTAGCTTTATATGATTCCGTTAATCGATTATTTTTTTTATTCGGTTAATCGAATAGTTTTATTTTATTCGGTTAATTGAATAGTTATATATATATATATATATATATATATATATATATATATATATATATATATTATTCGGTTAATCGAAAAATTTTATCTTATTCGGTTAGTCGAATAGTTTTATATTACTCGATTAATCGAATAATTTTATATTATTCGGTTAAGCGAATAGTCTTATATGATGTGGTTAATCGAATAATTTGATATGATGCGCTTAATCGAATATTTTTATATTATTCAGTTAATCGAATATATTTATACGATTCGATTAGGCGAATAATTTTATTATATTATGTTAATCGAATAATATTATATTATGCGGTTAATCGAATAGTTTCATAATATTTGTTTAATCGAATATATTTATACGATTCGGTCAATCGAATAATTTTATATTACTCGATTAATCGGATAGTCTTATTACATTCTGTTAATCGAATAATATTATATTATGCGGTTAAACGAATAGCTTTATACCATCCTGTTAATCGAATAGTTTTGCATAATTCTGTTAATCGAATAATTTTTATATGATTCGATTAATCGAATAGCTTTATATCATCCTGGTTGTCGAATAGTTTTATTTTATTTGTTTAATCGAATAGTTTAATATCAGGCCGTTAATCGAATAATTTTATACTATTCGTTCAATCAAATAGTTGAATATTATTCGGTTAATTGTTTTTTTTAATTTCAGTAATTTAAAAATAATCCCAAAACTCGATTTCTTAAATTAAACATTTTTTTAAAAAGTTTTACAACAATTTAACAAAATCTACTTCATGTAACGAAAGATTAAAACTTTAAAAAAATTAATCAAATTTAAGGTTTTCTTTTAAAATAATTTTTTTTTAAAGTGTTTCCAGTTCCGAATTTCAAAGACATTTTTTATTTTGTTTCGATGAAACTTGATTTAGATCCATTCACTTATTGTTGACCTACAAGAGATTAAATTTCAACTAGTTGTGTATACGTACCGATTAATTCAACGAATAATTTTGTTTGTGGTAAAAATTTAATCGAATACTAATCGAATCATTTAATATTATTCCTTTAATCGAATAATTAAGAGGAGACTTAAAACTATTACAGATCTTATTTGAAAAAAATTGTTAATCGCTTAACATTAATCGATTAATACAATTCTTTGAATACCCTACTGGCTGCAAATGTCGCCCTGCCGCCAGCTATTTATGGTCTGTTTGCTATCATTCTCGGTCAGGTATTAAACACATTGACTACAGCAGGCTACAAGGCTACACGACTAAAACGGTCGCTTGTTACCCGGGTTTTCAATTAATCGAATAATTACTTCATTGAATAATAATCGAACAATATGATTCGATTAGGTTAATCGAATAAATTTATATCATTCTGCTAATCAAATAGTTTTATATTATTTGGTTAATGGAATAATTTACTACGGGCGTATTCAATTATTTTTGTATTGAGCGAATAATTTTTTTTTTGTGGTAAAAATTTAATCGACTAATAATCGAATAGTTTAATGTAATTCGGTTAGTCGAATATATTTAATTCCTTCTAGTTGATTAGCTTCAAAATAACTGAAAACATTAGATATTTTAAAACAAAGATTTTGTTTAAAAATTGTGAAACGCTAAACTTTAATCGATTAATCCAACAACTTTTTAATCTTCTGTGAAATTCTGTATAAAATCTACTGTATACGAATTTCGCTCTGTTGCCGAATATTTATAATAAATTTTTTATTATTCCAGGCCAAGTTCTGAACACATTTACTACTGCAGACTTCACGGCTGCACGAATACAAAAAAATATATATATATATATATATCGCCCTGCAGCCAGCTGTTTATGATGTGTTTGTTAATATTTTCGAATCGTTGTTATTATTATAAACGCCTGCATGTTCTTTCTGATATCCGTTTAGTCGTCAATTTTTTTATATAAAAACGATAGTGCTGTGGTTTTCTCTGTCCCATTAGGAGCCTGCATTCCCATCACTGGTCCACGTAGGGTACCGCAACGCTCGCTGTGTGCTAGCAAATATTCCAATATCTGGTTCAATATAAACAACAAGAGTTAAACAGTGAAACCTGCTCTGCTTATTACGATCTTTAATTGTTGGTTCTTGTTGAATATGCTGCATCCAGACGTTTCCGCTCCTGCTCTCCTGCACGCTCATCATCTCCGACAGAACACTAACAGTTTCTGTAAATATTTATTCCCATATTCCCTGTACTTGAGCTGAAATTATATATCTCGTCTTGCCTGGGCCTAAGCAAATACAATATCGCTCTTGTAAAAATACTCGTCTTTTGAAATAAAAAGATCTGCCTGTTGTGTGTGTTTGTGTGTTTTGATTTAGACCGGAGAGAAGGTGTTAACTAAATCATTCTACATTCAGCTTGTTTGGTCTTGATGTCTTCATACCATTTTTCTTTTGCTTTTAATCTCTGTTATAGGCCGTATTAAAAATTGCTGGCGATTATTAAAACGAGTCGTGTTGGCCATGTAAATAACACTGTTTGCAAGAGGATAATAATCGCAATATCTTGCCATTGGCAGGACCTGCGCAGCTAATAAGAGTTGAAGTTGTTGCTGCTTTAAAAATGATTTTAATCCAGCGGGAGTAGTTGGCACAACTATTGAGTCTATTATTAGCAAACAGGACAGGAGCTGCTTTTGTCAGGACTCTGTCAAACTCCGAGTAGGACATCATGCAAAAGGAAAAAAATATTAAATTACATTTGAAAATTATGTGACTGGTGGAAGAAACTAAATCTTATTTAACAACAACATCCAACGGGCTTGTGGGAAATGGTGTTAACATATCTGACGCTTCTCAACTTTGTTTATATGCTGCTGCTGCAGTCACAGCTCGCAATTAGTCTCACTATTAGTTTTAATAAACTTTTCTCGTTTTCATTCCATTATTTAAGCCCCGTCTCGTATATAACCTGAAACTGCATGTGGCGTTCTCTGTGGTCCCAAACCGGAAAATAGTCCCTGTAGAAATATTTGCATGTTCAGCAAGTCTTTTTCTTGTTTCATTTTCTTATTTCGTCTCCGTCATCATCTGTTGCAGTTCCGTCGTCACAACTTTGCACTGGGGAATTAGTTGTTGCAGTTGAATGTTGTTGGTTTAGAGAAATGTTCTTTCTTGCAACATGCATCGGCTTGGCTTGTCATGCCGTGGCATGTCTATGAGGTTTTTAGTGTTGCTATTTAAGTGTTAACTATAAAAGCGTTATTAAGTGTTGGAAGAGGTGACTGGCTGGTGGCTTTTTCCTCAATTTTTTTGTTTTTGTTTGTTTTGCTTTCCTTTTAACAACATGCTGTGCTCTATATTCTAGATAATTTTTTTCTTTTCTTTCGGAGTTGGCATTTCGATATGAAGCAGACTATGAAATTAAAAAAATGGGAAAAAAAGAAAGAGAAAAAATAGTCTACCGGTTATTTAGTGTTAATTGATTAGGCGTTAACAATGGCTTTAATAGATTTTTATTGATGGTTTATAGATAATTTATGGGAAAACAAGTTGGACTTAAACAACAAATCATAATATTTATGGCTCTCCATGTCTGTTGTGCTCCTCATTTATTTACACGCGGTTTCGGTGTATAATTATCGTGTAGAAAATAATTGTTAGTTTATGTTTGCATACAGATTTTCTACAATGTTGTTTGATCATGATTTTGTCATACTAAAAAATCAGGATTGAAACTCAATTCATTTTCTGAAACATAAAATAATTTTCATATATATCTTTTAGCCCATTATTATGTTATCGAAACTGTCAGATATGTTCAGCTTTTTGCAGCCATCTAATCAAAATTATTTTTAATAATTCTATTAAATGAAAAATTAACATTAAATGTTTAAGAAGATAATGACACAGAAACAATATCTCACTTGTCTGTGTTGTTGTCAAAGAGTTGCATGTTTAAAAAATAAAATATACAACAACAACAAAGTCATAACAGTTTATGATGTTGGCTAGAATACAAGCAGAGAAAGAAAATTAAATTGGAAATAGTAACCACAAAGTTGAGTTTTAAAATAAAAGCTTTTTCCTACACCCTACAGACTACGTGAGCATTAACAAAACAGATCCTTCAAATTGGAAGCAAAAAAAAGTTCGTTCATTCTTAATATTAATAAAACAGGACATACTTATATCATTATCGTAAACAGTATAATACTTCAAAGTGGGATTTTCCCCAAAAAGTACTTTTCACAAGAAGTACTTAAAACAAAAAGTACAAATTAATAAAGAACTTTTTATAAGAAGAAGGTATTTAAAAAAGTACTTTTCGAAAATGTACCTATTAAAAAAGTATCTATGTGAAAAGTACTTTGTATAAAAAGTATTAAATTCCTTTTATAATTAAGGTATAAGTAAAGTATAATTAAATAAAGAACTTTTAATAAACAGAAGCTATTGAAAAAAGTACTATTTAAAACTGTACCTACTAAAAAAGTATGTATGTAAATAGTACTTTATGTAAGAATTAGCTTGCATACTACATTTCTCTTATAAAGAGTACCTTTTCTAAAAATTACTTTTCATAAAAGTAACTTATAGAAAAAGTACCTCATGGGAAAAGAGTACTAACTACAATTTAACACAGAACTTTTTATAACAAAAACCTTTTTAAGAAAGTACTTTTCGAAAATGTACCTGTAAAAAAGTATCTATGTAAAAAGTACTTTTTATAAAAAGTACTAAGTACCTCTTATAATTAAAGTATAAATATAGTACAATTTTATAAAGAACTTTTAATAAACCGAAGCTATTTACAAAAGTACTATTTAAAAGTGTACCTATCAAAAAAGCATCCATGTAAAAAGTACTTTGTTTAAAAAGTTCTAAATTCCTCTTATAATTAATATGATTTAATAAGGTACTTTTAATAAACAGAAGCTGTTAAGAAAAGTACTATTTGAAAGTTCACTTATCAAAAAAGCATCCATGTAAAAAGTACCTTGCATGCTAAATTTCTCTTATAAAGAGTACCTTTTCTAAAAATTACTTTTCATAAAAGTAACTTATAGAAAAAGTACCTCATGGGAAAAGAGTACTAACAACAATTTGACACAGAACTTTTTATAACAAAAAGCTATTTAAGAAAGTACTTTTCGAAAATGTACCTGTAAAAAAGTATCTATGTAAAAATACTTTTTATAAAAATTGCTAAGTTCCTCTTAATTAAAGTATAAATAATGTACAATTTTATAAAGAACTTTTAATAAGCAGAAGCTATTTAAAAAGGTACTTTTTAAAAAAGTACTTATTAAAAAGTATCTATTTAAATAGTACTTTATATAAGAAGCCGCTTGCATATTAAATTTCTCTTATAAAAAGTTCTTTTTCTAAAAATTACTTTTTATAAAAGTAGTTCTTATAAAAAGTACCTCGTGTGAAAAGTACCTTTAATAAAAATTACCTTAAAAAAAAAACTTCTAATGCAAAGTATCTTTTGTAAAAATTACTTATCACAAAAAGCGCCTTTTACAAAATTGCTTTTTATAAAAGGAAGCTATTCAAAGAAGTACTTTAGAAGTACTTTTTAAAAATGTAGCCATTAAAAAAGTACCTTTTGCAAAAAGTACTTTTTCAAAAAAGTGTTTTTATTTTCCTTTTCTCAAAAGTACCTTTAATAAAAGTGCCTTTTATGATAAGTAATTTTGAAAAAAATTACTTTTGAAAAAGTACCTTTAAAAAAGTGTCTTTAGTAAAAGCAGTTTTAAAAGGAACTGACATTTTACAGAAAGTAAAACTTGTTAAAAATTTAAATTCTTAAAAAAGTTTTTCTGAAAAATACTGTTTATTTGTGTTATTATATTGAAATAACTTTTGTTTCTCTTTAAAGTCTCTTTTAAAAATGCGGATTTATAAATTGATTTTTTATAAAAATCGTGTCTTGCAACTGAACATTTTAAATTTATTCATGCAGGGTGTACGATTCGTCCTCCAATACCAACGAGAACAGACAAAATTGTGTATGACAAAAATTGACAAGCAGATCTAGATTTTAATAGTCGTTCTAACAATTTCTTATTTAATTTTATTACGAGGTCAATTAAAAAGTCTTTTTAGGAAAACTGAAGTTTTCACAAGCAGCGTTAGTACCATCATACACAAGCCAAGTTTATTTATACTTCTCGAATGCAACTTTCAAATAAATTTAGATGACTTTAAATGTGGGGCACAGGATCAGCTCGGAATAATTGTCGGTTTTTAACTGCTCGAAGAACGAAGTAATTATTCTCATGTTATCGATAGTGAGAAAAGAAATCTTCAAGAGGAATTTTATGTTCATTTTTAGATATGAAATCTCCCGGGATTTTGTTATAATTTTTCAAACACTTATGGGGTTTCCCTCGTATTCAACTTGGCCTTGCATCTCATGAGAAAATACGTGAACACACGAGTGAGTGTTGAAGAAAAGAAATTATTTTGTTAAACTGTTTCCGAGATATTTTTTCGTTCGTTCATAAAACTGAACTACATAAATATTAAAGCCATAATTGCCACTTTTGCTGCCGCCGCTGCTGCTGCGGCTGCTGCTGCTGCCAATCTTGTTAAAGGCAATAAAACTTAAAGTCATAAAACTACAACAACTTGTGCTCATTGACACTTTGGAGTTGTTGAACTGAGAAAAAAAGAGCACGACTGACAAAAATCTTCACAAAAAATTAAAAAAAAAATTTATTAAAATGGAATTAATGAAAAAGTTGGGTAAATTTTAGTCATAAATTTTGTTAAAGATTTTGCGTTTCTTTATGTTAAATCTAAATTGTAACCCATTTTAACTTCAGTGTGTTAGACTGAAATGACGAAAGTCCACTCATGTGTCAAACGTGTTAATTACGGCCAATTCGGAATGATGGAAAAAAGTTGGTGTTGACTTTTAGAAAAAAAAGCAATAAAAAACAGAGAAAATCTGTGCGTTAAAGGTTACGAAGATGTTGCTGATGACGATTTTATATAATTCTATATTTTTAAGGGGGATTTTCTTTAGCGACGGCGAGCAAACTGTGAGTTGAAATGGAGCAAACAGAACTGTTTTTATTGTTTGTAAAAATATCCTTTTATAAAATGTACCTTGTATGAAACGTACCATATAAAAAAAATGCATTTGATGAAAAGTATCTCTTACAAAAAGTACCTTTTAAGAAAAATACCTGTTAAAGATAATGCCTTTTCAAAATAGTACCTTTTATAAAAGAAACTGATTAAAGTAACTTTTATAGAAAATACTTTCTATAAAAAGTATCTTTCATAAAAAGTACAATTTATAAAAAGTACAATTTATAAAAAGTACTCTTGGTATAATTTACTTGTTATAAAATAGACCTTCTATAAAATATAACATATATAAAACATGCCTTTTAAGAATAGTACATTTTATAATAAGTACCGTTTATAAAAAGTACCTTTTTTAAAAAGTACCTTTTATAAGAAGTACCTTTAAAGAAGAGTACCTGTTATAAATAGTACAGTAGTAAAAAGTTCCTTTTATAAAAAATTTCTTTTAAGAAAAGTAGCTGTTACAAAAAGTACCTTTTGAGGAGAGTGCCTTTTATGAAAGTGCCTTTTATACAAAGTACTTTCTGTAAAATGTATCTTTCATAAAAAGTTCCTGTTACAAAGAGTACAATAAAATGTGCCTTTTATTAAATTTGCCATATATGAAAAGTGCCCTTTTAAAAAAGTACCTTATTTTAAAAAGCTTCTATTGTAAAAAATACATTAAAAAGTGCTTTTTATAAAGAACTTTTATTAAGAACACCTTTTATTAAAAGAACATTTTTGGAAAACCATTTTCTACGAAAGAAACAGTGCACAAAAAAGTGCCTGTTATTAAAAATACTTTTTGTAAATAGTACTTTAATGAAAAAAATTTTTTATTGAAAGAACTTGTTTAAAAAATTTCCTTCTATTAAAAGTAACTTCTATTAAAGTACCTTCTATAAAATTCTTTTTTTTTTTTTTTTTTTTTGTATATAGTTACTTTTCTAAAAAGAACGTTTTGCTAAAATTACGTTTAGTTTAAAGTACCTTCTCTCAAACGTTCCTGTTGTAGTCAGTACGTTTTGTGAAAAGTTAAATCTATAAAAATATATTGTGCAAAAATTATTTTGTACAAAAAGTAACATTTATAAAAAGTACTATTTACAAAAAATACTATTTATAAAAGTATATTTTGTAAAAAAACTTCTAAAAAAGTGCTTTTATATAAAGTACTATGTATAAAAATTATATTTTATAAAAAGTACCTTGTATAAAAAGTACCTTTTATAAAGACTGCTTTTTATAAAAAAGTACTTTTTAACTTTTGTAAAGAGTATTTTTTGACAGAAAATTTCCTTATCTGTTATAAAAATTACCTTTTATAAAAAGTACCTTTTATAAAAATTACCTTTTATAAAAAGTACCTTTTATAAAAAGTACCTGATATAAAAAGTACCTGGTATAAAAAGTACCTATCACAAAAAGTATTTTTCATAATAATTATTTTTTACATGAATTTACTCAGGTGTTACAGAAAGTACTTTTCAATGGCACCAATTATTCTAAAAGTGTTGTTTGTGGTGAACCAGAGAGCACTGCAGTCATTGAAAATATCGGCACAGACTGAATAGCAAAAAAGTCAATATAAATATTTCCACCAACATTAAGAACACCCTTTAAATAAAAAAAGAAGAAAATCATTTTACCTGACTATTCCATGAAAACTGAATTCGTTGTCGTTGTTTTTTTATATTTTTTATTTTTATTATTTTCATCTGCTCGACTGCTGTCGTAAGAGGTCAAGTGCGTTTTTAATCTTTACGGTTTTAAGTACAATAATTAGACGAGTTTTTTTTTTTTGAAATATTTCCATCTGCTTCTTTCTTAATGGAGATTTAAGAAAAAAAACGAACTTGAAACGAAGGAAAACTGTTTGTTTCAGATGTTTTCAGTTTCAAAGAATGGAACATTTTTTTGAATTAATCACGTGGCTTCAAAAGTGCAATGAAATGGGTTTTGTTAGATTAAAAATTAATAAAAAATAAATAAATAGTTAAATTTATAATAAAAACTTTAATAAAAAATAGTGGATTATTTATTTTTAAGCCAAAATTATGGCCACCTTCGAAAACGTTACCCAGTTGTTGGATTTATTCTAGTTCTTTAATAAGCTTTTCTTATTAATTTTTGTGCAAAATTTCATCATTCACCCCCACTGTGCGATACTGTTATTAATTAATTTTCATGTCCCCAAGAATTCTACTAAACTTTTCAAACCCACCTCAACTATGATTGAGTTCATAAATAAAAATACGAAATTATTATTTCATGAGGCATCGTAAAAAATGACTTTCAAATTTTTTTTGTGAAAAAAACTCTTCAAAATTATTCGCTTTTTTTTCTTACCTGCCATTTTTAATTCTAACACGAGAACATTTTCATGCAAATTGCTTGTGTTTCAGGTTGTATAAATTCCAGTTTTTTTTTTTAAATAATAATTCTAAAAACTAAATAAATTGTAAAAAGCAAATAAATGTGCAACAAACAACAACAACAACAGCAGCAGCAGCAGCAAAAATATTTGCTAAAGTTTAAAGCAGCCGTACTGGTGACATCGATGAGCATCTTCAAAAGCTTTTTTTGGGATTTTTGTTTGCTTTTTTTTGTTTTTCGTTGCCATTATTTATAGACGTTGCATGATTTTACTAAATCAGATAAAATCGGTTGTAATGCGAAGCGACATTTTAAGCAAATTCGTTTAAAGTGGACACTTTGTAACATGGACGAATGGCTAAGCAATTATGTCGGAGTAGGAAGACCAGGTTGAGGTAGTGGATTTCTATTTAGCAAAACAACTCTCCCTCTCTCTCTCTCTCTCTCTCTCTCTCTCTTTTCTATAATTTCTTTTTTTTTAATTTCTAGGTTTAGTAAAAAGATCTCTTGCACCGAATAATTTGTTTCACCCTGGCCTACACATTAAAAGCCAAAACTGTTAATAAGAAAAGTATTTCTATAAAATCTTGAATCCCAAACCTGAAATGCATTTAAAACTACTGAAGTCTTGGTTTTGCTGCAAAACAATAAATAATTTATTTGTTCTTTTATTTTAATTTTCATGAACTTTCCATAAATTTTCCATGATTTTTCCAAAGAAACCTAAAATCCATGTCTGAGACAAGACAAAAAAATTTGACAATGAAAGAGACAATTGAACAGCACACAACGGCAACAACAGCAACAACAACATTGTTGCCAAAATAGCGTGAATTTTGTTTTTAGCACATCTCTGAACAATTGAAGTGTTTGTTAAAACAGCAAGAGATTTTTATAAAAACAAATTTTTTGTTGTTGTAAACTTTCAAGGGAATTGTAAATCGTACAAAGATTTTTTTCCTCTTCTAGTGGCTACACAATTTCAAGATTACAAAAGCGAAACAAATTTTGTTGTTTAAAAAAAATATTTAAAATAAAAAAAAAGAATTCAATTAAGTGTAAACAAAAAGTATGTTGCTTAAGTCTTTCGTTTTTATCTCACGCATATAAATTTTGTTTTGTTTTTTTTTGTTTTTGAGTTACTGTAATAAAATTCCCTTCTTTTTTATAATAATTTCTACAATCTTTCTGATCTGGAATAATTTTATTTGTTATTTGCAAATTAGTTGTTTTTGTTTAGTGTTTCCATTCAGTTTCCATCACACTGTCAATCACAAGACCCCGGGCTGGCAATTACATTTCTTTTTTTGTGTGTAAAATGATAATTAAGTTTTGTAATGAACAGCTCAAGCTTTAAGCCAATTATAGTTTCAAAGAAATTATAAATTTTGGCCACCACATAATTGAGTTATTAAGTTGATTTCTAATTTAGTTTTCTTTTAAATATTTTCTTAAAGACCACACGCAATCCCAGTTACAGTTCATGGCTGACAGTTGACTGGTGATCTGTTAGTTTGTTATCATTCTCAGCTCACACTACAGTTATTGTGGGGCCATTTAAGTGGGGCAATGTGTTTGTACTCGCTCTTGAATTTTTAAATAACATTTTTATATTCGGTTGAAATCGTAAGAGAATAAGGCTCTTCCATATGACAGTGTCCTGAAAAATCCTTGACTTATTGGAAGAAAAAAATTTTTTATTTTTTCGAAGCATAATTTTGGGGAAAAACTATTTCCCTTACTACTGCTGCTCATATAGTTTTCGTTCAAATGAAATATTGTAAAAAGTAGACAACGTATCCTTGGTCCTGTTGAAGTTGAGCTTTGCCAAGTCCTTAAAAGCATAATAATATTAAAGTTTTTCATGCACTCCGAGCATGCTTTTTGGCTTAAAACAATAACTGCAAAAAAAGGATATATGGGTGGCTCGCATATCCTTAAACTGATAGCAACAGAATTCTACACAGGCCAAGAAAAAATAATTTGGGAAATTGTTACGAAATTTCACAGCATTCTGACAACAATTGATCATGCTTTTCGGCTTAAAACAATAACTGCAAAATATGCCTGGCTCGCATATCCTTAAACTGATAGCAACAGAATTCAACACAGGCCAAGAAAACATAATTTGGGAAATTGTTATGAAATTTTACAGCATTCTGAACACAATTGATCATGCTTTTCGGCTTAAAATAATAACTGCAAAAAAAGGATATATGGGTGGCTCGCATATCCTTACACCGATTGTAACAGAATTCAGCACAAGCCAAGAAAATATAATTTGGGAAATTGTTATGAAATTTCACAGCATTCTGATAACAATTGATCATGATTTTCGGCTTAAAACAATAATTGCAAAAAAAATTTTAAATTTCGAAAAAGGACATGTGGGAGGTATACATATCCTGGCAGTTATTGATATAAAATTTCTCACAGACTCTTGCAACTTAATTCAACATTTCGCTATAAGGTTTCATGATGACCTATTTTTAACTAAAATATAATATTTATTCTAAAGGATATATGATATAAGGATGTGTTATTTTTACGACTTCAATGAAATGGCGAAATTTTATTGCTACTTTAAAACTGTTGAGTGAAATTAAGAGAAACTTCAAACTAAATAATATATTTCAGAAGAAGGACATTCGGGCGATATTGATTTTCTGGCACTAATTGAAATGAAATTTCTCACAGAGCCTTATAGCATAATTTTACCTGTCGCTGTAAAATTTTGGGGCATTCCGACAATAATTGCTGCTTATATTCCACATATCACATTAACTACATCTCAACGATGACTAATTTTTCCTGTCGATTGTAATTAAATGAGTCAGTTCCAATAACATATATGACGTTTAAGTAGTTGTAATAAATATCTTAGCTGAAATTATATGTTTTAGAAAAAGGACATTCGGGCGGTATTGATTTTCTTGCATCTATCGAACTGAAATTTGGCACAGTGCCTTGCGGCATAATTTTCCCTGTCGCTGTAAGACTTTGTGACTTGCTGACAATAATTGTAGATTAAATTCTATATATCACATTAAGGACATCCCAAAGATGTCAAATATTTTTTTTTCGATTACAAGAAAATGAGACAGTTCGAATGTCATATATGACGTTGAAGTAATTGTAATAAAATTCTTAGCTGAAATTATAAGTTCCAGAAAAAGGACATTCGGGCGGTATTAATTTTCTTGCATCTATCGAACTGAAATCTTGCACAGTGCTTTGCAGCATAATTTTACATGTCGCTATGTATATTTTTTTATCATTCTATTCAATTCTGGCTAAAATTTCATATCTGGTGTTATTGATATGTATGAGCTGGATACGTTTTTTGGCCGGTTTTAATAAAACTACAGAATTTCAGCACTAATACATAACTTTATTATTCTTTTTGCTTAAAAGATTAACTCATTTTAATTATTCAAGAAAAAGGATATATGAGCGACATGAACGTTCTTGCATCTATCGGCATGAAATTTCTCACCGAGTCTTACGGCACAACTTGACATGTTTTTATGGATTTTTGTGCCATTCTGATCAGTTTCAGTATTAAGGATAATGACACATGAAATTTTGTTATTAACTGCTTCGAAATATATGAATGTAATTTGAGTATATTAAATTAGTAGTGTAGAGTGCCAAGGATTCGTTACAGCCAAAGTCAAGTTTTCTTGTTATTTTTGTTTTTTTTTGGAAAGTCAGTTAAAGTTTTTAATGAGTTATAATTTTTTTATGAACACAAGTTTATTAAGGCCTCTTAATTTTGGGACAAAATAACTGCTGCAATAAATTTAAGTAATTTAAAAAACAACGGTTTTTTGCAAAACCGTTTGAATTTAATTAAATAAAAGCAAATTGAGTTAATTAAATAAGACAAATTGAAACAGCCAATACAACGATGCTGATTAAAAGAGTCACTTGATTTGGTAACTAATTAAAGTCTTATCGGCCTGAAATTTTTGCTATTCAAAATCTGACCAAATTTTACTTCCGAGGATGGGAAATTGTTGCCATTTCAAATAAGTGCCGTTGGAAAAAACAGAAATAAATTAATTGAAAAATTAATTGCCTTTCAAAGGATACTGGAAAATGTTTATATTTTGAAATATAAATTTAATTTCTATGGTTCCCTCCACCCCTCTCCCATTAGGGTCAAAGGTGGTCATTTCAAGGATTAATAAAAAAAAACCTCAAATCCAAGTAAATACTCCAACACACTTCCAACTCTGGCTTAAGATTTACTCTCAAGTTTTAATCTCTCAAAAAAAAAAGAAAAAAAAAAAACAAATTTACTGCTACAAAAACAACAATCCAACACATTGTGCGAATAGACAAAAACAAAAGATAAAATCTCAACAGTTTCGAAGAAGAAAAGAAAGAAAACAACACACGAAACTATTGTCCACCTCTTTGGCCTGGACAATAGCGACCATGTCACCAAAAAAAACATAACGCATTCGTTATGGTTGGTGTTGACAGTAATAACTTATAAGTGCCACAAACGCTGGACAAAAGCAGCCAAAATGACAAGCAACTGCAACAACAAAAAGCAAAAAAAAGAAGGAGAGAAGGAGAAAAGTGGCCTCTTTGGCTACTTGAAAGTGAAAAAAGTCAACTGACAGACTGTCACAATAGACTCCTTGAAGGAAACCAGGGAAATGAACAACAACAACAACAACAACAACAACAAACAACAACAGCAGCAATAAATTAAATGTATTTTGGGCGCAAAAAGAAAAACCATATAAAATGTTGTTTGAAGATAATAAATAAATTTTCTTTTCTTTTCTCCTCAAAATATTCGTTACGCGTGTGCAACATCCAACATATTTTTCTTTTTATTTTATTATAATTTTTTTTTAATGCAACTCTCCTCCCCTGAACTCAATTTTAAGTCCAGGCGTTGCTTTTATTGACAACTTTTACTTTTTTTAATGTTTAAATTTGCTCGCCGTTTGTTGTTGCAGGCAGCCTTTTACACGTCCGTACGTGTTGGCACATGATGCTCAAGTTGTTTTCCAGCGTGTTGTTGACGGGCCAATAAACACACACAAAATTAATATTGATTGTCATTGTTTTGCTGCTGCTGCTGCTGCTGCCGCTACCATTTTTGTTTATGTTGGCTGCTCTCGCGTCTATGGCCTGCTGTACCCCAACTGCTTCTTGTTATTGGCAAAAGTGTTAAAAATGGGCTGTCGGTTGGTAATTTATCGCCGGCATTTAACACCTTTTGAGTTTCCAATTTGATTTATACGATGAGTCACTGAAAATATTAAAGAAATACTTTCAGCGCAAATAATCAAGCGAAAGGAATGCCCCTGCCCCTCTCCTGTCGACAGGGCAGCCATCACGTTGTATATAAAAGATTTTCAAAAATTAAAGAAAAAAGTTGGTCTCAAGTGTTGGTCACATTTTTGCTTCCTGGAAAAGTTAAGTTACACTGTTTCTCTTTAAAATCCAATAATTTTTTGTTTGAAATTGTGAAAATCAGAGTAAATCGACAAGGAGTTACACACAAGCCCTTTCAATAGGGATGAAATTCGGTCAGAAGCTGTCTCTTAGTCTTATTAGCGCTTTCCCCAACGGAAAACATTAAAAAAATATTATCAGACTGCCCTCGTATATATTAAATCATTGAAATCTTATTTTATTTAGTATTTTTGGCTGAAATGTATCGCTCTGGTGGAGAGAAAAACTAGTTAATGTTGGTTCTGAGATCCCCGGAATTCCCAAATTAAAGTTTCAAAATCCCCGAGCTGGGTCTATTACAATCTTCACAATGAAATGTAAAAAATGTCTTGTAACAAACTACGTAGTGAAAAGAAAACGCCAGCAATTGTTAACATTTTCTTTTTAATATCTCAGGCTGAAAAGTCTGAATTGGATGGAATCCCCGAAATACCCAAAGAAAAGTTTTCAAATTCCCGAGTAGACATTAAAATCTTTAAAATGAAATGAAAAAAAAATGTTTTCTGATAAAATATATACCAAAGCAAAATTTAAAGCAATTAAAAGCCTGCCCTCGTATATGCTAAATTGTTGAAATCTTATTATTTTAATATTTTCGGATTAAATTCTTCGCTTGGGTGGGAGAAAAAACAAGTGATAGCTGTTTGGGAGATCCCTGGAATTCCCAAATTAAAGTTACAAAATCTCCGAGCAGGGATTATTAAAATTGTTAAGCGAAAATTCAAGCAGTTGTCAGACACTAGATTTAGTTTCTTAATATCTCAGTCTGCAAAGTCTTGATTGGGTGAGATATCTGTAATTCTCAAAGAAAATTTGCTAAATCCCGCAGCAGGGAATTTTTCGACAAAATATTTTTGAAAGAAAAAGTTGAAGAAACTATCAGATTGGTCTCGTATATGCTGAATTGTATAAATTTAATATTTTTTTAATATATTTGGCTGAGGAGTCTCGCTGGGGTGGAAAGCAAAACAAGTGAGTTGTGTTTGTGAGATCCCCGAAATTCCCAAAGAAAAGTTTGAAAATCTCCGAATTGGTTTTTTTTTAATATTTTTTTTAATTTTTTATTTTTCAACGAACATTTAAGAGAAAATTAAGTCTTAAGATGGATTAAAAATTTTTCTTGTCTCAACCCCAGTTCCTATACTTGATATTTATTAAAAAAATTGGTGTAAATTGAAACGCTCTAATTTTTCCAATAATGAAAATTGGCAAAAAAAAGTTTTTTTTTTATAAATTATAAATATTAACTTCATGGTTCTAAATTTTTTTAAAATTGAGAATTATTTAGCGCTTTCACTAAAAACAAATTAATTGGCAAAGCTGTTTTCTTTTCTAAAAAATAATGCAACATTTCTTACACTTTTTCATAGAAAATGGCAGCATTATGTGATTTGAAAATAGCGAATTTATTAGAAATTAATCCAACATATTTTTCCAAAAACTACTTCTAATTAAGAACCCCTTTAAACTGTTGCTTTCTAGAGAAGGAGTGAAAAAATGTTGCACGTTTTCCACAAAAGAAAATGCCATTAATTTGAGTTTAACTGGTGGCCAGTATTTTTCAACAATTTTGTTGTTCTTCCGTCGAATATTTGTCAAGTGTGAACATTCCTTTAGATTAAAAATTGTATGCGTAACAATAATAGATTTTTAAATTATGCAACTTTAATAATGTGATTTATAGAATTGGGCCATTAACGTTTTCAACTTTAAAATTCAAAATATTTTATGAGCCTCATGCCTTCTTTCTAATACCCGAATTGAATCACAACATTTACAAACTCAGGCGCTGCAAATGGAAACCAGAAATAATTGAACAAGAAAATCACAAAAATATTCGCATAAAATAATTCCACTCCGTTTACGATGGCAACTTAAGCCGCCATGAAATCTCTACACAAACAAGCAGCCGAACAACAATTCACCGCAAATAATTCCACTTCAACTTTAAATTAAAAATTGCGCATGACGAATCGAAGGAAGAAATAGAAAAACTTCAACTCCGACGTGAGTGTGAATAAATCAAGGAAATTTTCTATTCGCCTTCTGCCACCGTCAAATAAAACAGAAAACAAAAAGCGAAAAGCGAAACCCTGGAATTATTATTTGCTACTGCTCATTTTCAAGAGCGTCGTGCAATTCTTGGCCGCATGTTGCGTAAACACTCGCCCCTTTCCACAATGGCCGCACAAGCCGCCGAACTGCGATCCTGTCAAGAGTGTTTAATAAACTATTTGGCCTCCTCTTCAGGCACAACAGAGCGCGCAGCGTTTCTTTCTTTTATTTATTATCATTTTGGACAATTTCCTTAGTTTTTGTCAAAAAATATTTGTTTTCTTTTATTAATGAATCATCATCGTTATCATCCTCATCTCCGTTGATATTGAGAATTGCGTGCGACAGCTGCCGGTTTTCATATCGAAAGCAAAATGCATTCAAGTCTTGAGAATTTATTTTTCTTTTAATTTTATTTATCACAAAGAAAACAAGAAGACAAAAAAAAAAAAATTATTTTCCCCGGTTTATTTGTGACACACAATTACCGTCTTTAAAATTCATCATCATCAGCAGCAGCAGCAGCAGCAGCAGCCACAATGCCAGCAACAATAACTGCCAGCAACAACATTTACAATATCAACGTCTCATGACACTTTCTTTTTAAAGACATCAACACCTTTTTTTATATGAAATTTTGTATCGAAAAGAAAAACTGGGAAGAAATAATTGCAGTTACAGCTTAACAGAGTAGAACGAACTTTGAGTTAATGGAAGTTGCAATTTAATTTTTAAGAATAACTTAAAAGTTAAATTGTAAAACTGTGAGAGTTTTTTTTTATAAATTATAAATAAAATGGTTTTTTTCAGATTTAGGAAATTTTCTTGAGTATCTGAATTCTTCAGGATCAAGAAAAAAGTATCTAAATTACTTGCTTCGGCCAAGAAGTCACTGGATATCCTTCTGTTGACAAAATTCTTTTAAACAAAAACAAACTTCGGGATTTAATTTTTATTTCAAATGCAGTTTCTCGAGTATTAAAATATATATATCAGTCCGAAAAACTATTTCCTTTCGGTTTTCAAAATATAAAAAAATTTTAAAGAAACGCTTCGAAGTCTGAAGATGCTTGAAAGCATCTCCAGGCGTTTAATAAATAGTGTTTTTTATAGAGTGATACAAGTTTAAATCATAGTAAAACATAGTATTATATTTTTGATATCAATGAAACGGTCTTCATTGGATAGAAAATTTTATGACATTATAGTTTAAATATGACTTCGGCTATGTGGCCGCCACGGCTGGCGCGTACAAGGCGCCGTCTGGAACAACAAGTTTCACAAACAGTAACATTCTGACCATCATCGTTTTTGAAGACACATGGGCCACTGACTCCGGCAGCCCATAAAGCGCACCAAAACAGTAATTTTTCGCCAAAAGCTTGTAGATTCTCCTCACTCTGTTATTTACGTACCCATTTAATAAAAAATGGGCTTCATCGGAAAGTAAAATTTTGAATGGACGAAGTGCACGATAAGTTTGACGAACAGAACCATTATTTTGATTAAAAATTCCACAATTTGCACGCGTTGCTCTGGTGTAAATCGATCCATAATAAAATGTCAAAGCAAATTAAACAAAAAGCAACTATCAGCTGTTAAATAGGTGGTGTAATAGAGCAGTGATGCCAACTCAAACTTGTATCACTCTATAAAAAACACCCTATATAAAATAAACTTTTAATTTCAATATATTCATTTTTTTTTAAATGTTACCGAATTTTTTTGTTCCATTCTTCTCCTCATCTGCGCCCCTAATCTGGAACATTTTCCCATACAAAATTCTCTTAAATATTATTTCCACTCCCCTGATTTGTCTTGCCAATAACTCACTTTTTCCTGCACCACCAGCAATTATAATTTATTTTTTTTTTCTTATCCGATGTATGGGCCCGATAATGTTGTAATTTTCCACACTTTAATGTGTCAATTGATTGCACATAATTTTATGATATTCAGATAATAACGAGAGAGAAAAAAAAAACAATAAAAAAGCGGCGTACAAAATAAATGAAATTTAAAGGGAATATTTACGGCAACTTTGCAGAAATAAGACAACTTTCACACTTTAACAGGAATTGAAAGAAGTAAAACAACAACAACAACAACAAGAACAACAGCAAAAACAACAAGTGACATTGTGGAGCAAAGAAAATCCTGTTCTAAAGTATTTCTGTTTGAGTTCAACATAAAAATCCGTGAAAAGTTTAAAGAAAATATTAAAATTTTCGGCGACTGTTGCTGTTGGCAACTACGCATGTGTCTTAAGTCTTATGTTGTTCATAGACAGCAATTTTTCAATGTGGGCTAATTTTTTATATGTCTGATTTTAATTTTTTCAAGGCAATTTTTTTTAAATTTATTTATTGTGCCTGCGTTGCGTCCTTTTGAATTAAATATTTAAATTAATATATTGAATTAATAGTTGCACTATGGGAGCAACGAAAAGAAGTTTTTTTCTTCTACTGCAGAAGAAATTTTTCTTCAAAATAAATTTCTTTTTTAGTTAAACCAATACCCAGGGGATAACCCCCCTGTGTATGCAGTGCCTTAAGCAGGAACTACAAAAGAGGGAGTGGAGAGATAAGAAATCGGGTGTTTCTTATAGAGTGATACAAGTTTAAGTCATAATAAAACAAAGTAATTTATTTTTGATATCAATGAAGCGGCCTTCATTGGATAGAAAATTTTATGACATTAATGTTTAAATATGATTTTGGCCATGTGGCCGCCACGGCTGGCACTTACAAGGCGCAATCTGGAACACCAATTTTCACAAACTTTTCGCAGCATTTGCGGCCGTATCTCGCCGATAACTCTTCGAATGTTGATATCCAGGTGTTAAATTGTTTGTGGCTTATCGACGTACACAAGTGACTTTACATAATCCCAAAGAAAATAATCCAATGGGGTTAAATCACACGATCTTGGGGGCCAATTAATTGGGCCATTTCGTGAAATTATTTTTTCGTCAAAAGTTTCCTTGAGTAAATCAATTGTAGCGCCCGCTGTGTGGCATGTGGCTCCGTCCTGTTGGAACCACATATCAGCAAGATTAATGCCAGCTAATTGAGATACGAAAAAACTTCGAATCATGTTCCAATACCGTTCACCATTGACAGTAACAATCTGACCATCATCGTTTTTGAAGACATGTGGGCCAATGACTCCGCCAGCCCATAAAGCGCACCAAACAGTAATTTTCTGTGGATGTCATGTTGTTGCGACAAAAGCTTGTGGATTCTCCTCGCTCCAAATATGACACTTATATTTATTTACGTACCCATTCAGCCAAGAATGGGCTTAATCGGAAAGTAAAATTTTGAATGGACGAAGTGCACGATAAGTTTGACGAACAGACCCATTATTTTGATTAAAAATTTCCACAATTTTCACGCATTGCTCTGGTATAAGTCGATCTATAACAAAATGTCAAAGCAAGCTAAACCAAAAGCAACTATCAGTTATTAAATGGGTACTCAAATAAAGCAGTGATGCTAATTGAAAATTGTATCACTCTATAAAAAACACCCTAAAAATTCCTGAACTGGAACTGGAAATTTATAATTTTATTTAATTTTTTTTTTAAATCAATCAGCTTTAATAGAACAACACCAACAACGATTTTCTTTATCTCACTGAAGTTCAAGTTCAGAACAATAAATTTTCTCTTCTGCTTTTCCAAGAAACTTTAAAAATTTTGCTTTCAAATGAAATTAATTAGCTTTTGTATTTAAGCTGGAATTTAATTTGTGCTTGCCCCCTTGAATATTTTTATTTATTGACTTTACAAAATATGCCTCCATTGAATAACTCTTAAATTTCATATAAAAAGAACTGGCATCTTAACGACGAACAGCTTTATTTGGCAGGAGGGCTGTGAGAAAAGTTTTAAGCAATTAAATGCTGGCATTTGTTGGCACTATTTTTCATAGATTTCTTACATTTTATAATCAGGAAGACATACATTTAAGGTTGAGGTTTATTTTCTTTGCCAAAACAGTTGCAACAACCCTCGTTTCTTGCAATAATAAGTTGGTGGCGCTTTAAAAACGATGCGTGTCTCATTTAATTTTTGGCGTTTAAGAACGTTTTGCAATATTTAATGATGTTTTTAAGACTCAATAGCAGGGGAGCGCAACTCAAGCAGTCAATAAAACAACAACAACAGCACCAACTACAATATATCTAGGTTTTTTTTTAAATAGTAAAAGTTGAAAAAACAAAACAAAACAAAACAGAAGCAAAACACTGATAAGTCTTAGGCGCCTGCCATTTTGATCAAGATATTTTTGCTGATATTCTTGTAAATTTCCAACTGCAAAATGAAAACACTTTGAAGTCTTAAAGATTAACAAAAAATTAAATAAAAAATAAAAAAAAAACACAAAACAAAGACACACAACAACCTGTTACAGCTGAATTAAATGTTTCCCAGTTTCAATTCTTTTTTCTCTCATGAATCAATTAAAAGAGTTGAGCTTCTTTTATAATGAACGATTTTACAAGGCCTCGTAAAAAAATTGATTGAACTGAAATAAGAAAAAAATCAAAACAAAATCATTTAACAACGCTGTTGGTAGACAATTCAATATGACTTCTCCAACTTTTCCTGCCTTCTTTCCTTTCCTCTTAATGAAATGAAACTGCAACAAAATAAAATTAAAGTTATTCGCCATCGTCTTCCTGCCACATGCCTGCTCGCAAAGTCCTCTCAGTGCAGTTTTAATTTCTTGTCTATATCATTAACATTTGCGATGTAATTTTGATCGAGTCAAAGAAGAGAAACATGACAACAGCTTTAATGAAATAATAAAAAATTATTTCAGTTTTTATTATATTGACAAGAGCTTCGGATGGCTGTCTTGCTGATGACGACGATGATGACGACGACGATGATGAGATGATGGTTGGGATCAGAATAAAGTTGGTATTTAAAAAGCCATTAAATTAAAGAAAATCACATGTTGGTTAGCAAACAACATTTTGTTTTTGTTGTTGTTTGTAGAAAACAGTTTATTGAAACTTGGCTGGCAAAAGGACTACCGGCAATCAATTTAATAAATAAAATAGGATGCCTTTTAATATTCTAAGTTGTATAAAAAGTCCTTAAGCCATAAAAACCCACGGCTGCTTTTTTTAAATTATTTTTTAATTCCTGCCACCAAATGAAAACATACACCCTTCTCTATTAATTTTGTTTGTTTCTCTTTATTTTTTCTCTTTATTAATTTCAATATTCACTCCTTCTTAAATCTAAAATAAATAATTAAAAAATTTATGGTTTTTATACGCTGCCCTTTTGTAGATTTATATGAAGCAAAAGTACATTTTCCGAGCACATTATCTAGAGCAAATAAGCCTTCAAAAAGTACCTTAAGAAGTTACTTAAAAGTACCCTTTTCTAAAAGTCTGTTAAAAGTCGGCTTTTTAAAATAGTTTTTATTTTAAGAGGTACTCGTAAATTCCGTTGAAAGACGTGCTTTACGAAATGCCTCTTAAAATAAATGCCAACGAAAAATAAAGTACTTTTTCAAATAGAGTACCTTTTCAAATAAAGTACCTTTTCAAATAAAATGCTGCTTAAAAATAGAGTACCTTTTCAAGTAAGTTTTCTGGTAAAATAAAAGGCCAGCAAAAATAAAGTACTTTAAAAAAGTACATTTTAAAATAAAGTACCTTTGGAAACAAAATGCTATTAAAAAATAAAGTACTTTTTAAAATAGAGCACTTTTTCAGATAAAATTAAATTTCAAATAAAATTCCATTAGAAAATAAAGTACTTTTTAAAATAAAGTACATTTTCAAGTAAGTTTTCTATTAAAATAAAAGGTTAGCAAAAATAAAGTACTTTAAAAAAAGTACATTTTAAAATAAAGTACCTTTGGAAACAAAATGCTATTAAAAAATAAAGTACTTTTTAAAATAGAGCACTTTTTCATATAAAATTAAATTTCAAATAAAATTTTATTAAAAATTAAAGTACTTTTTGAAATGGAGTACCTTTTCAAATAAAGTTTCTTTTCAAATAAAATTCTATTAAAAAATAAAGTACTCTTTAAAATAAAGTACCTTTTCAAGTAAAGTTTCTATTAAAATAAAAGGCCAGCAAAAATAAAGTACTTTAAAAAAGTACATTTTTAAATAAATTACCTTTACAAATAAAATGCTATTAAAAAATAAAGTACTCTTTAAAATAAAGTACCTTGCAAAATCAAGCAACAAAAAAATAAAAATATAAATTATCTATTAAAATAAAGTACCTTTTTATTATAAAGTAAATTTTTAAATGAAGTACATTTTATAATAAAGTACCTTTTTTACCTCAAAGCAAAATTCCTTTTCAAGTACTATAACCTTTAGAGAAAAGCAACATTTAAAATAAAGTACGTTTTAAATTAAAGTACCTTTCAAAAAAAAGTACATTTCGAAATAAAGTACTTTTTAAATAGGGAACTATTCAAAATAAAGTACCTTTTTAGATTAAGTTAATTTGAATTAAAATGCCTTCAAAATGAATTATCTTTTGAAATAAAATATATTTTTAAATAAAAGATCCTTAAAATAAAGTACTTTTTAAAATAAAGTACATCGCAAAATAAAGTAACTTTTAAAGTAGAAGGTGTCTCTCCAAAAAAGCTAATTTCAAAATAAATCATCTTTTTAAGTAAAGTACTTTTCATTATGTAGTAGTTTTAATGAAGTATCTTTTTGAATTAAGTACCTTTCATAAAGTACCTTTTAATAAAGTACCTTTTGAATTGCATCACCTCTAAAAATAAGATTCCTTTTCAAATATTGTATCTCTCAAAAATAAAATAGCTTTCAAAATAGAGCATCTTTTTAAAAAAGTTTCTTTTAAATTAAAGTGTTTTCGTTAAAAGAAAAGAAATTCGATTGAGTTTCTTTTTAAATACTCTTCTGTGAACTATTTTCGGTTAATATATTTTTGCACCAACTTGAAGGCTTACAAAGTCACTGAGTGTCTTATGAAATTATAAACACGTTCATAGCACACGTTGTTAGCCCAGAAAAAAGGTGTTCAAACGAAAAATCTTTCATGAACTCCATAGAAATCTTTGGGCGAATAAACGAAGTCATTAAAAGTTAACAAAATTTCAAAACAAACACCATTCGATCGGTGCCAAAATGAACAACAAGATCCTACACTCGTACACGAGTTCATACGAAGTTGAATGACAAAAACACGCTGATCTCTATCGGAGTGAAATATAACGAATAATAATAATAATTATTATTATTGATATTGTTGTTATTATTGTTGTTATTATTGTTATTATTGTTGCTATCGTTGTTGTTGTTATTGTTACATTGTTAACTGGAAGAAAGCCTCGTCTTCGAGGAACTGCAGAATATTGAAAAAGCATTAAAAGCAGAGAAAATAAACACGATCGTTGTTGTCGCCATCATCGTCATCTCCAACGTCATCATCATTCCGCCTCATCAGCCCATTATCGTCAAATGGCAACAAATTGTTGAGTTTTGTTTTTGTTTTTGTTTTTCTCTATTTATTTTTTCCCCTTTCGTATTTGCTGTCTTAACAATGTGACTATTTAATAGAAACGATCATAATAGCAACAGCAACAACTATAAACTATTACAATAACATTTAATAGTTTCAGGGAACTTTTTTTTTGCCAGTTGCATTTGTTTGTTTGTGTGTGTTTGTTGCGAAGGAATCAGTCGTCGTTGTCTGATGATTGACTGGGAACAAAGCAACACTTGCTGGAGTCAAATGCAGCGAACGCTTGAATGAGTCAAAGAAAAAAAAATCATAAAAAGAAAAATAAAAAACAAACAGAGTTTCATCTCATCTTAATGATTATGGCTGGTTTTGTAACAAATGTTGTTAGTTGTTAGTTGCTATTGTTACTGGTGTTGTTGTTGTTGGAGCTGTAACTAATTTAAAATCTTTGTTCTTCATGCAATTTTTATTGTTGTTGTTGTTGTTGCCCTTCGTATTGCAGTTTATAAAATTTAAGTATTCACGATTTCTGTTATTTTTTCTATTTCTGTTTCTATTTCCCTTCTCACTTGAGGTGTTCGGCGCAAAATATTTTCGTTGGCCACAAAACAAGTCATAATAATAAAATTTTATCAGAGTTTAGGTTTTTACAAAATGACTTGGCTTTGCCTTGTTATTATCATATCTTATTTTTATTTATATTTTTTTTTTATATTTTTGTTTAACCGTTTTGAAATTAATAATTTTAATCGTTTGCAATCTATCGCTATTAAAATAATTTGTTGCTGAACTGCCAACATGTCAGCAACGCCAGTGTTTTGTGTTATTAAAAATATTTGCATCATCTGAATTTATGTAAAACGCTTCATTATAAATAAAGATTATCTCAATTCCCAAGCTGTTAGTTTCAGTCATAATAATGAGAAGGTTATTTTAGTAATTAATTGAAAATAAAAAAGCAACAACAATTAATGCCGCTGATGCCATCTTTTAGTTTGAAAGTTGTAGAAGCTTGACTCGCAGCAGCTTCCCATTTGAAATGTATTATTTTTGAGGGAATCGGTTAATAATATCAGGGACTCTATTCAAAACTTACGTTGTTCCTCTCAAAGACGACAAATAATGTTAGAGGTTTCGAATCTACAATTCATCAACAACAATGGAAACGAATAATCGAACAAGAATTAATCGAATAATTTAAAAAATACAGTCTAGTGGGAGATGCATGTGTTTTACAGTCCCCATAATCAGTCTGTTAGGGTATTCAATTAATCAAAGTTATGTGTTAATCGATTAAAATACACGAATAATTATTCGAGTTTTAAATTTAATAAAATTTTAATCAAACAGCTTAAGCGGGTAATTTAATAATAAATAAAACGGTTAAACGCTGTTCGATTACTCGCTTAATATTGGGTGATTAGCTATTCAATTAATCGATATAAATTTCTTAATTATTCGTTAATTGAAAATAAGCCAATAATTGATCGATTAATCGAACAAGAATCAATCGATTAATTTAAAAAATACACTCTAGTGGGAAATGCGTGTATTTTACAGTCCACATAATCAGTTTGTTAGGGTATTCAATTAATCAAAGTTATGCATTAATCGGTTAACCGCTTGAATAGTTATTCGAGTCTTCAATTTAGTAAAATATTAAACAAACGTTTTATTAATAATCAGCTTTCCGAATAATTTATAAAATAGTTCACCTATATTCGATTAATCGACTAATTTCAGAAGTATTCGTTACTCGATAACCAATAATTTGAATTTATTCGAATATTATATCACTAACAATGGATCCATTAATCGAACCATAATTAATCGATTAATTTAAGAAATACAGTCTGTGGGATTTTTTTATTATTTTACAGTCGACTTAATCAGTCTGTTACGGTATTCAATTAATCAAAGTTATGTGTTAATCGATTAAAATACACGAATAATTATTCGAGTCTTAAATTTAATAAAATTTTAATCAAACAGCTTAAGCGGGTAATTGAATAATAAATAAAACAGTTAACCGCTATTCGATTACTCGCTTAATTTTGGGTGATTAGCTGTTCGATTAATCGACATAAATTTTTTATATTATTCGATAATTGAAAATAAGCCAATATTTGATAGATTAACCGAACAAGAATTAAACGATTAATTAAAACAGTAGAATCTAGTGGGCATTGCATGTATTTTACAGACCACATAATCAGTTTGTTAGGGTATTCAATTAATAAAAATTATGCATTAATCGGTTAACCGCTTGAATAGTTATTCGAGTCTTCAATTTAGTAAAATATTAAACAAACAGTTTATTAATAATCAGCATACCGAATAATTTACAAAATAGCTCACCGATATTCGATTAATCGACTAATTTCAGACGATTAGCTGCTCGATTAAACACTTGATACACATAAATTAAAGTCGAAGTATTCGTTAGTCGATAACGAATAATTTGAATTTATTCGAATAATATATCACTAACAATGGATCGATTAATCGAACCAGAATTAATCGATTAATTTAAAAAATACAGTCTGTGGGAATTTGTTTTATTTTACAGTCCACTTAACCAGTCTGGCGGAGTATTCAATTAATCAAAACTATGTGTTAATCGATTAAAAGCGCGAATAATTAATCAAGTTTAAAATTCAGTCAAACAATTACCAAACACTTTATTATTAATAATCAGCTTATCGAATAATTTATAAAATAGTGAACCGTTATTCGATTAATCGACTAATTTTGGGCTTATCGCTAACGATGGATCGATTAATCGAACAACGATTAATCGTTTTACCGCCATAAAGTCTAGTGGGAAATTCGCGTCTGTTACAGGGCATTTCAACAGTCTGGCGGGGCATTCAATCGAAGTTATATATTAATCGATTAAGCGCGCGAATACTTATTCGAGTTTTAAATGTAGTAAAATAATTATCAAATCGATTAATCGAGCAACGAAATCCGTGTATTTTGCAGTCCACATAATCAGAATGCCCCATTCAATTGAAGTTATATATCAATCGGTTATATATCAATCGCGAATAATTATACGACTTTGAAATCTAATCGAATAATAATCAAAAATTTTTTGTCTTATATTTTAACGACTAAACTAGAAAAAGTTAAAATTATTCTATTAACCGGTAGGTCTTATACTGTTTCACTATTATTCGATTGAATTTTAAGCTCCAACAATATTTTTAGCGATTTATCGATTAATATATAACTTTGATTAATGGAACACCCTAACAAACTGATTATGTGGACTGTAAAAAACCGATTAACCGTTGTTTGTTCAAGCGATTAATTGTTGGCATTGAGTATTCGAACATGCTTCCGATTAGCCAATAATTCGAATAATATATGTCGATTAATCGATTAATCGAAAGTTTTTTTTTTCTGAATATCGGGTTTTCCTTTGTGTAAGTCGTTCCGTGCACGTCATAGGAAATGTGAAAACAATAAAACATATTAATCGGTCTTGTAATCGTCATTAAAAAAGTCCAAAAAAAAAAGATAGAAAAATTAGATTTGCTTTGTAACGATTTATTTTCAATCTCTCCATGAGATGAAGGAATCTTTTCCTAATCAAATTTCACCAAAAGAAAAGAAATAAAGGCAACACTGTTTCTCTTAATTTAGAAGATTATTTTGGAAAATTAACTTAAACGCCATTTTTTTTTCTCTCTCTCCTACACGAGGAATTTTTGTTAAATAAAATTGTGTTAATAAAATCTATATATAAAAAAAAAATTATATAATTACTTTTAAGCTGCTAAAATTAAAAAAATTACACGATTAACCGAATAATATAAACTTATTCGATTAACCGAATAATATAAAAATATTCGATTAACCGAATAATATAAATTTATTCGATTAACCGAATAGTTTAAGATTATTAGATTAACCGAATAATATAAAATTATTGGATTAACCGAATAATATAGAATTATTCGATTAACCGAATAATATAAAATTATTCGATTAACCGAATAATATAAAAATATTCGATTAACCGAATAATATAAATTTATTCGATTAACCGAATAGTTTAAGATTATTAGATTAACTGAATAATATAAAATTATTGGATTAACCGAATAATATAGAATTATTCGATTAACCGAATAATATAGAATTATTCGATTAACCGAATAATATAAAAATATTCGATTAGACGAATAATATAAAAATATTCGACTAACCAAATAATATACATAATAATATTCGATTAACCGAATAATATAAAATTATTCGAATATTATTCAATTAAAATTTTACATAAAATTGTTAATCGCGCAATCAATCGATTAATGCAAAACCTCGATGATTCGTGTATTGAAAAAACACTATAACCTTCACTCGTACAGTCCGTGTTGCACTATGGCTCTGAAATATATACGATACGTGTTGATTTTTCGGAAAAAAAATTTTTAATTTAGTCAGCAGTTTTTGAAAAGGCAAAGTGAAGTATCAGGAACAGAGAATTCTGATTAAAAACAAAAGACTTAAGACACAAGCATATAAAATTATCTCTACGATGGAAATAACGATCATTTGATCGCTAAAAACTACAAAAACCACTAAAACTCACTGAACAAAAGAAAAATGAAAATTAAAATTGTTCATTAAAATCAACTTAAAAAAAGTTTTTCCATAAAATAATTTTACAAAAAGTGACAGAAAAAAAGAAAAACTTGAGAAAATTAAATTTAAAAAAAACTGAACTAAATTACATTTAATGTTGTCACACTTATTAAAATTAATAATGAGATACACTCGCATATAATACGAGAATTATGTTGCCTCATAATTCAATTAATTTAAAACAAATCATTAGCAGCACAACAAAAACAATAACAAAAAGAAAAGAAGAATAAAACGCAGGGTGCGTTTCAAGCAGCATAACAAGAACCAACGAACGCACGATCACTCGTCACTTGTTGCAGTCAAACTTAAACAGGCAACTTTATTTGCGTCCGTCCGACTGATCATTAATTTTTATATTTTCATTTCTCCCACTCGAGTGTTCTCTTTACGATCGTCGAACTGGAGGAAATATAAATAAGAAACCCAAACGAATTTAATGAAGAGGTTTTCTTCGTCCGAATTTTTATTATTTGAAAACTTTTGGCTCTTTTCTTCCTCTTCCTCTTCTTCTTCTTCTTCTTTTATTACAATTAGTTACAATTCAGTGAATTTTATTGGTGTTAATTTCGGGTTAATGTTGGTTTTGAATTTTTTGTTTATTCTATTAAGACTTTACGACAGCCCGTCGTCAAAGAAAAATTCTGGCGGAAAATTTTCGTGGTATTTTTTTTCTTAGGAAAATACACGCCTTCACAAAAATGGGAAATGGTGATTTTCTTAAAAGTATATTTCTTGTTGATCATTATTGGCAGGATCTTTACGAATAAAATCTGTGCGTCCGTCTGTTCGTGTAAAGTGGCAGAGACTTCATTCAGGAAAATGGTCTTAAAAAGCTGAATATCAAAAATCATAAAAATTTTAAATATAATTCCAGAGCTGGAAAAGTTAGACAAATATTTGTTGTATAAAAGTAAGTAGCTAAAAATAATTGTTGCTTGTTAACTAATTAAAGCAATTTTATAATTCCGAAAAAATTATATTGATATCAAAAATCAAACAAAATCGAAAATTCGATTCCAGGGTTGGAGAACAATTTTTTGTTTGTTATATAAATGGAAACAACTGATAATTTTTTTCATTTTTCTTTACAAATCGGACACTTCTGATGCTTTTGCAAGAAATTTGTTGCAACTAAAAATTAGAAAAGCCAAAAATGCAACTCCAGAGCTGGACAACTAAAATGTTTAAGAATATAATAACTAAATAAAACGAAATTTTGTTTCTTAGCTAATTAAACCAATTTTGCAATTCAAAAAAATTGAATTGAATTGAATTGCAAGAATTTTATTGAATCTAAAAATTAGAAAAACCGAGAATGCAACTCCAGAGCTGGAAAATTTAAACTTTATAATACTGAAAAAAAACGGAATAAAAATAATTTTTGTCTCTTAGCTAATCAAGCCAATTTTGTAATTCCGAAAAATTTAATTGATACTGAAAATCAAACGAAATAGAAAATACGATTCCAGGGTTGGAGAACTCATTTTTTTCTTGTTGTTTTGGTACATAAAAGTCAACAACTGATTTTTTTTAAATTTTCTTTACAAATCAAACATAGTTCAAGCTTTTCTAAGAAATTTATTAAAACTAGTGATTAGAACAGCCAAAAACTCAACTACAGAGCTGGAAAACTAAAATATGTTTCATAATAAAAAAAAACCAATTTTTATTTCTTAGCTAATTAAACCAATTTTATAACTCAAAAAAAATTAAATTGATATTAAAAACCAAACAAAATCGAAAATTCGATTCCAGGGTTGGATAACTAAATATTTTTTGTTATATAAAAGACAACAACTAATAATTTTTTCCATTTTTCTTTACAAGTCGAACATGTTTGATGCTTTTGAAAGAAATTTATTGAAACTAGTAATTTAAAAGTCTAAAAATACAGCACCAGAGCTGGAAAATTTGAGTTTTTTAATAATAATAAAAACTAAATATAAAATATAAATATAAAATACATATAAAATTTTTTTATATTATAGAAAAAAAAACCTCTCAAATGCTTTTAAAATTCACACAATAACTAAAATTTAATGCCAGGGTTGGACAATTAATATATTTTTCGTGCAGAAAATTAATCCACAAAAATAAATTATTTTTTTTTTCAATACAAATTTAACTTATTTGATATACAAAAAAAAATTATTGGGACTAAATATCATAAAAGACAAAAGGTCATCTCCAGAGCTGGAAAACTAAAATTTTTCAATAATTCAAAACTAATTAAAATTAATGTTTGTTACATATAAGAAATTTTTTATATTCTAGAAGACATAAATATAGAAATTGGTCCTAAAAATTTTTAAAATTTGGTTCCAGGGTTGGACAATAAACTTTTTTTTGTACTCCTCAAAAATAAATTGTTTTCTTTTTCTTTATATTTGATAAATTTGAAGTAAATTTATTAGCAGCAGGTATCAGAAACGCCATAAGGTCATCGCCAGAGCTGGACAATATAAATTTTTTAATAAGAAAAAAACTAAACAAAAAAAATTTTTGTTATTTATAAAAAAATTTTATATTCTAGAAAAAATATATATAGAAATCGGTCGTAAAAATTTTCAAAATTCGGTTCCAGAGCTGGAATTTTGTACTCGTCAAAAATAATTTTTTTCTTCTTTATATTTGTTATTTTTGAAGGGCCAAAAAGTCATCTCCAGAGATGGGAATTTTAAATCGGTTTTTGGAATATTAAAATAACTAAATAAAACTGACTTTGTTTTGGCTGTCAAATATATTTCATATATCAGAAAGGAATTCATTTGGGTATTTAAAATCAAGCAGTTGATTCCAGGGTTGGACAACTGAAACCTTTTTAAGGGCATCAATGCATTCGAAAGTCTGGTTCAAAATACGCTTTCAGAGCTAGACAATATGCATTTATTTTTTTTGAAATTTTAAGTAATTATTTCAAGTTTTTGCGGAGGCACTTCTTCACTCCTGTCCTTGTCTGTTTGTTAGGTTTTGGGCAAATTTAAGGTTAGGAAGTAATGCGTCCTAAAATGACTTGTATATTTGACAAACTTCATTTATATTGATATCAGTTTAAAGTAGAAATTTGGGAATTAAAAATGAATTATAATGTTGGGCAATTGACTGACTTTAACAGGTCAACAGGCGCACGTCCTTTTTCCAGAATTTTGAACCATCTTTCACAACTTCTTCTATGATTTGCATACTGTCGATTATTTTCTATTATTTTAATGTATTTTAATGGAACCAAGAATTATCCTGCCGGCAGATGTTGTGTCCTGTTGTGATTTTTGGCTTTTGCAATCGTCTTAAAGGAGTCCAAATGCTGGCTAAATTAGGAATAACCTGTTGTCAGAAGTTAACTGAAATTAATTGGAATTATTGTCTAGTGGCAAAACGAATATGACATTTTTTATATTTTTACTAAAAATAAAAATTGTCAACTCAAGTTGCAGGCAGAACACTTGCAAGCATTTCATTTCAAAAGAACATCTGGGTGGTTTTGATTTATGTGCGAGTGTTTGTGTTCGTGTTTGTCATCATGCCTTTTCGCCAATTTTCTGTTGCAAGTTCCTCTTCATCTTTTCTGATGATGATTTTAAACAGGATATGCCAGATTTCTTCTTCCATTCCTCAATTACAATGTAAAGACTGGCCATTGTCGCCACTAATAAAATTTTAATGAATTTGTTCGCTCACTCGTGTGAGTTGGTTGCTTCTTCTGCACATTTTTCCGGCTTTTTTTCTTTCTCTGCTTTTATTTTATTTCAACGTGACACACCAGAAGGCCACAAGGCTACAATGCAAACAACAGAACAAGCAACAAAACAAACAATAAATAATTAACAAATAAAAAAATGTTAAAATTTGGTGACGCACTCTCTAACAGCAACATTGAAAAGTAACCAGCAACTACAAGCAGATAAAAGCAAAGACTTGTCTAAGTATCATCATGGCCATCATCGTTGTAACGTGGCCGAATGGCAGAAAACAATCGCAACAATCGTACATCGACCAGTCAGCCTGCCAACCAGCCGTTGGATTGTCAACAGATGCGCAAAAAGTTTTCAAGTTTTTGTAACGTGTTCCTTTAATTTAAAATTATTTACAAATACCCAAACGCACACGCACACACATGCTAGTGAGCAAGCACATGCATGCACACTTTTAAAATTACCGTCACAGCAAAAGAAAAGGTTCTTTTGTACGTGTTTATCTCTGCTTTTATGACTGGCTTCTACCAAGACGCTGCTGGTTACTCCGAAGATGACAACAAATAAAAAGGTAAATAAAAAGTAAATAAAAAAACAAATAAAAAAGTGAATAAAAGAATAAAAATCCATGTAACAAATCAAAATTAAAAATAACCCAACCCCAGTTACTCGCACTTCAATGACCAAATCAACTGACTGACTGACTGACTGACAGACTGGCAAGCAACTGCTTGTTTCCAGCTTCCTCAAGCCACGCACACACCGCAAACTTCACAGACAACAATAAAAATAATAACAAGAAATAAACCAGAGATGGAGATAAACCAAAAAAGAATAATTCAAATAACGTTTATAATTGTTGCGCATACACGCATCGTTGTCGACTGTCATAAACGTTTTGTTTGTATGCGTTCGCTTCCGAAACTGACAAGAATGTCCCCAGATTTTTAACTTTTACGTTCGCCATCGCACGCTTGAACTCAAAATCAAAGTGGTCATCTCTGCCTCTGGGATGATGGTGGGGCAGTCAGCCTTTTGAGAGACTAAAAACTACTTTTGAAATTCGAGTTGATCTTCTTGAACAAAATTTTTTTATGATTTAAAGTTTCTTTTTTTCATTAGAAAAAGAGTTTTATTTAAAATAAATTTTTAATAAATTTATTTACTTATTTTTACTTTTTTAAAACTGCATTAAAGCAGTTCCAGTTTCATGGAAATACTTTTTGTAGCAGATTTTTTTAGTTCCACAGATTTTTATGCTCAAAACACAATTGAAAGGAACGGCGAATTTCGTCGGCAACGACGAATTCCATGTCAAAAATCGTGTTATAAAACACTTTGAAAAAGGAAAAATAAAAAGCTTTAAGCATTAAACACAATAACGACAGCAGGCCACACGAACACCGACTACCAAATCAGTTGGCTACAATCGTTGCCTCGTAGTCAGCTAATTAATTATTTTTAAAACGACACCACCAGATTAATAACCATGAGTTGTTGTTTGTAGTAGAATTCTCTTCATACGCCAGTGTAGCCGCTTTCATTTATTTAATACTTTTGAATAGTGTTATTCCAATAAAATATATTTAAAGTAAATAACAAGAAATCATTTTATTTGCTTGGAAATATAGTTTGTTTTTGCAAAATAAAACAATATATTTTCAAGTTTCCAATAATTGAATTTATTTATATTAAGCTGGCAACACTGCATCTACTCATTGTCGCTCAGCAAAATAGAAATTACTTTAATTTGGCTACAACCACAAAAACAGCAGGGACAACAACCAGTAGCCGTGTTGCCTGTAGTAGTGAAAATAATCATTCTCATATACGCTCGTGGATTCTATTTTTGACAAGTTGTAGTCTGTTGTCGGTATTGTGTTTAATGCTTAAGTTCTTACACAATATTTTGTGAGTTCAATAGATACTCAACTAATTCTAGAACAGACCTCGTATATCTAGACATGATAGCTTCTAATACATAATAGCTTCGTAAAAACAATTTTAATTTTTCACAATTTCTTTTCAAAAATTTCGCTATAAATGATTTTTTTAAAAGGAATTTTTGAAATTAATACTTTTTTTACTAAAAACTTTTATAAATAAAATTTTTATTGCAAAATTTTTCTTGTTCATAAAATTTTATTGAACTAAATATTTTTTGAAACAGTATTTTATAAAAATGAATACTTTTTTTAAATATTTTTTAGCATTTAACAATCAAAATATGTTTGATAAATAAAAAACTAAATGTATTAAAAATAAAATATTTTTCTTAAAATTTCTTTTATAAAATTTCTTTTATAAAATTTTTAAATTTAAGTTATAAAATGAACTGAAACTTTTTGTTGTTTTAAATGATTTAACTCATTTACAGCTCTGCTTAGTTTTCATCACAGACTTGAAACTATTTCAAAAATGTCTTCTAAGTTTTTGTGTTTTTGTTGTTGTTGTTGTTGCATCTCCTTTCTGTGGTTTATTTCGTGGCTGCATTTTTGCAAGACTTCGTGTGTTTTAATTAGTCGAAGCCCGCTTTCAACATTAACGCTCAATTCTTTTCAATTAAAACGCAAAACTTTTCTGCGCTGCATTTAAAATGGAGAGAAATATTTTTAATTTTTAAAGTTGCGTTTTTCCATAATTCTGTTTTAATTTTGATGATGAAAAAAAAAAAACAAACCAGCGATGATGATTGTGATGGTGGCGGTGGCAACGATGCTGATTCTTATTACCAGCGATGAAGGTGCGGCCTCTTAACTTTTCCATTTTATTCCTTTTGACTGCTGCTTCAACAGTTCTGCAGAATAACTAAAAATGTTTTTTTTTGCTCGTCTGTCCGTCCATTCGCTTGCTTGGAAAGTTGTTAATTTATGATTTTTGTTTTTATGACATTAAATTTCAACAAAAAAAATTTAAAAATACTCATACAAAATATGATGACAAAGAAGTGGAAAAAGGCAAAACAGAAACAACAACAACAACAACAACTTGAAATTTTACATTAAGAAGCCGCATGGAGGAGCTTTTCTTTCGGCTTCTGTGTGTCTTGCAGGAGAGAAGGAGGTCTGCAGCAGCAGCAGCAGCAGCGGCTGCAAAAGGCATCAGTGTCAGTTGCAAGATTATGGTTGAACGGCATGTAACTTGCAACTATTGTAATTTCACTGCAGGCATGTGCATGTGCACGTGAGCATGTGTGAGTTTCATTTCACAGTTGGGCTTGTAACTGCTGTTGGCTGGCGAGACTTATCAAGTCAATATTAAATTATGATAATTTTGCAAGTGAATGTAATTAATAATAATTGCAGACATTCAAACTAAACAAATTAAAATTGAACACACACACGCACACACTCACTCGCATGTTGTTGCAGTTGTACGCCTAAACGTGCCGGTTGTCGCAGCAGTCAGGAAACGAACGCAGGCAGTCTTTTTTATTTTGATGTTCAACAAATGCAAAAAACAATAATAATTTTAATTTAATATTTATTTACTCCGCTGAAGCATTTCGTACTTTAATTCGTTTGTTATTTAATTTTGTTAAAAGTTCAACTACGAATCGAACCAGGGAGTGTTTAATGCACTTTTCGATAAAGTTTGCACTTTGAATTCAGTAGAATTCAATAGATGTCGTTAAAACAAACTTGCAAAATAAATAAAAAATTTAAAAAGTTAAACAATTTTGCTCAAGACTCTCGTACATTTAAAAGTAGAAAATGACACACAAACAAACTGCTGAATGTCGCTCGTCAATTTAGTCGAATGAGCAGAATAGAGTTGCGAGAACAACTCCACGACATGAGCACTCGACACAGTTTCATCGGCGCTGATAAATCATTATTCATATTTAGCATTTCGAAGAAGCAAAAACAAAAACAAAAACAACAACAACAACAAAGAGAAGTGTTCAATAAATGCGCACTCACATAAAATCAAAATCAAAATCAAAATTAAACATCATCATCAATCATTAATTTGCGGTTTAAATGACAACAACATCTGCAGCGAGAATATTAAAGAACCTGTTGAAAAGTTAATCACATTCAAACATCTATAAATTTATTCACAGCGCGCGAATATTTCAATTCATTTCATTCGATATCGTTTTCAAAATAATTTATTTTCTCACGGTCTTTGTGATTTCGCATTTCCAATTTACGCAAACTTTATGTCCTGCGAAACGTTGTTTACAGGGTTTTATTAAAAAAAAAAAAAAAAAAAAAAACCTTTTAAAAACTCATTAAATGTTCAACAAGGACACGTTGTGGCTCAGCAGTATGAATGAATAATTAAATGAATGGAAGTTTTACGATCATCTTTTGTTTCATCATCATCGCTGTTGTGTCTGACAAAAAAAAAAAGAAATATTAAAAATTGTCCAAAATTAGGAGGGGATTTTTTTGTGACCTAAATAAATGAACTCTTTCGCGTTATCAAACCCGTCGTTCACTGCTGCAGAAGATGATTGTATATGGCGAGTTCCATAAAAAGAAAGTTATAAATAAATAATTATTAAACAAAATTTAACTGCCTGCTCGCCCAGCAACAAAAGAAAATATTGTCCATTTAATAGGCAATTTTACGACGCGACCAGACAATTGTAGGCGACTCTAGACGAGACCAGGCGAAACTAGATGAGTTGAGACGACTCCAGATGGGATTAGACGACTTAAGAATTGGACTAGCCAACTCTCGACGAGGCTAGGCAACTCTAGACGATATTAGAAGAGTCTAGAGTAAACAACACTAGGCACGACTAAAAGATATTAGACTAGACGGGTCAAGAGAAGACTAAAAGAGATTAAGAGACTAGACGAGACTATACGGGAATAGGCAAATCTAGACGAGACTAGAAAATACTAGACGATTCTAGAAAGTACTAGACGAGACTAGACGAGTTTAGAAGACACTACACGAGCTTAAAAGAGACTAGGGGAGTTTAGACCAGACTAGAAGAAACTTGACGAGGCTAAAAGATACCACACGAGACAAGACTAGACGAGTCTAGACGATATTAGACAAGTTTAGAAGATACTATGCGAGTTCAGAAGAGACTAGACGAGCTTAGAAAAGACTAGACGAGCTTAGACCAGACTAGAGGACACTCGACAAGACTAAAAGATACTAGACGAGACTAGAAGAGACTAGACTAGACGAGTCTAGACGATACTAGACGAGTCAAGACAAGACTGAAAGACTATATACGAGAATATACGAGACTATACGGAACTAGAAGAGACTAGACGAGTTTAGAAGAGACTAAACGAGCTTAGACCAGAATAGAAGGCACTCGACGAGACTAAAAGAAACTAGACGAGACTAGACTAGACGAGTCTAGACGATACTAGACGAATTTACAAAATACTAGACGAGCCAAGACAAGGCTAAAAGAGATTAGGAGACGACAAGTCTAGATACGACTATAAGAGATTAGAAAAGACTAGACAAGACTAAACGTGACTCAACAAGTCCAGACGAGACTAGAAGAGACTAGACGAGTTTAGACCAGACTAGAAGACACTAGAGGAGACTAAAAGAAACTAGACGAGACTAGAAGAGATTAGATGAGACTAGAAGAGTCTAAAATAGACGAGTCCAAACGACCTTAGACGAGTTTAGAAGAGAGCAGACCAGTCTAGACGAGATAAGAAGAGACTAGACGATTTTAGACCAGACTAGAAGACACTAGATGAGACTAAAAGATTAGACTGGATGACACTAGACACGAGTTTGGAAGAGACTAGACGATTCTATTGTAGAAGATTCTAGACTAGACGATTCTAGACTATCCTAGACGATTCTAGACTAGCCTAGACGATTCTAGACTAGCCTAGACGATTCTAGACTAGCCTAGACGATTCTAGACTAGCCTAGACGATTCTAGACTAGCCTAGACGATTCTAGACTAGCCTAGACGATTCTAGACTAGCCTAGATGATTCTAGACTAGCCTAGAAGATTCTAGACTAGCTTAGACGATTCCAGACTAGCCTAGACGATTCTAGACTAGCCTAGACGATTCTAGACTGGCCTAGACGATTCTAGACTAGCCTAGACGATTCTAGACTAGCCTAGACGATTCTAGACTAGCCTAGACGATTCTAGACTAGCCTAGACGATTCTAGACGGGTTCAAATGAGACTAAGCGGACCACGTTAGACAAGGTGAGGCTAGACTAGGCGGTACCACACAAGCCGAGCCGACACTGGACGAAAAGAAACTATTCGAGAATAGGTGAGATTAGACGAGATGCGACTACACGATTCGAACTGATGTGAGTCAGTAGATAAGTCTAAACTTATCCAGACAAGACTAGATGAAACATTTTCGTGTTAATAAATTTTACAAAAAGATAAAACTGTACTCAGTCCGTTTTGGAAAGTGCTACGAAAAGTTGTTGGCTTTAATTCTTAAGCAGAATGAGCCCGCTGTGGGTTAAATAAAAGTTCCTAACCAACCCCACGATCCTACGAAACTACCAAAGTTCTCTGATATCTGTTAAGTTTCTTTCGTCCTTTCCTTTTTGTTTACAAAATGCATGAAATCAAATTATAGAATGGCAACACTGTTGAGAATATGACCACCGATAATTGAGAGAAGGAGAAATTAAAAAACCCCCGCAACTGCATTTTAAAGAAACTTTTTGGGCCAAATTGTGTGGGAAAGATATGGGAGACACAACTCGGAATATGTTTTAACCGCCTGTGACCACGTGGGTCACCAGATATCGTTCTATAACACAATTATATTAAAAAAAATATATTAATTATTCGATAGTGAGATTTTTTTCAATTTTATTTGTAAATATTCGCCATGAAACTCCCCTCTTTTTTTCCACAAACTTCAATTGATTGAGATTTAAAACTCCAAAAATAATGAGGAAGAAAAAAGATCTGCCAAAACCTGTTGACGTTAAAAGAAAAAAGAAAAAAGAAAAAAAAGAAAGAAAACGCAAAAAGGGTAACGGTTGCTTAACTGCAATTAACAAATAAGACCGATGGGATGGCGAATTATATTTCAGCAAATAAATGATTTTCACATTTTGTTTTACCAAAAAAGAAAAAAGAAAAGAAAAAAAAACATGAGAAGCAACTGGCCCAGTGTGACACAGGAAGTGTTACGAATCCCCCCATTTTGACTTGATTTATTTTATTTATAATAATTGAAGCAGATTTTCAGAAATGTTTAATACCAATTAAATTAATCTCTTACAAAACACCAGGATAATTAATTAATTTTGAAGAAAAAGTTTTCGAATTTGTGGAATTAACACAAGAGGGCTGTTCAATAACTCGTTCGCATGAATCAGTCTGTTCGATTTTTGGCTTTTTTTAGGTTTTTTTGTTTTCAACAATAAATAAAGTTTTGCTTGAGCGTGTGGTTGTGCGGCGGGCAGGGTTGGATGCCAGCGATGTGACTTTATTTTTATGCAACTAATTAACGTTTTTATGGCTGCCATAAAATGTTTATTATGACACGGATTTGATTTATTTGGCTGAAGTTTATGTAACCGTTTTGATTGTCAAGTTGAGATAAAAATGATCGTGGTTGTTGTTTATTTTATTTAGTTTATTTTAGAGCGGGAGGGAGTTGAGGGCCAGAAAAGGTTTGTTTTGATAATTAAAAATTTCAAATTAATTTCATATCGAGGAATAGGATTTTCTAAAGAACACTCGGGTTTTTTTCTGTTTGTTAAATATAATTTTGTAAATAAAAATTCATTTCAATTACAGGGGAGTTTTTTTTTAAGTCAACATGCCAACATGACCTTCATTTGTCTTTGGTTTTTTTTTCTTTATGTTTTTGTTCACAACCCAACAACTAACAAATTGATCTATAAAATTATTAGAACAAACGCTCCAACTACTCTACAGCTGCCTTGAGCTATAAAACTATTATTATCACAGTGGGGCACCACCATCACAAACAACAACTTTTAAGTATTTTCATTTTTTACACAAAAACAAATAAAGAATTTATAATAATAGTTAAAAAAAAAAAACAGAAACTTCCATCGTGTTGAAATTTCTAAGGGTAGCAGATAATGCCATTATGGTCTTCTTTACAAAAAACTGGTAGGAGTTTATAAAATAATTTGTTAAAAAAAAAAATAATAATAATAAAAAACTATCGCACAAAACAACAGTTTTATTCGGGTAACAGATAACAAAGAAACAAAAGAACTGACACCAACAGGGGAGTTGCGCTTAACAAAACAATTTTCCACTGTTATCGCGTTACAGACCTACGGAACGAACGAAGCAGCGGCTGCCTAAAAAAATTTAATAAATGAATTTAAAAAACGCCAAAAGTATTTTGAAAAACAAAACAAAAACAAAAACAACAAAAAAAGAGTTCATGTGTAGGAAGATGAGCCGAGAAAATGTAGAAAAAAAGTTAAGCCGTTTTTAATGAAATAGAAACGAAAAGAAAAGAGTTCTTTTTTTTTTTTGTTTTCTTAAACTCTTTAATCCTGGCAACAAAGAACTCCTTAAAATTTTGTTCTTCAGCTCTTTCGTTACACTATTTTAATCCTTTTTTTCTACGTCTTCTTCTTCTTCTTCTTCTTCTTTTTCTCCTTCTTCACACACAAACATTCCCCGGGTATCATCTTCAGGAAACAGTTGCTGGGAACGGCTTTAGATTTGTTTTTTTTTTCTTTTCTATCGTTTTTATTAAACGTTATTTTGGCGGTTTGTGGTAATTTTGTGGTAAAATAATTGCTTATGCTTTAACGATTAAGTGGATAATAAAAAATGTTTTTGGCTTTTCAAATAGGCTCAGCTTGAAATGAATACAAAAATTAAAGACAAGCTGAACAGGATGCATCTGTTTAAATAGAATAAAATTAAATAAAGACTTACGGCCTGTTCGCCGATGTCGCAGGATATCGTTGTAGGGAATAAAAATATCTTTAAAACAAAAATAAGTTGTAAATTTTGCTTTAAATGTTATTTATTTCATCGCACAATGGCCTGAAACATGGGCGAACGGGCAGTTAGAATTCGCTAGGAAGTAAAATACTTATAAATAAAAACAAGACTTTAAACACAAACTTTTTGCGCCGCTTTTTGGTCGGGTAGCTAAATTACTTGGATCTTATAAAAAGTAAAACAAAAGACTTTATAGGCAGCCCCATATTCGAAATCAAAAAAATTGCCCTGGAATAATTCCCCGCAAGAAAATTCATTAATAAATAAAATCGAAAGACTTAAGCCACAAACCTTATTAGTTCCACAATCGGCATAAAAAATGTATTCCAAAAAATATTCTACAAGAAAAAATATCCAGTTAAAACAAACGACTTAAGTCACAAACTTAATAAACAGTGCCATAGTCGGGATCAAAAATACGGCCTAGAACCTGCTATAAAAAATCTTATAAATAAAATCTAAAGACTTGAGTCACAAACTTTAAAAAGCGGTCCTATAATTTTTGGCCTAGAATTTTCTAAAAAAAAATTCTGTTAATCAATAAAATCGAGTTCGAAGTCAAAAAATTTGCCCTTGAATTTTCTATAAGAAAAAAATATTAAGTAAAATCCAAAAGACTTAAGCCACAAACTTTATAAGCAGTCCCATAGTGGGGACCAAAAATTTGGCCAATAATATTCTAAAACAAAACTATTAATAAAAAAAATAGAACTCGAAATCATAAAAATTTCCCCGAATTTTCTACATGAAAAAAATTAATAAATAAAAGCAAAAGACTTAAGTCACAAACTTTAAAAGGGGTCCTTCAATATGACATAAAATTTTCTAAAAAAAATTCTGTTAATAAATAAAATCGAATTCGAATTTGAAAATTTTTCCTTAAATTTTCTACAAAAAAAATTTATAAATAAAAACGAAAGACTTAAACAACAATCTTTGTAAGCAGTCCCATAGTGGGGATCACAAATATAGCGCTGGAATTTTCTTCAAGAAAAAAATGTTTATATAAAAACAAAAGACTTGAGTCACAAACCTTGTAAGCAGTCCCATAGTCGGGATCAAATAATTTTTGGCCAAGATTTTATACAAGAAAAAATACCAAGTAAAACTAAAAGACTTAAGTCACAAACTTTGAAAGGGGGCTTCATAATTTCTGGCCTAGAATTAAAAAAAAAAACTTTTATTATTATTAAATAAAATCGTATTTCGAAATCAAAAAAATCGCCCTGGAATTAAACACACAAGAAAAAAATTAATAAATAAAAACCAAAACTTAAGCCACAAACTTTGTAAGCAGTCCCATAGTGTTTTACCCAATATTAAAGAAAAAACTATTCATAAATGAAATCGAATTGGATATAAAAAATATGCTCTCGAGTTTTCTATTAAAAAAAAAATTTTATAAATAAAATTAATAGACTTAAGCCACAAACCTTCTGAGCAAACCAACGATCGGAATACAAAAAATTGGATGCAGATTTCTTTGGGAAAAAGTGAAATAAATAAATAAAATAAAACAAAAAAGTGTTTTTTTCAATTTTAATTCAAATTTGAAAAAAAAAATATTAAGAGTGGAATCCTTAAGAATTTTATTTTAATTATCTTACGTTTCATTCTAAACATTTTTCAAATACTTGATTTCGATTTTAATACGAAAACAAAAAAAAAATTATTAAGCCTGAATAACAATTCTCGTATTTGAAAAAATATTTATAAATTTCATTTTATACATTCTGGTTAATCAGAGATGAGAAATAAATTTTTTAGAAAACATCAAAATTCAAGATGAACTAAAAATTCAAACACTTTCCATTTCAAGCCTCCATTAACAATTTCTACAGGCCTTCAAAATGTGACGCATGCGATCAATTCTTTTAAATACGATCTTAGTTCAGAATAACTTGGACTTGATTAGGAATAAGAATAAGGATTTCCCTCCCAAACACTTTAGAATACATGCAACGTAAAACAGTCTGTCTGGTCATGACTTTCATTATCGCGCCATCGACTTTAATTGCAAATAAAAATCAAATAATTACGAAATAGAAAACCAACACTTTTTGCTCACTTTCAATCGCTGGCACTCCGAATAAAGAACGATTTCATTGGCTGTTGTTTACAAAATAAATTCCCAAATCGCTGCAAGATTAGCCAAACGATTTAATTACTTTTCAATGAAATCACGTAAAACTCCGTTTTTATTTGCAATCGAAAACGTAAATAAATTGAAAACATCAACGTACGAAGAGATTCGGCGATATCGAAAAATGTTATGCAAAAGCGGAGTCTACGAAACGCAACGATTTTTTTCTTTCTCATGCCCAACGTTGCCAACAAATCACACATTTTTATCATCTTTATAAACTGTTTAGTTATTGTTGTTGTTGTTTGGCCAATTACAATTTATTACAAAAGCTAAAAGTGTAACTGCAGTGTGTGTGTGTGTGTGTGTGAGTGTATGATCGCAAGTCATTAAATTGCAAAAACTACAATTTAATTAACAGCAAAACGAATTCACTGGCAAGTGGAACAACAACAAAAAGCAACAAAGAAAAACAACAACAGAAATATATTAAAAAAAAAAATTTTATTAAAACAAAAACAATTGAAAAGAATTCTCAGGAAAACTTCAATTCTTTAAATGAAAATTTTGTTTCTGAGTGAAAACAGGGCGTAGCTTTTCCATTTCCCAAAGGGGCGGGCCTCTCACCCGGTTGTCCTTTCTACCATTTTAAGCAATTAAATTAAACAGTTTAAATTTCCAATCTGGCCTGTTGAACGTGTAAACACGCTGGCATTGCGGAATTGAATGAAATAATTTTTGAAGTTCTTTTTTTGGTTTTTTTTTGGTTTTTTTTTGGTTTTTTCCTCTATTTTTGTTGTTGCTGTTGTTCGCTGAAACTGCAACTGAAATAATTCTCTGTCTTAATTGCCATAATGTGAATGGCGTTGAACACGAATTCGCATAAATAAATAATTAAATTCCGGTTACAGTTAAATTAATTTGAAAGAATTTTTATATTTATTTTTGCCAATTAAAGTAACTTTTCAAAGAGAAGCGGCTGCTATCAAAAGATGAAACCAAAGTGAATATAAAAAAAGAACTGATGGCAAACAGCGGCTAAGTCGTGAATTTATTGGTAGAAACCCACCGAATACCGGCCAATTTTTAAAAGTTCGGGGAAAACCAAAACGAACCCAAAAAGTTGTATTTTTTTTAAAATATTGAGTTAAATTTTATAGGGCGATTGTTCGAAATGTGTCTTTTTTCATTCAACAAGACATGATCAATTTTCCAAGATGTAAAGAAAAGTCTACATTAAGCATTGAACACAATAGCGACAGCAGGCTACAGACTACAACTTGTCAAAAATAGAATTCATGCGCCTGAATATGAATGATTATATTTACTACGGCAGACAACACGGCTACTGGTTGTTGTCCCTGCTGTTTTTGAGGTTGTAGTCAAATTGAACTAATTTCTATTTTGGTAAGCGACAATGAGTAAATACAGTGTTGCCAGTTTAATATAAATAAATTCAATCATTGTAAACTTGAAAATATATTGTTTTATTATACAATAACAAACAACAAACTATATTTCCAAGCAAATGAAATGATTTCTTGTCATATACTGTGGCCTTTAAATATATTTTATTGGAATAACACTATTTAAAAGTATCACATACTCGTATATGAAAGCGGCCACACTGGCGTATGAAGAGAATTCTACTACAAACAACAACTCATGGTTATTGATTTGGTGGTGTCGTTTTAAAAATAATTAAGTAGCTGACTACGAGGCGACAATTGTAGCCAACGGCTTTTGTAGTCGGTGTTCGTGTAGCCTGCTGTCGTTACTGTGTTTAAAGCTTCAGTTTCAACTATTCAACTCCCAAAGCAAATAATATTTTATAAATTTTTTTTTTCAATTTTAATATAATTTTTTAATATAAAATTTGAGGAATTCCTAAGAACGCTTATAGATGTTTTTATAAATATATAATTTAACCTGCTCTCCCCAAGACTTATTATTTTATTTATTAAAGGTTTCGAAAAAAAATGATGTTTTTAAAAGCAAAAACAAAAATTCTACATTTTAAAACCTCTAAAAAACATTTAATTTTATTTAAAAAAAAAAATCATTAAAAAAAGAAAAAACCCTGTATATAATTAAAATTTAAGAATGTGTTAAACCACCCTCGTATATAATAAATTTTGTAAATAACTTAAAAATATATTTCCCAACTGCTCTCTTTTCCAATTGATGAGTAATTTCTTGTTCACGATGCTGCAGCAGAATCACTGTCAAGCAGTTGGCTCGAATGGTGCATGTCGCTACCCCCAGCCGATGAGAAACTTCTTAAGGCAATAAACTGAGGATATGGGTCTGGTTGCAGCAACATAATGCCATTTGCCGCTCAGCCAACAAAACAGCGCAAAAATATCAACACAATTTGACCTTCTCAGCCGTCGAAGTCGGTAGTCATCAGGCAGCTAAAAAAAAAATACCCGTTATTTATGAACTAATTTCTATTTATTTATAAAATTTTTTTATAAAAATTTTTCCACTTTTTCTTATTGCTTTTAGATTAAAAAAACACTCTTTTTACTCTCACTTTTCAGGCCTTCGATTGAGGTTCCAGACACACGCACACCAACAACTTCCCAGTCATTTGGACAACAATTTGTTAATTAGAGATAATCGTATTTACAAGATGGTATCTCAACTTGTGTTCTGGTTACGGATATCTGGCAGCAGATAAGCAGCGTTACATAACGACAACGATTCACTCGTTCAAAAATTAGCAGTCAAAGCGAACAACAGACGTTGTTGTACTTTAATTACTCCCGGAGACTGCCCTGGAACTCTCACTAGACTTCCGTTCATTGTTGAGAGCGCAAACGAAATGGAAATAAACGACAAGAGAAGAGAAGGGAAGAAACAAACACAGCAGAGTTGAAAGGAAAATTTCACACTTATGCAAATTAATTGTGCCACAGAACACGTTGAAAACCAGCAGCATTCAAATGAAAATGTTAAAATTAAAACGAAAAAAAAACCCAAGAAAAATAAGTGGAAAACGTTTAACCCACCACACACACACACACACACAAACGCTGGTTAATTTGTTAAAATGTTTGTAGATCATTATCACACGAGTCAATTACACGACGACTGAAATGTGTGGCAACGAAAACTACAACAAATAAAATTGTAATATTACTTAGAGGACAGGGGGACAACCAACAAGTGGCGGTTTCACAAACTAAAACACTTATAAATTCCAAAACCATCATAAAAAAATAAAAATTAACATAAAATTTTGCCTCAACTATTTTACACTTCTGTGAGCAGAAATATTGAAAGCAAAATTACAAACACCTGAAACTGACGTCGCAACGGTGGATTCACTGCAAATAAATTACGTTTAACGACTCTGCAAAAGTCTTTATGTGAATTTTGTCAACCAACGAAATATTGAAGAGTTTTTGCCGCCTGAAACAGTCGCACTTCTGCTCAATAATTTATAAAATTATGCAACATTTGAAACACATTCGCCAACGCTGCAGGACACGCAATAAAAAATTTATCTGCGTTTAAAAACATCGAATGGCAATTTGGGGCCAAACAAGCAGATTTTATTTATTATATTTATTTTAAATATTTTTATTTGTTGCTCTAGGCCATGAAACATAAATTCTAATAAAGAAATGTTAAAAAAGAAACAAACAAAATTTAGTTTCACTTAACAGCCCGTAAATCAAGCTTATTTTCAAAATTATAGAAAAATAGACAAAATAAAAAATTTCATAAGGGGTACCTCTTTGTTCAAAAAATCGACTTTTTAAAAATTTTCTCAGAAAAGCCTAAATTTTTGTCAGCAACCTCCTTTTTCCCATTATTTTTCATAACAAAACATTTTAAAAGGCTTAGAAGCCTATTTTCAAAATTATGGAAAAATTGAAAAAATTGGAAATTTCATAAGAGGTACGTACCTCTTTGTTCAAAAAATCGACTTTTTTAAAATTTTCTCAGAAAAGCCTAAATTTTTGTCAGCAACCTCCTTTTTCCCATTATTTTTCATAACAAAACATTTTAAAAGGCATAGAAGCCTTTTTTCAAAATTATAGAAAAATTGAAAAAATTGGAAATTTCATAAGGGGTACCTCTTTGTTCAAAAAATCGACTTTTTAAAAATTTTCTCAAAAAAGCCTAAATTTTTGTCAGCAACCTCCTTTTTCCCATTATTTTTCATAACAAAACATTTTAAAAGGCTTAGAAGCCTATTTTCAAAATTATAGAAAAATTGAAAAAATTGTAAATTTCTTTGTTCAAAAAATCGACTTTTTAAAAATTTTCTCAGAAAAGCCTAAATTTTTGTCAGCAACCTCCTTTTTCCCATTATTTTTCATAACAAAACATTTTAAAAGGCTTAGAAGCCTATTTTCAAAATTATAGAAAAATTGAAAAAATTGGAAATTTCATAAGGGGTACCTCTTTGTTCAAAAAATCGACTTTTTAAAAATTTTCTCAGAAAAGCCTAAATTTTTGTCAGCAACCTCCTTTTTCCCATTATTTTTCATAACAAAACATTTTAAAAGGCATAGAAGCCTTTTTTCAAAATTATAGAAAAATTGAAAAAATTGGAAATTTCATAAGGGGTACCTCTTTGTTCAAAAAATCGACTTTTTAAAAATTTTCTCAAAAAAGCCTAAATTTTTGTCAGCAACCTCCTTTTTCCCATTATTTTTCATAACAAAACATTTTAAAAGGCTTAGAAGCCTATTTTCAAAATTATAGAAAAATTGAAATAATTGGAAATTTCATAAGGGGTACCTCTTTGTTAAAAAAACCGACTTTTTAAAAATTTTCTCAGAAAAGCCTAAATTTTTGTCAGCAACCTCCTTTTTCCCATTATTTTCCATAACAAAACATTTTAAAAGGCTTAGAAGCCTATTTTCAAAATTATAGAAAAATTGAAAAAATTGGAAATTTCATAAGGGGTACCTCTTTGTTCAAAAAATCGACTTTTTAAATATTTTCTCAGAAAAGCCTAAATTTTTGTCAGCAACCTCCTTTTTCCCATTATTTTTCATAACAAAACATTTTAAAAGGCTTAGAAGCCTATTTTCAAAATTATAGAAAAATTGAAAAAATTGGAAATTTCATAAGGGGTACCTCTTTGTTCAAAAAATCGACTTTTTAAAAATTTTCTCTGAAAAGCCTAAATTTTTGTCAGCAACCTCCTTTTTCCCATTATTTTTCATAACAAAACATTTTAAAAGGCTTAGAAGCCTATTTTCAAAATTATAGAAAAATTGAAAAAATTGGAAATTTCATAAGGGGTACCTCTTTGTTTAAAAAATCGACTTTTTAAAAATTTTCTCAGAAAAGCCTAAACTTTTGTCAGCAACCTCCTTTTTCCCATTATTTTTCACAACAAAACATTTTAAAAGGCTTAGAAGCCTATTTTCAAAATTATAGAAAAATTGAAAAAATTGGAAATTTCATAAGGGGTACCTCTTTGTTTAAAAAATCGACTTTTTAAAAATTTTCTCAGAAAAGCCCAAACTTTTGTCAGCAACCTCCTTTTTCCCATTATTTTTCATAACAAAACATTTTAAAAGGCTTAGAAGCCTATTTTCAAAATTATAGAAAAATTGAAAAAATTGGAAATTTCATAAGGGGTACCTCTTTGTTTAAAAAATCGACTTTTTAAAAATTTTCTCAGAAAAGCCTAAACTTTTGTCAGCAACCTCCTTTTTCCCATTATTTTTCATAACAAAACATTTTAAAAGGCTTAGAAGCCTATTTTCAAAATTATAGAAAAATTGAAAAAATTGGAAATTTCATAAGGGGTACCTCTTTGTTTAAAAAATCGACTTTTTAAAAATTTTCTCAGAAAAGCCTAAACTTTTGTCAGCAACCTCCTTTTTCCCATTATTTTTCATAACAAAACATTTTAAAAGGCTTAGAAGCCTATTTTCAAAATTATAGAAAAATTGAAAAAATTGGAAATTTCATAAGGGGTACCTCTTTGTTTAAAAAATCGACTTTTTAAAAATTTTCTCAGAAAAGCCTAAACTTTTGTCAGCAACCTCCTTTTTCCCATTATTTTTCATAACAAAACATTTTAAAAGGCTTAGAAGCCTATTTTCAAAATTATAGAAAAATTGAAAAAATTGGAAATTTCATAAGGGGTACCTCTTTGTTTAAAAAATCGACTTTTTAAAAATTTTCTCAGAAAAGCCCAAACTTTTGTCAGCAACCTCCTTTTTCCCATTATTTTTCATAACAAAACATTTTAAAAGGCTTAGAAGCCTATTTTCAAAATTATAGAGAAATTGAAAAAATTGGAAATTTCATAAGGGGTACCTCTTTGTTAAAAAAATCGACTTTTTAAAAATTTTCTCAGAAAAGCCTAAACTTTTGTCAGCAACCTCCTTTTTCCCATTATTTTTCATAACAAAACATTTTAAAAGGCTTAGAAGCCTATTTTCAAAATTATAGAAAAATTGAAAAAATTGGAAATTTCATAAGGGGTACCTCTTTGTTTAAAAAATCGACTTTTTAAAAATTTTCTCAGAAAAGCCTAAACTTTTGTCAGCAACCTCCTTTTTCCCATTATTTTTCATAACAAAACATTTTAAAAGGCTTAGAAGCCTACTTTCAAAATTATAGAAAAATTGAAAAAATTGGAAATTTCATAAGGGGTACCTCTTTGTTTAAAAAATCGACTTTTTAAAAATTTTCTCAGAAAAGCCCAAACTTTTGTCAGCAACCTCCTTTTTCCCATTATTTTTCATAACAAAACATTTTAAAAGGCTTAGAAGCCTATTTTCAAAATTATAGAAAAATTGAAAAAATTGGAAATTTCATAAGGGGTACCTCTTTGTTAAAAAAATCGACTTTTTAAAAATTTTCTCAGAAAAGCCTAAACTTTTGTCAGCAACCTCCTTTTTCCCATTATTTTTCATAACAAAACATTTTAAAAGGCTTAGAAGCCTATTTTCAAAATTATAGAAAAATTGAAAACATTGGAAATTTCATAAGGGGTACCTCTTTGTTAAAAAAATCGACTTTTTAAAAATTTTCTCAGAAAAGCCTAAACTTTTGTCAGCAACCTCCTTTTTCCCATTATTTTCTATAACAAAACATTTTAAGAAAATTAAAAGCTTATTTTCAAAATTATAGAAAAATTGAAAAAATTGGAAATTTCATAAGGGGTACCTCTTTGTTAAAAAAATCGACTTTTTAAAAATTTTCTCAGAAAAGCCTAAACTTTTGTCAGCAACCTCCTTTTTCCCATTATTTTCTATAACAAAACATTTTAAGAAAATTAAAAGCTTATTTTCAAAATTATAGAAAAATTGAAAAAATTGGAAATTTCATAAGGGGTACCTCTTTGTTTAAAAAATCGACTTTTTAAAAATTTTCTCAGAAAAGCCTAAACTTTTGTCAGCAACCTCCTTTTTCCCATTATTTTTCATAACAAAACATTTTAAAAGGCTTAGAAGCCTATTTTCAAAATTATAGAAAAATTGAAAAAATTGGAAATTTCATAAGGGGTACCTCTTTGTTTAAAAAATCGACTTTTTAAAAATTTTCTCAGAAAAGCCTAAATTTTTGTCAGCAACCTCCTTTTTCCCATTATTTTTCATAACAAAACATTTTAAAAGGCTTAGAAGCCTATTTTCAAAATTATAGAAAAATTGAAAAAATTGGAAATTTCATAAGGGGTACCTCTTTGTTTAAAAAATCGACTTTTTAAAAATTTTCTCAGAAAAGCCCAAACTTTTGTCAGCAACCTCCTTTTTCCCATTATTTTTCATAACAAAACATTTTAAAAGGCTTAGAAGCCTATTTTCAAAATTATAGAAAAATTGAAAAAATTGGAAATTTCATAAGGGGTACCTCTTTGTTTAAAAAATCGACTTTTTAAAAATTTTCTCAGAAAAGCCTAAATTTTTGTCAGCAACCTCCTTTTTCCCATTATTTTTCATAACAAAACATTTTAAAAGGCTTAGAAGCCTATTTTCAAAATTATAGAAAAATTGAAAAAATTGGAAATTTCATAAGGGGTACCTCTTTGTTTAAAAAATCGACTTTTTAAAAATTTTCTCAGAAAAGCCCAAACTTTTGTCAGCAACCTCCTTTTTCCCATTATTTTTCATAACAAAACATTTTAAAAAGCTTAGAAGCCTATTTTCAAAATTATAGAAAAATTGAAAAAATTGGAAATTTCATAAGGGGTACCTCTTTGTTTAAAAAATCGACTTTTTAAAAATTTTCTCAGAAAAGCCCAAACTTTTGTCAGCAACCTCCTTTTTCCCATTATTTTTCATAACAAAACATTTTAAAAGGCTTAGAAGCCTATTTTCAAAATTATAGAAAAATTGAAAAAATTGGAAATTTCATAAGGGGTACCTCTTTGTTTAAAAAATCGACTTTTTAAAAATTTTCTCAGAAAAGCCCAAACTTTTGTCAGCAACCTCCTTTTTCCCATTATTTTTCATAACAAAACATTTTAAAAGGCTTAGAAGCCTATTTTCAAAATTATAGAAAAATTGAAAACATTGGAAATTTCATAAGGGGTACCTCTTTGTTAAAAAAATCGACTTTTTAAAAATTTTCTCAGAAAAGCCTAAACTTTTGTCAGCAACCTCCTTTTTCCCATTATTTTTCATAACAAAACATTTTAAAAGGCTTAGAAGCCTATTTTCAAAATTATAGAAAAATTGAAAAAATTGGAAATTTCATAAGGGGTACCTCTTTGTTTAAAAAATCGACTTTTTAAAAATTTTCTCAGAAAAGCCTAAACTTTTGTCAGCAACCTCCTTTTTCCCATTATTTTTCATAACAAAACATTTTAAAAGGCTTAGAAGCCTATTTTCAAAATTATAGAAAAATTGAAAACATTGGAAATTTCATAAGGGGTACCTCTTTGTTTAAAAAATCGACTTTTTAAAAATTTTCTCAGAAAAGCCTAAACTTTTGTCAGCAACCTCCTTTTTCCCATTATTTTTCATAACAAAACATTTTAAAAGGCTTAGAAGCCTATTTTCAAAATTATAGAAAAATTGAAAAAATTGGAAATTTCATAAGGGGTAACTCTTTGTTAAAAAAATCGACTTTTTAAAAATTTTCTCAGAAAAGCCTAAACTTTTGTCAGCAACCTCCTTTTTCCCATTATTTTTCATAACAAAACATTTTAAAAGGCTTAGAAGCCTATTTTCAAAATTATAGAAAAATTGAAAAAATTGGAAATTTCATAAGGGGTACCTCTTTGTTTAAAAAATCGACTTTTTAAAAATTTTCTCAGAAAAGCCTAAACTTTTGTCAGCAACCTCCTTTTTCCCATTATTTTTCATAACAAAACATTTTAAAAGGCTTAGAAGCCTATTTTCAAAATTATAGAAAAATTGAAAACATTGGAAATTTCATAAGGGGTACCTCTTTGTTTAAAAAATCGACTTTTTAAAAATTTTCTCAGAAAAGCCTAAACTTTTGTCAGCAACCTCCTTTTTCCCATTATTTTTCATAACAAAACATTTTAAAAGGCTTAGAAGCCTATTTTCAAAATTATAGAAAAATTGAAAAAATTGGAAATTTCATAAGGGGTACCTCTTTGTTAAAAAAATCGACTTTTTAAAAATTTTCTCAGAAAAGCCTAAACTTTTGTCAGCAACCTCCTTTTTCCCATTATTTTTCATAACAAAACATTTTAAAAGGCTTAGAAGCCTATTTTCAAAATTATAGAAAAATTGAAAAAATTGGAAATTTCATAAGGGGTACCTCTTTGTTAAAAAAATCGACTTTTTAAAAATTTTCTCAGAAAAGCCTAAACTTTTGTCAGCAACCTCCTTTTTCCCATTATTTTTCATAACAAAACATTTTAAAAGGCTTAGAAGCCTATTTTCAAAATTATAGAAAAATTGAAAAAATTGGAAATTTCATAAGGGGTACCTCTTTGTTTAAAAAATCGACTTTTTAAAAATTTTCTCAGAAAAGCCTAAACTTTTGTCAGCAACCTCCTTTTTCCCATTATTTTTCATAACAAAACATTTTAAAAGGCTTAGAAGCCTATTTTCAAAATTATAGAAAAATTGAAAACATTGGAAATTTCATAAGGGGTACCTCTTTGTTTAAAAAATCGACTTTTTAAAAATTTTCTCAGAAAAGCCTAAACTTTTGTCAGCAACCTCCTTTTTCCCATTATTTTTCATAACAAAACATTTTAAAAGGCTTAGAAGCCTATTTTCAAAATTATAGAAAAATTGAAAAAATTGGAAATTTCATAAGGGGTACCTCTTTGTTAAAAAAATCGACTTTTTAAAAATTTTCTCAGAAAAGCCTAAACTTTTGTCAGCAACCTCCTTTTTCCCATTATTTTTCATAACAAAACATTTTAAAAGGCTTAGAAGCCTATTTTCAAAATTATAGAAAAATTGAAAACATTGGAAATTTCATAAGGGGTACCTCTTTGTTTAAAAAATCGACTTTTTAAAAATTTTCTCAGAAAAGCCTAAATTTTTGTCAGCAACCTCCTTTTTCCCATTATTTTTCATAACAAAACATTTTAAAAGGCTTAGAAGCCTATTTTCAAAATTATAGAAAAATTGAAAAAATTGGAAATTTCATAAGGGGTACCTCTTTGTTTAAAAAATCGACTTTTTAAAAATTTTCTCAGAAAAGCCCAAACTTTTGTCAGCAACCTCCTTTTTCCCATTATTTTTCATAACAAAACATTTTAAAAGGCTTAGAAGCCTATTTTCAAAATTATAGAAAAATTGAAAAAATTGGAAATTTCATAAGGGGTACCTCTTTGTTTAAAAAATCGACTTTTTAAAAATTTTCTCAGAAAAGCCTAAATTTTTGTCAGCAACCTCCTTTTTCCCATTATTTTTCATAACAAAACATTTTAAAAGGCTTAGAAGCCTATTTTCAAAATTATAGAAAAATTGAAAAAATTGGAAATTTCATAAGGGGTACCTCTTTGTTTAAAAAATCGACTTTTTAAAAATTTTCTCAGAAAAGCCCAAACTTTTGTCAGCAACCTCCTTTTTCCCATTATTTTTCATAACAAAACATTTTAAAAAGCTTAGAAGCCTATTTTCAAAATTATAGAAAAATTGAAAAAATTGGAAATTTCATAAGGGGTACCTCTTTGTTTAAAAAATCGACTTTTTAAAAATTTTCTCAGAAAAGCCCAAACTTTTGTCAGCAACCTCCTTTTTCCCATTATTTTTCATAACAAAACATTTTAAAAGGCTTAGAAGCCTATTTTCAAAATTATAGAAAAATTGAAAAAATTGGAAATTTCATAAGGGGTACCTCTTTGTTTAAAAAATCGACTTTTTAAAAATTTTCTCAGAAAAGCCCAAACTTTTGTCAGCAACCTCCTTTTTCCCATTATTTTTCATAACAAAACATTTTAAAAGGCTTAGAAGCCTATTTTCAAAATTATAGAAAAATTGAAAACATTGGAAATTTCATAAGGGGTACCTCTTTGTTAAAAAAATCGACTTTTTAAAAATTTTCTCAGAAAAGCCTAAACTTTTGTCAGCAACCTCCTTTTTCCCATTATTTTCTATAACAAAACATTTTAAGAAAATTAAAAGCTTATGTTCAAAATTAGGGAAAATTTTAAGAAATTGGAAATTTCATAAGGGGTACCTCTTTGTTCAAAAAATCGACTTATTAAACATTTTCTCAGAAAAGCGTAAATTTTTGTTAGCACCCTTCTTTTTCCCATTATTTTCCTAAACGAAACATTTTAAGAAAATTAAAAGCTTACTTTTAAAATTATGGAAAATTTGAAAAAATTGAAAATTTCATAAGGGGTACCTCTTTGTTCAAAAAATCGACTTTTTAAAAATTTTCTCAGAAAAGCCTAAATTTTTGTCAGCAACCTCCTTTTTCCCATTATTTTCCATAACAAGACATTTTAAGAAAATTTAAAGCTTAATTTCAGAATTATGGAAAATTTGAAAAAATTGGAAATTTCATAAGGGGTACCTCCTTGTTCAAAAAATCGACTTTTTAAAAATTTTCTCAGAAAAGCCTAAATTTTTGTCAGCAACCTCCTTTTTCCCATTATTTTCCATAACAAGACATTTTAAGAAAATTTAAAGCTTAATTTCAAAATTATAGAAAAATTGAAAAAATTGGAAATTTCATAAGGGGTACCTCTTTGTTCAAAAAATCTACTTTTTAAAAATTTTCTCAGAAAAGCCTTAATCTTTTGTCAGCAACCTCCTTTTTCCCATTTCCCATAATTTTCCATAACAAGACATTTTAAGAAAATTTAAAGCTTAATTTCAGAATTATGGAAAATTTGAAAAAATTGGAAATTTCATAAGGGGTACCTCCTTGTTCAAAAAATCGACTTTTTAAAAATTTTCTCAGAAAAGCCTAAATTTTTGTCAGCAACCTCCTTTTTCCCATTATTTTCCATAACAAGACATTTTAAGAAAATTTAAAGCTTAATTTCAAAATTATAGAAAAATTGAAAAAATTGGAAATTTCATAAGGGGTACCTCTTTGTTCAAAAAATCGACTTTTTAAAAATTTTCTCAGAAAAGCCTAAATTTTTGTCAGCAACCTCCTTTTTCCCATTATTTTCCATAACAAGACATTTTAAGAAAATTTAAAGCTTAATTTCAGAATTATGGAAAATTTGAAAAAATTGGAAATTTCATAAGGGGTACCTCCTTGTTCAAAAAATCGACTTTTTAAAAATTTTCTCAGAAAAGCCTAAATTTTTGTCAGCAACCTCCTTTTTCCCATTATTTTCCATAACAAGACATTTTAAGAAAATTTAAAGCTTAATTTCAGAATTATGGAAAATTTGAAAAAATTGGAAATTTCATAAGGGGTACCTCCTTGTTCAAAAAATCGACTTTTTAAAAATTTTCTCAGAAAAGCCTAAATTTTTGTCAGCAACCTCCTTTTTCCCATTATTTTCCATAACAAGACATTTTAAGAAAATTTAAAGCTTAATTTCAGAATTATGGAAAATTTGAAAAAAATTGAAAATTTCATAAGGGGTACCTCTTTGTTCAAAAAATCGACTTTTTAAAAATTTTCTCAGAAAAGCCTAAATTTTTGTCAGCAACCTCCTTTTTCCCATTATTTTCCATAACAAGACATTTTAAGAAAATTTAAAGCTTAATTTCAGAATTATGGAAAATTTGAAAAAATTGGAAATTTCATAAGGGGTACCTCCTTGTTCAAAAAATCGACTTTTTAAAAATTTTCTCAGAAAAGCCTAAATTTTTGTCAGCAACCTCCTTTTTCCCATTATTTTCCATAACAAGACATTTTAAGAAAATTTAAAGCTTAATTTCAAAATTATAGAAAAATTGAAAAAATTGGAAATTTCATAAGGGGTACCTCTTTGTTAAAAAAACCGACTTTTTAAAAATTTTCTCAGAAAAGCCTAAATTTTTGTCAGCAACCTCCTTTTTCCCATTATTTTTCATAACAAAACATTTTAAAAGGCTTAGAAGCCTATTTTCAAAATTATGGAAATTTGAAAAAATTGAAAATTTCATAAGGGGTACCTCTTTGTTAAAAAAATCGACTTTTTAAAAATTTTCTCAGAAAAGCCTAAACTTTTGTCAGCAACCTCCTTTTTCCCATTATTTTCTATAACAAAACATTTTAAGAAAATTAAAAGCTTATTTTCAAAATTATAGAAAAATTGAAAAAATTGGAAATTTCATAAGGGGTACCTCTTTGTTAAAAAAATCGACTTTTTAAAAATTTTCTCAGAAAAGCCTAAACTTTTGTCAGCAACCTCCTTTTTCCCATTATTTTTCATAACAAAACATTTTAAAAGGCTTAGAAGCCTATTTTCAAAATTATAGAAAAATTGAAAAAATTGGAAATTTCATAAGGGGTACCTCTTTGTTAAAAAATCGACTTTTTAAAAATTTTCTCAGAAAAGCCCAAACTTTTGTCAGCAACTTCCTTTTCCCCATTATTTTTCATAACAAAACATTTTAAAAAGCTTAGAAGCCTATTTTCAAAATTATAGAAAAATTGAAAAAATTAGAAATTTCATAAGGGGTACCTCTTTGTTTAAAAAATCGACTTTTTAAAAATTTTCTCAGAAAAGCCCAAACTTTTGTCAGCAACCTCCTTTTTCCCATTATTTTTCATAACAAAACATTTTAAAAGGCTTAGAAGCCTATTTTCAAAATTATAGAAAAATTGAAAAAATTTAAAATTTCATAAGGGGTACCTCTTTGTTAAAAAAATCGACTTTTTAAAAATTTTCTCAGAAAAGCCTAAACTTTTGTCAGCAACCTCCTTTTTCCCATTATTTTTCATAACAAAACATTTTAAAAGGCTTAGAAGCCTATTTTCAAAATTATAGAAAAATTGAAAAAATTTAAAATTTCATAAGGGGTACCTCTTTGTTAAAAAAATCGACTTTTTAAAAATTTTCTCAGAAAAGCCTAAACTTTTGTCAGCAACCTCCTTTTTCCCATTATTTTTCATAACAAAACATTTTAAAAGGCTTAGAAGCCTATTTTCAAAATTATAGAAAAATTGAAAAAATTTAAAATTTCATAAGGGGTACCTCTTTGTTAAAAAAATCGACTTTTTAAAAATTTTCTCAGAAAAGCCTAAACTTTTGTCAGCAACTTCCTTTTTCCCATTATTTTTCATAACAAAACATTTTAAAAGGCTTAGAAGCCTATTTTCAAAATTATAGAAAAATTGAAAACATTGGAAATTTCATAAGGGGTACCTCTTTGTTAAAAAAATCGACTTTTTAAAAATTTTCTCAGAAAAGCCTAAACTTTTGTCAGCAACCTCCTTTTTCCCATTATTTTCTATAACAAAACATTTTAAGAAAATTAAAAGCTTATGTTCAAAATTATGGAAAATTTGAAAAAATTGGAAATTTCATAAGGGGTACCTCTTTGTTCAAAAAATCGACTTATTAAACATTTTCTCAGAAAAGCGTAAATTTTTGTTAGCACCCTTCTTTTTCCCATTATTTTCCATAACAAAACATTTTAAAAGGCTTAGAAGCCTATTTTCAAAATTATAGAAAAATTGAAAAAATTGGAAATTTCATAAGGGGTACCTCTTTGTTCAAAAAATCGACTTATTAAACATTTTCTCAGAAAAGCCTAAATTTTTGTCAGCAACCTCCTTTTTCCCATTATTTTCCTAAACGAAACATTTTAAGAAAATTAAAAGCTTACTTTTAAAATTATGGAAAATTTGAAAAAATTGAAAATTTCATAAGGGGTACCTCTTTGTTCAAAAAATCGACTTTTTAAAAATTTTCTCAGAAAAGCCTAAATTTTTGTCAGCAACCTCCTTTTTCCCATTATTTTCCATAACAAGACATTTTAAGAAAATTTAAAGCTTAATTTCAGAATTATGGAAAATTTGAAAAAATTGGAAATTTCATAAGGGGTACCTCCTTGTTCAAAAAATCGACTTTTTAAAAATTTTCTCAGAAAAGCCTAAATTTTTGTCAGCAACCTCCTTTTTCCCATTATTTTCCATAACAAGACATTTTAAGAAAATTTAAAGCTTAATTTCAAAATTATAGAAAAATTGAAAAAATTGGAAATTTCATAAGGGGTACCTCTTTGTTCAAAAAATCTACTTTTTAAAAATTTTCTCAGAAAAGCCTTAATCTTTTGTCAGCAACCTCCTTTTTCCCATTTCCCATAATTTTCCATAACGAAACATTTTAAGAAAATTAAAAGCTTATATTCAAAATTATGGAAAATTGTTAAAAAAATCGACTTTTTTAAAATTTTCTCAGAAAAGCCTAAATTTTAGTCAGCAACCTCCTTTTTCCCATTATTTTTCATAACAAAACATTTTAAAAGGCTTAGAAGCCTATTTTCAAAATTATGGAAATTTGAAAAAATTTAAAATTTCATAAGGGGTACCTCTTTGTTCAAAAAATCGACTTTTTAAAAATTTTCTCAGAAAAGCCTAAATTTTTGTCAGCAACCTTCTTTCTCCTATTATTTTCCATAACAAAACATTTTAAAAGGCTTAGAAGCCTATTTTCAAAATTATGGAAAATTTGAAAAAATTGAAAATTTCATAAGGGGTACCTCTTTGTTCAAAAAATCGACTTTTTAAAAATTTTCTCAGAAAAGCCTAAATTTTTGTCAGCAACCTCCTTTTTCCCATTATTTTTCATAACAAAACATTTTAAAAGGCTTAGAAGCCTATTTTCAAAATTATAGAAAAATTGAAAAAATTGGAAATTTCATAAGGGGTACCTCTTTGTTCAAAAAATCGACTTTTTAAAAATTTTCTCAGAAAAGCCTAAATTTTTGTCAGCAACCTCCTTTTTCCCATTATTTTTCATAACAAAACATTTTAAAAGGCTTAGAAGCCTATTTTCAAAATTATGGAAAATTTGAAAAAATTGGAAATTTCATAAGGGGTACCTCTTTGTTCAAAAAATCGACTTTTTAAAAGTTTTCTCAGAAAATCCTAAATTTTTGTCAGCAAGCTCCTTTTTCCCATTATTTTTCATAACAAAACATTTTAAAAGGCTTAGAAGCCTACTTTCAAAATTATAGAAAAATTGAAAAAATTGGAAATTTCATAAGGGGTACCTCTTTGTTCAAAAAATCTAGTTTTTAAAAATGTTCTCAGAAAAGCCTAAATTTTTGTCAGCAACCTCCTTTTTCCCATTATTTTCCATATTTTCTCAGCCAATAAGTCACAAAATAAAAATTGTGTTGGCCAGTGTGCTATGTTTCTTATATATTTTTCAGTTTTGAATTTAAAACTTTCCGCTTCAAAAACTTAAAGACAAAAGCCACGCAATACTTTCATAATAATTTCTTTTAGTTAATATTTCTTGAATTACTTTTGGGTTTAAATTCAAATAAATTAACATAAAGCAAACAAACAAACAGACATCATATTTAATAGACACATTTGAATTAATGTAATTAACACTGCTCATATAAAAAAACGATCATGAAAAATATTGAAAAACTAAAACTCTATAAAACTGGACACGGAAGAGTGACTGACAGTCAAAATGAAGACAAAATAAAAGGTGGGCAAATTTAAGGTTAGGAAGTAAATTGGCTTTAAAAGGGACTTTTCTTTTGACGAATTCAGTTTTATTGATACGAATATAAAGTAGAAATTTGGGAATTAATAATGATATATGAATTTGGGCATATGTCTTCTTCTTTCACGTCGGCAGGCGTCCGCTCTTTTCAGAAAATTTTGGACCACTTTTTGCCACAAAGCAAAAAGTTCAGTTTTTCAAACAGTCGTTTTACTTGACAGTAAATTTCCACAATTAAAATTCTTTGTTTAACAGTGTAGCGTTCAAAGCTTAAAATTTCCTAACTTTCTACTAAATAAATGCCAAATCAAGAGAGATAAATTTTTGGCTTTTCAATATTTAACAGCCAATTTACTTCCTAACCTAAAATTTGCCCACCTTACACATAAAAATTTAATTGAAGCACAACTCAATGAGAATTGGGAAAATAAACTAAAATTAGTGGTTGGAATTAAGGGCTCACAGTTAAACAAATTATTTGATTTAGTCAGAGAAGAATTATTTCTTTCGACCAATTCCATTTGAATCAAAAATTATATCTTATAAATCATTTTTGTTCCAAATGAATTTTTACGAAAGGAATGTGTTGATATTTAGAAGAATTAATATTTTGAATTAAATAACAATTAAAGTCACTTTATTTTAATTTAAATAATTTATTTGTGTTTCCATATTTTTTTGTAAGTTAATTTTATGTTTTTCCAAAAAAGAATCTATTAATTTAATATAATTTTTGTATTTTTCTTGACTTAAATAGAGAAAATTTTTTTCTTTTGCACTTAATATCTCATAGAGTTTTACTTTTGGAGCTTAAAAACAAGAAATAAAATAAAAAAATTTGAGCTTAAAATTAAAAATAAGTAAAAAAAATTAATTTATTCTTAATCTAAACTTTCACCACTGGGTTGATAGTAGACGGGTGCCCCAGCTCCTAAACCACTTGCATACGCGCTGCTGTTTTTCTCTGAATGGGCCGGCGATGGTGCCGGACTCATGGCAGGACTGCGGTTAATGGGCGTGGCAGCAGGACTACTGCCAAGAGGTACTACTAACGGTCCAATAGGTTTGCGTGTACGTGGTGCTCCTCTCACTCCCTGATTGACTGGTCCACCGGTTTTCAGACGTGGTCTGCCCGGACCGCGTTTTACGGGTGTAGGCAATGCTGTCGGTGTAAACACACCTTCTCCGGTACATGTCAGGGGTGCTTCGGCTGCCAGCGGCGTCGAAGTGGCATCTGTTGTTGGTGGCATGGAAACAAGAAATAAAAAAATAAATCAATTTAATATTTTTTATGCAGTAAAAATTTATAAAAAGTACATTAAATGCTACAAATGGCCGCCGCACAGTGGGGCCATCTTACAAATAATATTAAAATTTCAGTATCAGTTTTCAACTGATTGGATTGAGTTGGAAGTGACCTCATACCGGGAATAAGCAAATTTATTAATTTATAAATTTTTTTAAAATCTATTATTTTTGCAAAATGACCGCCCCTTTGCCCTCCTCTTTCAGATCAACGGCTGCCAATTTTTTCCGTTGCAGGATATTCGAAACCGTTTGCTTACAAGAATTACGAGTCCATTTCGAGATTTTTAATGCGTCACTGTACCACTTCAAATTCCTGGAATATATAGAAGGATCATTTCAAATAAAGGATTTTTCAATAGGGACTTCCGATATTTGTCAGTCATTTTGTGGAAGTTACATCTGTTAAATCGGATGTAATTTATTGAATTGAATGACCCGAATGAGTTAAACCAGCACAAAACGACTTCAGTACGTGCCACACTGGATATTCTGCACCAGTGATTTGAGGGCATGGTTATCTCACATGGGGGTGATGTGAACTGGCCAACGAGATCTTGTGATCGTACCCTATTGAAATTTTTCGTGTAGGGTTTTCTAAAGTCGCAGGTGTAAACGAGTGCACCACAAACTCCAGCGGTCCTCGAAGCCAATGTGACCCATGCCACCGGTTGAATTCCACATTTGGGATGCGTCCCAGGCAGGGAAGACGTGGCGGATAATCCACACATAATGATGGCATGAATAGGTCTTTCAAACGAACAAAAAATGACAAGGATACCTCACAAGAACTTTGTTTTATTTAATTTTTATAATAGCAGGCGCTTAATAAAACACCCGTTATTAATTTGCTTTTGATTATTCTATAACTTGGACAAAATGCACTCACTCCTCCCAGATTAACCGCTGCCTGAGTTTTTGCCCTTCTAATTCCCTTCTGCAGGGGAAAATGGTGATGCTTTCTTAGATTCTAGGAGTGTATTCTGGTATAGAGGGTGGCCACCCTATGCCACCTTGAACTTTCAGAATCAACATAAGGATCGTTATTTTCCCATGTGGACTAAAAAAATGTTTATCGATCCTTTACATAAAATCACAAGATGTCCTAATCAGTAGGTTCTTCTCACTTCCCTGATTCCCCCAGAATGAATCACTCACACTTTCAGCGCCTGTTTAAATTCCCCCGAGAGTTCTATAGCCCACACCCTCAAACGATTCCAGCCTGCAACATTTAACATTTCAATTTTTAATAATAAATTGCTGATGTCCTTTAATGTCCTGATCGCTAACATTCACATAATCCTGCAATTGTTGTAATTGATTCAATATTCGTGCGGTTAATGCAACAATTTCAAAATCTGTCACGTTTGGGGCTGTTCAGTGTTGTCTTTATGTTTGATAATTCAGCAAAAAAAATATATAGTGAATGCATGTGTGTGAGTGTGTGTCAGACAATAACCAGAGAAATTTTTTTGCTAATTATTAATTTGAAATGAAATCCCCCATATCTGACCATTTCGCTGCTCAAGCAAACCCTGATGATTCCGCCACATGGTGGACAAATTTGCTGTTGTTGTTGTTGCACTTAAGCTTCTAATGGTTTTGTGCTGCTGCATGTTGCAACAACACGTCTCGTTGTCTGGCAAAATAATCGAAATGAAAATAAAATTCAAATCCGTCTGTTTGTTATACCATTATGAAGCTTTTCTTTTCGCATTTTTTGTTGTTGTTGTTTTTTTATTTTTTTTCAATGGGAATTTTAAGCCGATTTATGCAATTAATGTTAATTTGTGGCAGTACGTGTTTTTTTCCACTGCATTTGTTATCGGGGCATTTTTCCACTGTGCAAAAATGTAAAAATGTTTGTATCAAATTAAATCTCGTTTTAATCTCTCATTATTTGTGCGGCACGTATTCGGTCGTTTGCAGTTGCAACCAACTTCATGTAACATTCGCTGTTCTGCATGTCTGGACCAAAGAGAGAAAAAAAAATACAAACACATTCTGCGGTCTCTGCTACATATTTTGGTTAAAGCGACAATAAAAAAAAAAAAAAAACAAACAGAATTGATGTTAAATATTATTTCGTAAATTGTAATTTAATGGCATTTATGTAAATATGAACGCATAATATTTTAGTTGTTTGATTTAAAATTTGAATGGACAAAAAGATTTCGATTTAACATCTTAACAGATGTGACACATCGTTATTTGCAACACTCCACTCGCCTCTTGCAATCCATGATGCAATTCGTAAGCCGACATAATGATTTATTAATCAGAATGGAAATGAACGTGTGTTCAACAAGCAAATGAAGCCGTCGGATATGACGCCAAATGAAACATTTGAAAAATTCTCCATAAAAATATTATTCCTTTCACCATCAACATTTTTTATGTTAATTGAACGCCCGTTAGGCATTAAACACAATAACGACAGCAGGCTACAGACTACAACTTGTCGAAAATAGAATACATGAGCGTATATGAGTATGATTATTTTTACTACTACAGACAACACGACTACGGGTTGTTGTCGATGCTGTGTTTGTGGCTGTAGCCAAAATTAAACGAATTTCTATTTTGGTGAGCGACAATGAGTGGATGCAATGTTGCCAGCATAATATAAATAAATTCAATTGTTGTAAACTTGAAAATATATTGTTTTATTGTACAATAAGAAACAACAAACTATATTTCTAAGCAAATGAAAATATTTGTTGTCATATACTGTGGACTTTAAATAGATTTTATTGGAATAACACTATTTAAAAGTATCACATACTCGTATATGAAAGCGGCCACACTGGCGTTTGAGGAGAACTCTACTACAAACAACAACTCATGGTTATTGATTTGGTGGTGTCGTTTTAAAAATAATTAAGTAGCTGACTACGAGGCGACGGTTGTAGCCAACGGCTTTAGTAGTCGGTGTTCGTGTAGCCTGCTGTCGTTATTGTGTTTAATGCTTTAATTAATATTAAGAATTTATTTTTAGTTTGCAACTGTTTCAGCCATTAAACTGTCATCCAATAGAACAGTTTTGTAAATGAAATAAATTCCTTGAAATTGAAAATTTCATTTTAAAATAAATCGATTTTTTTTAAATTTCTCAGAAAAGGCTAAATTTTAGTCTTCAGCCTTCTTTTTCCCATTTTTTTTCCATAACGAAACATTTTAAGAAAATTAAAAGCCTATTTTCAAAATTATAGAAAATTTTAAAAAATTGGAAATTTCATAAGGGGTACCTCTTTGTTAAAAAAATCGACTTTTTTAAAATTTTCTCAGAAAAGCCTAAATTTTTGTCAGCAACCTCCTTTTTCCCATTATTTTCCATAACGAAACATTTTAAGAAAATTTAAAGCTTAATTTCAAAATTATGGAAAATTTGAATAAATTGAAAATTTCATAAGGGGTACCTCTTTGTTCAAGAAATCGACTTTTTAAACATTTTCTCAGAAAAGGCTAAATTTTTGTAGCACCCTCTTTTTGGCCAATGGTTTTCAAAATAAATAATTTTTAAAAGTAGAGCAGCTTTTTTTTCTTATAAAATTTAAGTTCCAAAAAGAGTGTTTAAATGTTTTAAAACTCCTGTTCGTTTCTCAAAACTCGTTTAAATTTATTCAAATAATAACTTTACGAAAATAAACGAGATATAAATCATTTTTAAATCACAAAAATATTTGCGCTGACTTCATTATATCGCTGGTAATTAATCTTAAAAGCATACTTTACCCAACAGAAAAAGGGGGAGTAGCAGGCTGATTCTTATGACACAAGGGATTTTCGAACAAAAAAAAAATCTTTTCTTTTTTTCCACAAAACTAAACAAAGACCGTGTCACGTACTACTAAAAGATTGTGGAAAAAATGAATTTTAAAAAGAGCAATTATTATAAATGATTTACTCGAGATGAGGGTTTAAGTGTTTAAAACGGGGGATAAATTAAGAATTAAAAAAAAAACATGTCAAGTGGCTAAAGAGAATAAAAAGAAACTCAAGAAGCCACTTACGATAAGTGGTGCGTTATAAATGCCACAGGGTTTGTAAGAAATATCTGAACAACTCCCTCCCCCACTGCAAGAGACATAAATCGTGGAATTGTTTGTTTTCATGTTCAGAATTAAAAAGGAAGCGGATGTAAAATTGAAGGCAGCATTTTAATCATGTTTTAATGAAACTCACCGTCATTGTTGGATGATATTGAAGCCTGCCCAGGCGAACTGCTTGTTCTTGTCGACATTGTACCATTTCCTGCTCCCCTTCGGGTACTTCCACGCGGTCTGCCGCGTTTAGTGCCACGTGGATGATGCCGCCGTCTAATGGGGCCCAAGCAGTCATCGAATAAGGCTGGAAATAAGGAAAACGAAAACCATCATGAATATATTTAAATACGAACGGATGGATACGCCGTTTGCTTTTCTAAATGATAAGTTTTCGATTAATATTTTTAATAAATTTAATGGAATAAAAGAATGAAAAAAAAACAACAGCAGGTTTCGGACCATCTTGAATGAAATTCCATTTAGATTGCGGGTTTAAGATGCGTAGCGCGTTATATTCGGATTGATATGAAATATATTCCCAAGAAAAACTTAATTCTCTAACTGGCACAGCACAGCAGAACAGTGCTCTTTTCGAAAGTCCCTACACACCCATCATCAGTTCTCTTGTATACTTTTTTTTATAACCACTTATTTGATGGTCCAAATTAATATTTTTTTAATAAAAATTTTACTAAATTGATGTTGGAAAAAAATAATTCAATTTTTGTTGGTGTTGGAGTTCGTAATTTATGGAAGTAAAAACTCGCTCGATCGCGATTGTCAAAAACTAAAAAAATCCTTCGTCGTTGTTGATCATCACAACAAACGGCAACAGCATAATTTATTACGGCTGTTGTGTTGCTGCTGTTGTTTGTTATATATTTTTAAGCTTCTCTTTTTCTCTATATGAACTCTGCATGACAAGTAGTTTCTGTGTAGCGCCATCCCCATTAACATTTCAAAGCTGCCTCACAGCCTTCATTTTATTCTGCTTTTATTTCCCTATTTTTTTCAGTTCATTTCATAAATATTAATGCGCGTATTTGATTCTATTTATATCTGGATTTATTTATCTCAATTTGTGCTTTTTTCACTGTTCCTCAAACCGTTAGAAAAAGAATTGGGAAAAATATATATAGAACTCAGATTGAGATGAAGAAGTTTGAGACAACTGGAATGAGTTTTTGTAAAGAAAAAAAAAAAAGCAAAAAGTATTTTTTTCTCTGGGAAAAATTATTATAAGAAAAAAATAAATAAAATGAAATAAAGAAATTAAGAACATCCGAACATTTACAGAGATAATATGGGAACTATTCCCAATTACTAAAATAATTGATTTGATTAAAATATAATTAATTTGATCAGCTTTCAATTAAAAAAATTCAATAACTATTGAGCAAAAAGAAATATTTTAATAAAGAAAAGTAAACAGAAAATTGAAAATTTAATTGAAATACTTGTTCACATCAATTAAAATTTTTATTGAAATATTATTCTAACAATTACTTATTTAATTGACATATTAGTTTACCAATTGCAAATGCAATTGAATGATTTAATTAAAACCAATTAAATATTCAATTGATATGATTTGATTAAAATACAATTAGTTTGTTTAGTTTTCTTAATAATTGCTCCGCTTTAATTAAAAGAATTTAATAAATATTTAAAGAAATATTTTAGCAAAGAAAATGGGAAATTTAATTGAAATGTTTAAATTTTTATTTAATTAAAAACTACATTTAAAATATTATTCTAACAATTACATATTTAATTGAGATGTTCGTTTACCAATTGAATTTGTAATTGAAATAGGTAATTGAAATATGTTATTAAAACCAATTAAATATTTAATTGAGATGAGTTAATTAAACCAGTTAAAAATTAATCAATATCAAATAAGCATCTAATTGAAATATTTCATCAATTAAAGAATAGCATTGAAAATTTTCATTTTAATCAATTAAAAATTTAATGGAAATATTTTAGAAAAATTGATTAAAAATTTAATTAAAATACCTTATTAAAAAAAGTTGAAATCTGATCGAAATAATTTAATTATTTAAAAGTTTTCATTGAAATGTTTTACCAAAACCAATTAAAAAGTTAATTCAAACATTTTATCAATATCAATTTTAATAATTGAAATGATTTATAAAAATCTGTTAAACGATTTCATTAAAACATTTCATTAACAATCAATTACAAACAACAACTTGATTGGAATTTTTAATAAAATCGATGAAACATCGGAGCGAAAATTTTATTAGAATCAATAAACATTTTATTAAGAAACAATTCTTTTGATGACGAATTTAATCAAATAAAATATAATTAAAAACTTTATTTTGTTACAACTCAATTAAGATACAATTAATAGATAATAATAAAAATTATAAAAACAAACAAACGAAAAATGTTATTGAAATATTTTAAAAGTATTTATAACAAACTTAATTGAAACATTTCATTAATATCAATTACAAATTCATGTGAAATATTTCATTAAACTCAATCAGAATGTTAATGAAATATTTTGTTGAAATCAATTGAAAGTTTGATGGAAATATTTCATTAATATCAATAACAGATTGTATTGAAAAAATTTTGTAAAATAGATTCCAAAACTCAGTTGAAACATTTTGCTGAAATCAATTTAAAATATTTAATTTAAATATTTCATTATCATTAATTACAAATTTTAACGAAATATTTTGTAAAGATCAATAAACAATATGATTAACATATTTGATTAACACATTTGATTAAAATATTTGATTAAATTATTTGATTAAAAGATTTAATTAAAATATTTTATTAAAATATTTAATTAGAATCAACAAAAAATTTATTTGAAATATTTCATTGAAGATAATAAAAAAATTTAATAGAAATGTTTTGTAAGAATCAATCAAGAGTTTAATTAAAATATTTCACTGAAAATAATAAAAAAGTTAATAGAAATGTTTTGTGAGAACAAGCTAAGAGTTTAATTAATACATTTAATAAAATTTTTAGTTGAGAGCAATTAAAAATTTTATTAAAACCGACTAAAAATTTAATTAAAATACTTCATTAACTTCAGTAGCAAATTTAATTGATGTATTTCAATAAAATGTATTTAAAAAATTTAATTGAAATTTTTTGATTTAGTTCAAATCAATTAAAAATTTAATTGAAATTTTTTGATTTAGTTCAAATCAAATAAAAATTTAATTGAAATTTTTTGATTTAGTTCAAATCAATTAGAAATTTAATTGAAATTTTTTGATTTAGTTCAAATCAATTAAAAATTTAATTGAAATTTTTTGATTTAGTCCAAATCAATTAAAAATTTAATTGAAATTTTTTGATTTAGTTCAAATCAATTAAAAATTTAATTGAAATTTTTTGATTTAGTCCAAATCAATTAAACATTTAATTGAAATTTTTTGATTTAGTTCAAATCAATTAAAAATTTAATTGAAATTTTTTGATTTAGTTCAAATCAATTAAAAATTTAATTGAAATTTTTTGATTTAGTTCAAATCAATTAAAAATTTAATTGAAATTTTTTGATTTAGTTTAAATCAATTAAAAATTTAACTGATAAATTTTGCAGCTTCTTTGAACAACATGGAAATGTGTGATATATTGATGTAATTCTCGTATACAAATTTATCACAATACTTTTATTATTAAGAACTGCTGTCGCATTTAACGCAGCCAAATAGATTCACATACGGACTGATGCCGGGAGTGTATTGGCTTTTGAAAACAACGTTTGTCTGTGCTGGGCTATAGTTGATAATTAAATTGCATTAATTAATTTTTTGCTTTGAATATTAAAATTTTTTTAAAGAATCGGAGAACGTCTTTTTTAAGATTTAATTCCGTTTCCAAGATTTGCTGATATAAAATGAAACAAAATGGAAGCTGAAGCCTCTGTCAGCTGATACTGCGATAGCCTAACTGCTTCTCTCATATACCAACATATAACGAGGCCCCACTGTATGTCAGCTGAATATTTGAATATGAATGAATATTTTTTATATTTTTCCCTACGTTATTTAATAAGTTTCGTTTTTATTAAACATTGTCGTTACTCAAGCTATTTAGTAGATCGTACTTAATTTAATAGTTATGATTGTCAATAAATGTAATGACTTTAATTAAAATCAACATAAATCTTGGCATTTTGGCTTTTTTTTTGTATTCCTTTCGTACGTTCGTTTCAATAATTTTATTTCGTGCTTCACGACGTTTGAGCCAAACTATGGAAAATCGTAACGAAAGTCAAACAAACTCGAAAATCAAATGCACACACACACACATACAACGACAGACAGCCAGTTACTGGTATTTTATTAGTTTTAGTGGCGGTGCTGGGCAACCCCTCTCCCCTTATCACCTTAAACATCATGCTTTACCGCAATTTAAATTTATCTTTAGTATTCAATTTATTGTTTTTCTATTACCATGTTTAGCAAACTGAAACAAAAACAAAAACAAACAAAAATGGGAAAATATTTTGAAAAGAAAAAAGTAAATATCGGCCTACTACAACAGCCTTTAAAGTGACTACACGAAGTCACCAATCAACCAACCAACCATCGACTGAAACGGGGGAGCCAACCAACAGTTTTTACCAACAACCTGCCGTTTCATGCAAAACTGCATAAATGAAATAAAATTAAAGACGAAAGCAATTTTTTGTAACGAATCAAAAGGCAAAAATGTCTTATTACCATGAAAAAAATATATGACTTGTAGTTTTTGTATGGGTGTGTGTGTGTGTGTGTGTGAGAGTGTGTGTGTGTTTTCTTTGTGATTTCTTGTGGTTTTGATTTTATTTCAGTTTTAACATGATTTTTGATTCATTGAATAGTTTGCAGTTGCGGAGGATATGATTTGTTCTGTAAAGCTTTTGGTGACGTGCGATTAGGAAGTTGTTAGTTTTTTCTTTTTTAAATAGAGTCAAGAGTTACGATTTGATTTGGTGTCATGGCACGTTAAAGTCAAAATTTTTCCCTAAAACTATTTCATATTTTTTATTATTTTCATTATAAATAATATTATAACTAATTTTTTACTCAATAAAATATTGTTTTAGTCATTATTCCTATCCCTTATTCTGTAACTTTTTATTAAAGTCACGTCAAGACAATGCCAAACATACAACTGTTCCAGCAGCTTTTTGTTATGGCCTTAGAAAATTGTCAGAGACTGACGAGAGAAGTTCATTGTTGCCAGTTTTGATATTAACAATCTTAAAGTTACGTTGACGTTTAGTTACAGAATAAAGGGAATAGCTTTGACGTAACGTTGACCCAAATACTAACGAAATAGAGTTATTTTTTTGAAGAATATATTTTTTTTTCCAAAAACCAAGATTTTATTTGCCAAAATTTATGTTATTTTTGAGCCGGAATGTAATTTCGATTTCTTTTCTAGAATATAATGCAACATATTTCTTACTTTTGAAGAGAAAATGTGTGTAAACACAATAACGACAGCAGGCTACAGACTACAACTTGTGAAAAATAGAATACATGTGTCTGAAGGTGAATGACTATATTTACTACTACAGACAACACGATTACTGGTTGTTGTCGATGCCGTTTTTGTGGCTGTAGCCATTAAACGAATTTCTATTTTGGTGAGAGACAATGAGTAGATGCAGTGTTGCCAGTTTAATATAAATAAATTCAATTATTGTAAACTTGAAAATATATTGTTTTATTATACACAAAGGAACAACAAACTATATTTCCAAGCAAATAAAATGATTTCTTGTCATATACTGTGGACTTTAAATAGATTTTATTGGAATAACACTATTTAAGAGTATCACATACTCGTATATGAAAGCGGCTACACTGGCGTATGAAGAGAATTCTACTACAAACAACAACTCATGGTTATTGATTTGGTGGTGTCGTTCTAAAAATAATTAAGTAGCTGACTACGAGGCGACGGTTGTAGCCAACGGCTTTTGTAGTCGGTGTCCGTGTAGCCTGCAGTCGTTATTGTGTTTAATGTTTAAAACTTAATAAAAAAAATGAATTATTTTAAGTTTTAATTTTTATTTTATTTTACTTTTTTACCAAAAATGAAATTAGCAATTTTCATTAAATCCGCACACCTTTTTACGACTTCAATTACGTACAAAGTACAGGTTTTATTTTGTCAATTAAAATATACTTTTTTCCACCCGGTATTTGTAACGAAATGATTGATCACAAAGTTGTGCTACGCGGGCTACAATTAGAGGGAAGAAAAATAAGGAAATAATTCGAATGTTAGCGAATTTGACCTAAAAGGACTCACAAAATTAAATTATTAACAGGAAAAAAAATTGTTTTCTGTGCTTTTTAACTCTGTACACTTTTTGTGACGCACGCTACGTAACGCACGTTATATTATATTTAATTTATTAAACAAATCAGCTGCAGGTCCTTTCGAGACAATATTTTTATTCAGCAGAATCTTTTAGAGTTTAGAAAAGTAGACTAAAAGGCGCAGAGCATATCGTTGGCCACAAGTGGAAAGGCCCTAACGCGTTTTCTTTTAGGGAATTAAAATTTAATAATTCTATTGAGCGCGATACAGTTTCTGTTCTATTACAATTATTTCAGTTGGAGTCTTTCTAACGGCGACCAACGATATGTTAATATATTCATTCAATCTAGAAACAATTATGAACTTTTTTATTCACCTCGAATTCCTTTAATATATTTCAGTTTTGTGTAGGGTACTTAACAAGTTGTTGCCAACCTTTTTCAATCGATTTTCCAGAGACATTTTTTTTGTTTGTTTGTTGGTTTAATTTCACTGTGTTACAACAAAATAACAGAAATCGTACATTATTTTTATTTTTTATATTATATATTGTTTTTGTTATTGTAAATTTTTGTTTGCCTTGTCATAAGTTTTATCAATATTATGTACGTTTTGTTTTTGTTTTTATTAATTCTTTTTTTTTTTTCTGAATCAAACATTTGGCTGCTCGTACTCTCCTGCATTTATTTGAGGAATTTATTTTTTGTTTTATTTTCTCAAGTTTTATTTAAACTGATTCTTTTTTTCTATTCATTTGAATTTAGTTGAGAGGTTTCCGTTTGGTATGTTTAGAGTTGGTGTTTTTTTTTTGTTTTTTTTTTTGTTCAAGAAAATGTTTTTCATTTATGTATTTCGGTCAAATTGTATTGTGTTGTTGCCACAAATCGAAAACACAATTTCGAATCAAAATAATATTGCAAATAAAATTTAACAGCAGGTCTCTTTTTGTAGGCATGTCTGTCGGTCGGTCTGTCTGTCTGTCTGCCTGTGTGCCTCTGCTCAATGACTTGAAGACATGTTAACTACACGTTTCTATTATTGGAGTTTCGCTTTAATAGAACTGAAGTACAAGTGGGTACATGGAGGTTTAACACAAACTGAGTTTCATAAATGGAAGAGTTAACACACACACACATACACAGATTCGTGTCATTTAATGAAGTCATGTTAGGAAAAAAAAAATAAAATGAAATAACTTAAATAAAAACTGACAAAAATGTCAATTATGTTTTACCAACATTTTTGAGTGAATCTGTTTAATGATTTAAAGGAGTTCAAACATGTTTGATGGCTGTTTTGCTCTTTCACTTAATTTTGATTGTTTGTGTTTGGTTTTTTGGAGTTAACAAGGCCAGGAATTACAATTAAGAAAATTCTCTGAATCCTGTATTAATTGTGTTAATATGCAGCGGCTGCTTTTGTTTTATTCCTGTCGATGTTTTGCTGTTAAAAAACCCATATAATTGTCTATCAACGCCTTTTTGTGTTTTCAAATAAATAGAAACGTGTGTGCCCCTGGTGATGTTGATAGGCCACCCCCATATGTTTGATAAGGATCTTGGGTTAGGGCCGGTTTTTTGCTTTTACAGCCGTCAATTTAATTTGAATCCAGTTCATCGCTGGCTGACCTTTTTTTTAATTATGGGTTTAGCTAAATTTTAATAAATAATCGTATATTTCTTTCAAACATAAATTTAAGCAAATAACCATGTGCGATTTAAAAAACAAACACTAAAAACATAATGATGGAGGTAAAAAAAAAATTAAAAAACTGTTGGGTGTTTTTTTTAACTGCATGAGAACTATCGATATCGGTTACACTGTGTTACAGCTGAGAATGTTAAACTGTGCCGTGAATTATATATCGCCAAAGAAATTCTAGCAGTTTTGGGTTAAATTCTGTTTTTCTTTCAAATTGTAAGACTCGTGTAATTTTTTAATCCCATTTTTTTTTTCATTTTCCTTCAAATAGACGTTTCCCCTTTTTTTTTAAATCTTTGAAATAAAAAATTCCTCGTATCATAAAGAAACTACTTTTTCAAAGCAACAGATGCACCTCGATCAATCTTAAAAAGAGTGGAAGAAGGAAACAAATCAACACAAAAAAACGTTGCAACACGTGTGAAACTGATACTTTTGTTGAGCATCGAATGACACTTCAAAATCAACCATTAAAACCAACTCAAACCACAAGAAGAAAAAAACATTTAAAGGAAATAAAAAAACTCAAACTGAAATAAAAAATAAGGATTTCTATTTTTAAAACACAAAATTTCAAACTCTGCAACACGCCGACACCCGGCCATTGAACAGCTGTTGGGAAACACGGCGAAATAAATAATTCATTTCAAAATTTATTTGTCAGTTTTAATTCGAAATCGCTTTTTGGAAGAACAATTTTATTTTCTAATTTGTTTTTTTCAATTTCCTTTTTTGTATCGCAAATAAATTCAAAAGCAAAATTTCAAATATTTCATCTCAGATATTCCGCAAAAAAAACAAAAATAAATTTTAAGTTTTTGCAAAATGCAGTCGTCATTCGGTTTGACGGAGAAACAACAAGCCCTCAGGCTGGCCCAACAGAGAAGAAGATTGGCCTGGGAAAGGAAACGCCGAGAAGAAGAGGAACGGAACAAAATTGTTATAATACCGCCCAAAAACTTAACCGAAACTCAATTATCCTGGATAAGGAAAAACAGCCAACCCAAAGTGCGCAAAATGATATACAAAAAGCCCAAATTCTGTAGATGGGCAAAGCGTGGTCCCATGGCACGCAGCGATTGGATGAAATTTCTGAGATGGGCTGATCTTAACGCCGAACCCAAAAAAGAGCCCAAACCCCATTGCAAATTAGATGAGCCGAAGAAACCATCAAAGCCGGCCACAAAACTAACCCAAGAAGAATTGTGGGACGATATTGATAAACTAGCCAAGCCCAAAAAGCCTCGCAGCAAACACATCTATCCGCCTCCCATCGTATATCCCTATTCACCCAAGATCAGATTTAATAGACCGCCTCGACGTGATAAAGGCCGACCTTTTTCACCGCCCAAAGTTCCTGTTGACTTTCAGCATATCGATTTGGAAACGGATTTTTGGTCAAAGCTGCGATTTCCTGTGCGCCCATCCGCTTTGAGGTATAAACCTTCGGACAGTCTTTTGAATCTGTCTAAACCTCGTGTAACACCTCCGGTGGATCCGCATTGTCCTGTACCACCGAAACCGATAGAATATGTGCAGCCACGAATTGTCATGAACAGAGAACAATGGAAGAGTCACAAAGAACGTCTGGTTCATTTGGCAGCTCCCAAGCAGCGTAATATAATTTCCTTTTAGTTAGAAATTTTTGTTTTTTTTTTAAATAAATTTTAAGTCGTGTTGTGCAATGCTTTGCCCCTTATTCTGCAACTATTTGTCAACGCCATGTCAAGTCAAGTTGAGAGAATTTAAGAAATAGACAATTTCTAAGAGCCTTTTGTTGTAGCCAGAGGGTTTTGGGGATAGTCGCAGCCTGTCCGAAATAGTTAATTGTTGCTGTCCACAAGCAGCAGGATGTTGCCTTGACGTCGCGTTGACAAAAAGTTACGGAATAAACGTTCCAACAAAAGTCTGTCTGCGTTTATTTTTCTATGCCAAAACAGTCGCGGGATAGAATTCGTTTCATTACGGCAGCATTTTTTCTTATGCTCTCACTCATTCTCTGTACAGTGCTGCCAACAATTTTTGTTATTTTAAAGCTGCCAGACGTTCTTTTTTACTTAACTTTCCCCTTAAGAAGAGAAAAATAATTCAACACTCATTTGCCCCCTTTCACACACATCAAGTTTGATTCATCAAGTCTCGAGTTTATAGGAGAAAGGGGAGAAGAGAATGAAAATAGGTACCAACCTGACTGTACCATCAAGTTTAAGTAAACTTTACACTTGAAGTTGGCTGCAGAATGTCACAAAGCATATAAAGTTGAAAGCAGAGGCAATGAAACTTGATGAAACAAAATGTTCGTGTATGAACGTAAATGCAGGTTGAAAAGAAAATTGAAGAAAAAGTGATCAATAAAACCTGATGTGTGGGACTTCGGTTTAAGAGTTGATTTTGTTATATTTTTGTTGTTGTAATTAAAGTTTGTTGTTGGATACCAGAACTTGTGTTCTTTTGTGAATGTAATTTCACAAAAGAACACAAGAACAAAAGAACATAAGACTCTTGTGGACATTTAAAAATATTTAGCAACACTTTTCTAGAAAATAGGTTGCCACCCGTTTGCCATAAGCAATAACAAAATTTGCGGTAAAAATTTTTAATTAGTTTTTCCTTGACAATTCTTTAATTTTTTTTTTTGTTAAAGTAATATTTTTTAATAAAAGTTCATTTTAAAAAAAATCAGATATATATTCGAAAATTCCCATTTCATTATTTGCCTTCTTTCGGTTTCTTGATTTTTCTGGCAGTTTTGAAAAATGTTGGTTTAACTCTGGCACATTTCTTGAATAGTTTTTGAAAACCTTTTTTGAAAGTAAAATAAATAAGTAACATAAAATAATTAGTTTAAAATTTATAAATACAAATTAAATTAATTTCTTAAAATAAGACTTTCAAATTTATTTTAATTACTTAAACGACTGGAAAAATTCTTGGCATGAGAATATTATTTCCAAGCAAAAACTGGAAAATTGTTTAATTAAAATGGAAATAAAGCAGCCAATAAAAAATTCTCAATCAAAATTCAGATGTCAAGTATCATGTTCAGAACCCTTGTTAGCAATTATCGTTTGAAAAATGTTAACAAAGTGTTTTAATTGAAGGAAAAACTGTTTGTGAAAACTCCATCACAGAAAACTGTAACAGAGTATTAATTACAAAATGCGTGTTTCGAGTTTTTTTGTGTGTGATTATTTTGCAGTTGTTAACAAATAGTTTTCTAATCATTAACAATCGTAACTAAATTATTACAGTTTTGCTAAGAAAAAAAAAATATATAGTTTTCAAGTTAAACCCCATAGGAAATGCGAACAAAAGGATTTTGACTTTGATGTTTGTTTAGTCCGATATTTATAAAATTTTAAATCACTTTTAATTAAATTTTTTTCTTCAAAAACTTTCATATAAATTTGCGTTAAAATAAACTTTAAAATTCTTTTATTTTTTCATGAATACGGGGTTTTTTAAAATTGAGTGGAAGTTATAAATAATACTTTTAGTTTTTCTAAGAAATTTGGGTTCCCTAATGATCTGCATTAGTTGCAGTGAAATACGCTAGCAGCTAGGGTGTTCAATCGATTAAACATTATTCGATTAATCGATTGATTGTGAGCGATTAGCTTTTCGTATAACCTAACATTGCTTATTTTTTATTATATAATAATCCGCATAGTACATGGCAATTAATCGATTAATCGAAAAAAATAATGTTCAAATATTTTATGCAACGATTAATCGATTATTCGATAATAAATGTTCAAAATTTTTTCTTTTCAAATAATACTTTTAGCTTTTCTAAGAAATTTGGGTTACCTAATGATCTGATTTGATTAACTAATAATCCGGACTACATATGGCGATTAATCGATTAATCGAAAAAATAATGTTCCAGTATTTTAATCATTAATGGGAAAAAAAAGGATTCAAGTGGTTTAATAAAACACTACCAATGTTCATCCGATTGATTTCGACAAATAAATAGCTCGAATAACATACTCGTATAGCGATTAATCGATTATTCGATAATATATGTTCAAAATTTTTTTCTCTTCAAATAATACTTTTAGCTTTTCTAAGAAATTTGGGTTACCTAATGATCTGATTTGATTAACTAATAATCCGGACGACATATGGTGATTAATCGATTAATCGAAAAAAATAATGTTCCAGTATTTTAATAATTAATGGAAAAAAAGGATTCAAGTGATTTAATAAAACACTACCAATTCACATGATGTTCATCCGATTGATTTCGACAAATAAATAGCTCGAATAACATACTCGTATAGCGATTAATCGATTATTAGAAAATAAATGTTCAAAATTTTTTTCTTTGATGTAACAACACAAACCGGTAGGTAAAAACATTAAAGAGAGATTCAAGTGATTTAATGGAAGACTACAAGTTTATAGGGTGTTCAAAGGACTAAGTGTTATGAGATTAATCGATTAATTTTTGGGCGATTAACTTTTCGCAATTTACTCAAAATTGCTTATTTTCGATTAACTAATAGATAATATATGGCGATTAATCGATTAATCGAAAATATAATGTTCAAATATTTTATATTTTTATGTAAAAAAAACAGATTGAAATATTAAAAATGAAGATTCAAGTGGTTTAATGAAACACTACCAATTCCTATGATGTTCATCCGGTTAATTTCGACAAATAAATTATTCGAATAATATATAACGATTAATCGACTATTCAAAAATAAATGTCAAAATTTATTTTCTTTTATGTAAAAAAAAACAAACCGGTAGGTAAAAGAAATCAGAAAGCGAATTAAGTTGTTTATTGCAAGACCACAAATTAATAGGGTGTTCAATCAATTAATTTCAATTAATGAATAATCTTAATATACGGCGACTATTCCAAAAGAAATTTCAAAATATTTTTTCCTTTTATGAAAAAATAAATAAACCGGTAGGTAAACAAATCCAAAAGGGATTCAAGTGATTTAATGGAAGACTACAAATTTGTAGGGTGTTCAGTGGATTAACTGCTGTGTGATTAATCGATTAATCTTTACGATTAACTTTTAGAATAACTTCTAAACTCCTTTTTTATGATTAACCAGTAGTAGGAATGATATATAGCGATTATTCGATTATTCGGGAAAAAAAATTTTAAATTTATTTCCTTTAGGAAAAAAAAAATTCGTCGGAAAATTCAAGAAAAAGAACAGAAAATTTGGATATTCTGTATATTGGTTTACTCTCAATCTCTGAAACATCCACAATAAGTGAAGGAATCTTTTCTATATGTATTATATTTTGGGAAAATTATTATTAAAATTATTCTCCCAACCGAATAACTTTATATCGGCCGATTATTATTGGAATATTTTTTGAAGAACATGCTTTTTGAAGCAACAGATGCACCTCGATCAGTCTTAAAAGGAGTGGAAGAAGGAAACAAATCAACATAAAAAAACGTTGTAACACGTGTGAAACTGATACTTTTTGTGAGCACCGAATGACACTTCAAAATCAACCATTAAAACCAACTCAAACCACAAGAAGAAAAAAACACTTAAAGGAAATAAAAAACTCAAACTGAAATAAAAAATAAGGATTTCTATTTTTAAAACACAAAATTTCAAACTCTGCAACACAGCGACACCCGGCCAATGAACAGCTGTTAGGAAACACGGCGAAATAAAAAAACTCATTTCAAAATTGATTTGTCAGACGTTAAAGTTTTTATTCGAAATTGCTTTTCGAAAGAACAATTTTATTTTGTAACTTGTTTTTTCAAAAAATAAATTCGAAAGCAAAATTTCAAAGATTTCGTCTCACATATTCTGGAAACAAACAAAAATAAATTCTAAATTTTTGCAACATGCATTCGTCCTTCGGCTTAACGAAGAAACAACAAGCCCTCAGGCTGGCCCAACAGCGCAGAAAATTGGCCTGGGAAAAGAAACGCAAAGAAGAGGAGGAACGGAACAAACCTGTAATAATACCGCGCAAAAATTTAACCCCAGCTCAATTATCCTGGATAAGCAAAAACAGCCAACCCAGAGTGCGTAAAATGAAATACAAAAAGCCCAGAATCTATAAGTGGGCAAAGCGTGGCCCCATGACACGCAACGATTGGACGAATTTTCTCAAATGGGCTGATATTAATGCAAAACCCAAAAAAGAGCCCAAAAACCATAGCAAATGTTTTGAGGCCAAGAAACCAAAAAGGCGGCGTGTAAAAGTAACCCGAAAAGAATTGTGGCAGGATGTTGATAAACTAGCCACGCCCAAAATGCCTCTCAGCAAAATCATCTATCGGCCCCGCTATAAAATTTCATAACGTTTTTTCTATCAATAGAAATTATCAAGAGAGGATAGAAAATTTTGGTAATAAAAACGAATTACGCGACTTCCAGCAATTTTCCAATTGGGCTTGAACAAAAAAAAAGAATTGGCATAAAATTTTTGTTTTCAAAAAGATAATCGAAAAACTATCAATTAAGTATTAATTCATCACAACAATTTACAGCAGCTTTAGCAACACAAACAATAACAACAAAAAGCCAAACAAATCCAACAGTTGACTGACAAGACGGAGACTGAAAAAAAGCAAATCATTTTAAAATAAAAGCCACACAAAAAAATTTTGTAAAAAATAAAAATAAAAATAAATTAATTTAGAAAAAAACAGTAGTTAATTTGTTGTTAACCATGAAGTTTTTATTATTTCCAATTTTATTGTGTGTTTCACAAATAAATAAATACTTTTGGCGGGGAGAGTTATTTAAAGGAATTAATTGCACTGGAACATGAAGAGTCATTTGATAAAATCAGTCTTATTATGATTGTCGTAGTCGTAACAAAATTGATAAAGTGTGGCAACGCTTGCCACATGTTTTGCAGTGGATCCCTTATTTTTTTATGTCTGGTATTGGCAGAGAGGGTGTGAATTAAAGTTGTCCTCTTCTCTGTTAAAATTATTTAAGTTGAAATTGAAAATTTTTTTGAAATCTTTGTAAATCGATTGTTGAAAAATGTTTTCAGAAAAGGCTAACTTTTTGTTAGCACCCTCCTTTGGCCAATAGTTTTCAAAATAAATCATTTTCAAAAGCATAAAAGGTTTTTTTTTTCAATTTATATAGGGTGTTTTTTATAGAGTGATACAACTTTGAGTTGGCATCGCTGCTTTATTTGACCACCCATTTAACAGCTGATAGTTGCTTTTTGTTTAGTTTGCTTTGACATTTATGTTCGACGTACACCTCAGCAATGCGTGCAAATTGTGGAAATTTTTAATCAAAATAATGGTTCTGTTCGTCAAGCTTATCGTGCACTTCGTTCATTCAAAATTTTACTTTCCGATGAAGCCCATTTTTGGTTGAATGGGTACGTAAATAAACAGAATTGTCGTATTTCGAGTGAGGAGAATCCACAAGCTTTTGTCGCATCCACAGAAAATTACAGTTTGGTGCGCTTTATGGGCTGGCGGAGTCATTGGCCCACATGTCTTCAAAAACGATGATGGTCAGAATGTTAAAACTTCGTGTTACAGATTGCGCCTTGTACACGCCAGCCGCGGCGCCCACATGGGCGAAATCATATTTAAACTTTAATGTCATAAAATTTTCTATCCAATAAAGACCGTTTCGTTGATATCAAGAATATATTACAATGTTTTATTATGATTTAAACTTGTATCACTCTATAAAAAACACACTTCAAAAGAAAAGTTGAAATTGAAAATTTCGAAAAAAAATCGAGACTATTTGCACCGACAGGGTGTTTAATTTTGTGCCACAGTGTAGGTGTAAAATTCCCATCTATTCAATTTTTAAAATCTTAAATTTTTTTACGCATAAAAATTATTTCAAAACACTTTTAGTGGTCCTTCTTATGGGCATTAAATTTGCCGTGTTTAGGCAGGAGTAGATTCTCCTCTCCTCAGTGGCATTTTAATATCCCATCGTTTAGATTTTTAGAATAAAATTTTATAACTTATATTACGTGGTCAACTGGCAGTGCAAGTTTTCATTCCTTTAATTCTCTGCATCTGCACTCTTTTTTTCTTTTGTTTTTATTAAAGTTGTGAATTTTTGTGATTTGGGAGTTGGGCGCAAAATAATTCACACAAAAATTGTGCTAATAACTACATCATATTTTCGCAAAATACAACAATAATGAACCCCAAAGAAGTCAGGCAGTTGAGGTGCTACACAACCCCGTACAACAGAAGAAAGAAAAAAAAATCAAACACACAAACAGCCAAGAGCGAGTGTCAAGTCAGTTGGATTGTTAGTTGTTGCAGGTACTGCAACCACGTTATGTGGCATGTTTGTAAGCATGTTGTTGCCAACAACTTGAACAACTTCAGAATAGTTTTTCAAAAGTGCAAAAAATGCGTTTAATAGTTTGTTTTTGTTTATTTAAAAAAATTATTTTTTTTTTTTAATAAAAATGTTATAATCATGTTTTGAATGATTTGTGTGTGTGTGTGTGTGCGTGTGTTTGTTTTGCGTTTGGATTATTATGAGATGCGCATAAATTTACACCCTATTGCCCCCTATAGTTTTTCAACGTAACATGAATTGTTGTTGAAAGCCAACGCAAACAGCGGCAGCAGCACCAGCAGTTGCAAGAATTTTGATTTTTACTTTCAAGATTTATTTGAAAAAAATGTGTGTAAATCGTGTTCGAAACAACAATATTGAATGGAAGATTTTTAAAAATTGATTGGTCCATATATTTTGGGTCTCATTCATGTGAATTTTCCCTGAAATCAAAATCAAGTGGGACGATTAAAATTTCAGTTCGGATCGTGTGGGTAACGAACGCACTTAATTAGCAGATGTTTTGATGGGAAAATACAAAATTTGTTTAGTGCTGCATCAGTTTTATGCAATTTCTGTGCATCAACGGGTGTTTTTTTTATTACCTGCACACAACAACTCTCGATATCGATAACTTTGATTTGACAACTGATAAAGTCAAACTGTATTGAAATTTCTCTCCCGCCAGGTTTGGCAAGAAATCGGGAATTATTTAAGACCAGAACCACGCTGTCGATTTAAAGAAATTTAGTTTGAAAAAAAATAAATTAAATAAAACAGAAAAAAACAGCTGATCACGCGATTCGTGCAGTTATTGATCGTTTTCCCACTCCTTCTACTCTTCTCATTTAAAGCTTACCAACAAGCCGGGGAAATGAGCTGCAGGGCGAAGTAATACACAAGGCGAATTATCGATTCGCCGTGGTTTTCAACTTGTTGGGCTTAGTCGTTCGTCTACGCACCTACAACTTATCACGTGCAAAAATAGGACCTAAAATTTTTTTTATTGATTTGAAACTTTTCGAGGACGAGCATTTTTTCGAAGCTCTTTTCTGGTTAAAGTCAATATTTAAAGGGTGTTTTTTATAGCGCCATAAAACTTTAAGCTTGAAACACTTCTCCAACTGGCGCCCATTTTGTCAACTGTGAAGTGGTTCAAGTTTAGTTGGGTATTTTTTTGAAAATCTTTCTCCGATTAACATCGATATTTAAAGGGTGTTTTTTATAGCGGTATAAAACTTTAAGCTGGCAACACTTTTTCAACTGACGCACATTTTACCAGTTATCAAGAGATTTATCTTTAATTAAATTTGGCATTTAAACGTGAACAGAGTAACGTCTGAACAACGCTTGCAAATTGTGCAGGTTTATTTTGAATATCGGGGTTGTTTTCGAAATCGGTCTCGCACGAATTCCGTTTTCGATAAAGTCCACTTCTGTTTTAATGCTTACGTCAATAAGAAAAACTGCCGTAATTGGAAAGATGACAATCCTCAATTTTAAAAAAAATTATTTTTAAAAATCTATACCTCTATAAAAAACACCCGTTAGAATTGTATTTCGAGAGAAAATAATTCTCAAGCGGTTAACGAATCACCACTACAACCATTAAAACTTACTAGATGATGCGGTGTGGTGGCTTTAGCCGTTTTTACTTTTTTCGAAATGTACAGGGTGAGCCCTATCGGCAGAGGCATATTGCATTGTCATTTCGAAAACTAAATCAATGACATTTGATTCCAATAAGACGGTGTAACTTGTCTTACGGCGCGCTCAGCAATCGATTTATTGCAAAACCAATTTTGTGGCAAATTTATTTTCCGAAAAGGCCCCCTGTTGTATGCAATTTTCCGCCTCTGGATTACTGGATTACTTTTTATGCGGCCATGTAAAATCATCGGATTAAGCCGACAAACCAGCAGCTCCTGAAGCATTGGAAGCTAATAAAACGACACACGGCGAAATTTATTTTAAAAAAAGCGATAAAAAATTTCAGTCATCGAATGGATGGACCCTAACCCGCAGCCATGGCGGGTATACGCCGGAAAATATGCTTCAAAAATAAATGCCATAGAATTATTTCCCAGTTTGAAATAAAAATAAATAAAAAAATATTTCTGTCTTGTATTACTCTCATCATTTTAAATTCTCCTGCTATAAAATACACACCAGCTGCTTATAACGTGACAATATTTACAAGAGACGACATTAAGACAATATTTATTTTTTTAAGAAAAAATTGTTAGTGTTTTTTTTCCAAATATTTAAATTACAATTGCTTACACGATTTATTTCAATTCTAAATTTCGAATAAATATTGACACCCAGTCCAGGCACAAAAGAAATACACATTTTAGCAAAAACCACCTGATACAACATGTTATTAAAAACAAGCACACACACACACACACACACACACACACACACATACACCCCCATACATAATACATCAGCATGAATTTAATTTAAATTTAATTAAACAGCACGTGCCTCCCTCGACTTGGGAACCAGAAAGAAATTTACGCAAAACAAGAGAAAACTATTCATTTTAAATTTATTACAAAATGCGGAGTGAGTGGGTCTGCACACACACACACACACACACACACACCCAAACACAAACACATACACACAAATGAAGTTAAATAGGAAATTTTTATATATAAAAAAGAAAACTAAAACTATTATAAATACAAGAAATAAAGCGTACACACTTTATTACAAATGGATAAGTGTATATATATATATATATATATGTGAGTGTGAGTGTGTGTGTGTGTGTGTGTGTAAACATCTCCATAAAATGTATTTAAGTGTAACAAACAAAACGTATGAAATGATTATTTAATAACAAAATGATATGAAGAAATGGTTTCTTTTTATTCATTTATTTTCATACGATGGCTGGAGGAATGATGATGATGGCGAAAAGAAAGGCAGACCACAAAATGAAAAACACCAGGAACTAAAGCAAATCAAAAAAACCGGAGCTGCCAAAATTTATTTAAAATAAAAAAAAATATATTCAGAATTATTTTTATAAAAATAAAAACGATTTCAAAGTAAATGGAAAATATTAAAATCGGACTAGTATAATAAATTTTGGTCTATATAGAACTTAGTGTAGCATTTTCGAAATTGTTATGTAGTCCATGGCGGATAGGCGCCGGAAAATAGGCTTCAAAAACAAACGCCATAGAATTATTAACCAGTTTGAAATAAAACAAAATTCAAAAATATGTCAGTCTTGCATTACTTTTATCATTTTAAGTTCCCCAGCTTGGAGTTTTCGAAATATTTTCGAGTCTTTCGAAGTGCCATAAATTTTCCCCAAATAATTGTTTCTAATGAATTCAAGTTATTTTAAAATATGTGCAGAGTTTTGAATTTTCGACGTATTTTTGTTTCTTCGAAATATATTATTTTTTCGATGTCTTATGCTGTTTTCTGTTCTAAAAAATAATGCAACATTTCTTACACTTTTTATTAAAAAAAAGTGCAACTTCACGTAGTTTGAAAACAAACAATTTATTGGGAATAAATCCATCAATCTTAACAAAACAAAAAAAAAAACACTTCTGTTTAAAAACTCCTCCAAACTGCCACTTTTTAAAAAAGAAGTGTTAAAAATGTTGCATATTTTCCAGAAAATGTTGCATATTTTTTCGCTTTACAAAATTGTTATTTTAATATTTTTTTAAGAGTTAGAAAATAATCTAAGACTTATTCAAACAAATATATAAAATATCGTGCCAAAAAAAGTTTCCTAATATTGGACCCGTATAATAAATTTGACAGCCCTGATCAACACCAGAATTCTACGTAATAAAAAGTAGATGTTAGAGGAGTGTTGCAAAGCCCAAACAATAACAAAAGCACGAGTAATAAAACGCACGTCTAAGCTTTTAATTTGAATGCCTCGCACGCAGTTTTTTCTTTTCAATTCTTGGCCACTGATCTTGCTGCTGCTGCTGCTGCTGTTGATCCATTTCATATTCACTTGCAGTACAAGTGCACTGAACGTAATCCGAAGTAAAAAAAAGAGAAAAAAATTATTGGCAAAAACTTCTGACTTAAACACTAACGAAATTCCAGGTTAAGGAAACTTTATTTTATAATGTCACATCTTTAGATTACAATGTGTGCTACAAGCGAAACCGATTTTTGTGTTAAAAATTAAATGCTACTTAACCAATTTCGTTCATTTATTTTTATAAATATTTTTTTTGGGTACCAGCGTGACCGACCGCTTTTATAACACTCATGTGGCTCTAAGAATTCAAGTTTAAAATTCCTTGCTTTCATGCTCGAAAGTGTATTCACGATTCCATCTCTGGTATGAACAGCTCAAACAGCATCACCATTCAGCCCAGTTATAAAAAACGAATCCATGATTAAATGACGGACTTAAGTTGGTCAACAAACAAACAAAATTTCTGTGCAAAACTGAAGAAGACTTTATTTGTTTGCATTAAAAAAAAAAAAAAAAAAACGAATGAGGAGTTTGTGTTGGGAAATAAAATGAAATTTCCAATATTTCGTTTTTATTAGTCAGAAGACTTGGAATAAAATTGATTTCAATTTAATTTAATTATAGATCTGCAGACAACAACAAAAAACTTTCTTTAGCTTAACAAAAATACTAAATTTGTTTTTTCTTTTCGTTATTAAATTAACCCCTTTTTATGGTTGACTTAAAAATCATGGAAACAATCAAAAATGTTGGAAATAAATCTTAACTAAAAACATGAAGAGTTTAACTTAAAAAAACCAACAGGTAAATAACGAATTCTTTAGCAGCTAATAAATAAATAAATAAATAATAATAATAATAATAATAATAATAATAATAATAATAATAATAATAATAATAATATGACAGAAAGAAATAGAAATAAACAACAATGCAGTAAAATTTTTATTTCACTTTTGCAGCATACAAAACACTGAACAGAACATACCGCTGCTCCCCTACCGAAATTCATAATAAGAGGTTAAAAACAGAGGGAAATTCATCAAAAATTCATAAGATTAACATAAGAAGCTAACAATATTCGTGGTTCACGCGATCTCCAAAAAATTGCATAAATTTATGTAAATCAAAAAGAGGAGAGAAGCAGACAGACAAAAAAAAAGATAAATAAAAAATAAAATATAAATAAGAAAAGAAAATATTTTATTTATTTAATATCTTTTATTCTAGTGGATTTCCCTTCACGTTATATTTTTCTCTTAAATTTTATTTTAATTTTTTTATTTATTTCTCATTTCATTTTTAGGTTGCTATCAGTTTTGGGCTTCTTTTAGGTTACACCAAGATTTGGTCTGAAATGTTACCAGCCAAGGCGCTGGAGTCGTAGCATTTGCGGTCTTTGGCGATGGTGTTGAGGAAGGAAAACAACACAAAAAACCAAAAGTAGTCGAAATTTGTCACACACTACAATAACTGCACCTCAAACAAACGAAATGGCAGCAAAACAACAACAACAACAACCGCACAACAACAAAAGTGGCAACAATGAAGTCATGAAATCAGAGATAAAAATTGAAATAATAAAAAATTTTCAACAGCAATAGAGAAATATGAAAATTGGTTTGTTTGCACAAGTTCAGGTCAGTGAAAAACAAACAAAAACAAAAAAAAAAACAAAAAAAACACAAAATAAAAATAAACAAAAACAACAACAAACATGCAAAATGTAATTTTAATCAAATATAAATTTAAATCAATTTACAAGACATTCATTGTGCAGCACACAACGTGTAAATAATAATATTTACAGCGCAACGTAAAACATTCAGGAGATATTCTTCGTTCGTCTGTGTAAATTGCAGAGGGTGTCCAGAATGCAACCGATTCGTTTAAGTTGCTGCGCAGCTGGCGGTTTTTGCCAACTTTTTTGCTCAAAATACGTTTTTACTATTTAATAGTCACGCCAGTTTTCATTCCTGCAGCCTATATAAGGGTATTCAAGCGATTAAACTTTATTCGATTAAACTTTCTCCGGTTAATCGATTAGTTTTGGGCGACTAACTGTTCGAATGATTCGAAATTACTATTTGGACTGACGTATGATTCGAATAATTTATGGCGATTAAACGATTAATCGAAAATAGTTTGTTCACAGTGTTATGTTATATTCGATTAATTGATTCATTTCAGGCGATTATTGCAAGAATGATTCAAAATTGCTATTTCATTTATGATGATTAATCGATTAATTGAACAATTAGTTTATTCATATTATTATCTAATATTCGATTAATCGATTAATTTAAAATTGCTATTTAATTTATGGTGATTAATCCTACATTAGTTTCTTTATATTATTATCCTATATTCGATTAATCGATTCACTTTAGGCGATTATTGCAGGAATGAATCAAAATTGCTATTTCATTTACGGCTATGAATAGATTAATCGAAAATTAGTCAATTGATTTTAGACGATTACTATTAGAATGATTTCAAATTACTATTATATTTATGGCGATTAATCGAACAATTAGTTTATTCACATTATTTTCTTATATTCGATTAATCGATTCATTTTAAGCGAATATTGTATTTGAAATTGCTATTTAATTTATGACGATTAATCGATTAATTCAACAATTACTTTATTTATATTATTATCTAATATTCGATTAATCGATTAATTCAAAATTGCTATTTCATTTATGGTGATTAATCGAAAATTCGTTTGTTCATATTATTATCTTATATTCAATTAATCGATTAATTTTAGGCGATTACAGTAGGAATGATTTAATATTGCTATTTCATTTTATGGCTATTAATCGATTAATATAAAATTAATTTAGTCATGGTGTTATCTTATATTAGATTAATCGATTCATTTTGTGATTAATGTTGGAATAATTTAAAATTGCTATTTAATTTATGGCGATTAATCGAAAGTTAGTTGATTCATATTATTTATGATTTTAAATCTGCTATTTAATTAATGCCGATTAATCGATTAATCGAAAGTTAGTTGATTCATATTATTTATGACTTTAAATTTGCTATTTAATTTATGGCGATTAATCGATTAATCGAAAGTTAGTTGATTCATATCATTCATGATTTTAAATAGCTATTTAACTTATGGCGATTAATCGATTAATCGAAAGTTAGTTGATTCACACAATTTATGTTTTTAAATTGCTATTTAATTTATGGCGATTAATCGAAAGTTAGTTGATTCATATTAGGCGATTACTGTAGGAACGATTTAATATTGCGATTTATGGCGATTAATCGCATAAATAGAATAAAGCTCAACATTCAGAAGAGTCAAGGAAGAGAACAGGAAAATTTTATGCGATTTATAAACGCTTTAAGTTAAAGAATTTTCATGAAAATAAAGGTAGGAAATCGTTTAAACATAAAAATTTTAATTGTTTAAAATTTTTTTAACGATTTTTATTCATCCGTTTAGCTTAAGCTTTGATGCAAATTTTTTATTTAAAATGTTTTTTTAAATTGTTGATACTTTTTCAATAAAATCTTTATTTAAATAAAATGGAGTTTTTAGTCTTATTTTTGAGCTACTAAACTAGACAAAGTTAAAACTATTCGATTAATCGAATAATATTGATTTATTATTTTTTTAAATCAAATTTCAAACTCGAATAATCGATTATAGCACAGCTCCGAATTTAATAACCTACTATTGACTATAAAATACCCGAATCGTAGCTACCTAGTCAACACATATATTATTTAGTTATTCGATTAAATTGTAAACCTGACCAATTGCTTGCAGAGTCAATCGATTAATGCACATCTTCGATTAATTGAATATCCTACAAGACTGATTATGTTGACTGCAAAATATACGGGCTGTGCAATGCACTAAATGGTTGTAACCCAAACAACCTCAAAATTCCATTTTTAATCGATTAAATTTTAAGCTTAAATAATTATTTGCGCAATTAATCGATTAATACATAACTTCGATTAATTGAATATCCTATAAGACTGATTATAACGACTCTAAAATACGCAAGGTGAAATGTTTGTAGCCTAGACAACATAAATATTATATTTTTATTCGATTAAATTTTAAGCTCGAATAATTATTTGCGCATTTAATAATATTAATTATTAAATAACTTCGATTAATTGAATATCCTATTAGATTGATTATCTTGACACGAACTGTCAAAGACAACATAAAAATTATTTGGTTGTTCGATTAAACGACAAACAGGAATATCTATTCGCATGATTAATCGATTAATGCATATAAATTCGGTAAATTGATTATGTTGATTGTAAAATAGACGATTTTTCATTAGACTTTATGGTGGATACATGATTAACCGTTGTTCGATTATCGGATTCATTTTTGCCCATTAATTATCCGAGTAATTCGAATAATTTGTTGATTATTCGATTAATCGATCTTTTTTTTTAGTAAAAAATGCACATCATATGCTTTTTGGGAAAAAATATGTACTCTATTAATTTTGAGAGCAGATTTACTTTTTTAAGTACAACTTGGAAAAGTTGTTCAGGCGTTAAACGGTCTTGAAAACTTCCCGAATTTCAGAATGAAATGCGCAGCTGTCAGACAACAGCTATCGAACATTCTCAATATCAGAATTTGAATTATAATAAAAATAATGACAAAATGACGTTCGTATTTGGAAAAATATATGTATCTTTTTATCGCTTTACTAAACATCAATTTATTTCAAATTTCTTATTTAATTTTTTTTATTTTGCGGCATTATTTTTCTTTTCTCAGCAATTAGTCTCACATTATTTTGTAAAACTGAAATTAGTTTAACAAATTGAAAATCGATAAAACTGATGGAAATTTGCATACATGAACCAGCCACACTAAATGGTCAACAGTTTTGCTACGGCAACATTAAGTGAACAACTGCAATCAGACCAACTGTGATACGAAATGCACAAACTGAAAACAACTCCCCAAAAACAAATACAAACAACAAAAAAAAGTCCACACAAGTTTGTCTGCTAGAAACGCATAGAAACAAAGCAAAAAAAAGAAGAAATCACCAACAGACCAGGAGGCTAAACAAACCGAAATGATTAAATGGCTTAGAAAGTTTTATTGTTGTCCATTAAAACGGATCAGTTTTATATCTCTCTCTTCCATTTAACATGGATCTCGGCTTTGCTGTCTGCTCGGTTGTAGCAGTTCTTGTAATTGTTGTCATTAGAGTTTTGTTGGAGTGGACCAAAGACGATGTTGTTGTTATTGTCAACAATATTTGTTTCTTTTGCGTTTTTTGCTTTTATGAACGATCAACAACATACTTCAACAAATTGTCAACATTATTAAGAAGTTGTCAGAGCAAAAAAAAGAAAAAAATATACAACCAAAAAGCTTTCCAAATATGTTGATGTTTATTTGATTGTTTTTTCTTCTTTCGTCTTCAGAATTGTGTATCCAAATGCTTTGCAGCAGCTCCTCCACTTGAAACAGACTGCCAAGATTCGTATCAATTGTATGTGACCGGCCACCTCTCCAGCATTCGATTGAGTATGAGTTTGTAAATGTATCCGTCTGTCCATTTGCTGTTCGGTTTATTTCTCTACCTGTTGGTTAAGTATGTTAATTGTCATCGCTTTTTAAATAAGCGATTACAATTTAGGAGCAAAATAAAACTAACTTTTTTAACAATAATTTTCCTACTGCTATCAACTTTATTTCTTAAATACTCAAAATGTTACATCCCACAAGCTTTGGCATACATTTGGCCAAATTAATGTGACCAACTAAAAAAGGTCTGGCGAGCAGAGATTACAATATTGAAGAGATTAAACTGAAGAGCAAACTCATGTTCTCATCAATGTAAAAATTGTCATGTCAAACTGTTTCAATCACGAGGTCATAGTACTGGTCACTGAACAGGCCACTACAAGTAAAGCTTTAAACACAATAACGACAGCAGGCTACAATAGTCTTTGGCTACAATCGTTGCCTCATAGTCAGCTACTTAATTATTTTTAAAACGACACCACCAAATCAATAAGCATGAGTTGCTGTTTGTAGTAGAATTCTCTTCATACGCCAGTGTAGCCGCTTTCATGTAGTTAATACTCTTAAATAGTATTATTTAAATAAAATATATTTAAAGTCCACAGTATATGACAAGAAATTATTTCTTTAGCTTGGAAATATAGTTTGTTGTTTCTTTTTGTAAAACAAAACAATATATTTTTAAGTTTACAATAATTGAATTTATTTATATTAAACTGGCAACATTGGATTTACTCATTGTCGCTCACCAAAATAGAAATCAGTTTAATTTGGCTACAATCACAAAAACAGCATGGACAAGAACCCGTAGTCATGTTGTCTGTAGTAGTAAAAATAATCATTCTCATATACGCTCATGTATTCTAGTTTTGACAAGTTGTAGTCTGTAGTCTGCTGTGGTGATTGTGTTTAATGCCTCAAACAAAAATATATGACATGACTACAAAAATTCTCTCTCTCGTCTCAACTTTGCCTCTTTGTCCTCTCAACACTATCACATTTTCTTTTTAATTTCGATACATAAATATCTCAGACTATCGGCGTTTTCTGCCATAACGGCCTTACCCTTGCAGCTTTCCAGGCACGTCCCACAACTTAGCTATTTTTTTTTTTTTTTTGGCAACACTGTTTTTGATAGTTCAGATATTACTTTTGAATATGTTCAGTTCGGTCTATAATTTAATTGAAAATCGTTTTCATATTTTCCAATTTTATTGTCAAAAGTCATGCTCGATCAAGAAAATTCATGCGCGTGCAATTCCTGCAATTCATTTTCAGTTTAGGCGACTTTCTGATACGGCTATTCGCAATATTGTAAACAAATTTCGCATCAAATTTACATGATTAAATATTAAAATACCAACACGCTTATGTACAGTATGGACGGAGGAATATATGGCAGCTGTATCCGCCAGTGTTGCTAATGATTGTGAATTACGGAAACGACGCCGTTCGCAGCAATCGGACCTCCGTTATAAATTTTTGGTTGTCAGAAATACAAATGTTGGACTTGACTTCGCAAAATGGCCAAGGTCATTCAATGCAAAAAATATGTCGTTTTCGCAAACAGCTGTGGACTTATTCAATAAATGTTGGTCGCATTATTTATCGGCATAAATTAAGCAGCAATTTTTTTGCAACCGTATGCAAAATAGCAAAATAGTTATTGACTAGTCGTTGTAATAAAAATAAGTCGCTTTTACGATGCATGGCCTCTTATTAAACAGCAATTGAGTAATCGGTATTTGAATGAAACAGAAGATTGTTTTTGTTTTCCCGTTGTCAACATGAATATGAAAACACAATTTGTATTGTCTTTGATGTGGAAGAAGTGATTGGACATTAAGAGGACCAGATGGTTTGGAAAATTACTAAAGAACAAGAAATGTATGGAAGCCAGCTGGAGAATATTCCGGCTACTATCGCTAATTCCAAGCAGGCGGTGGGGAATAAAAGAAAAGGAGAGCATAAAATGTCAGCGTATACAGGGATGGATCAGTGGATATGATCTAGGGACAGCAACCTTTTTTGGACTACCTAACGACGCCAGAGTACTTTGGGCTAAAACTTTGGCTGCTAGGGAAGCATGGAGAATGATGGCCTACAGGAAAGTACAGGACAAGGTCCTGGAGGATTCCAAGCCAAAATTTCTATTGCTAAGATCGTAAACTACCTCCTTTATTTTAATGTTAAGCTTCTTGATTTACATTATATTTTGAAGTGCACGAACTCTTTCTCTCTCTCTCTCTCCCTCTCCTTCCCTATCTCTTTCTCACAGTCTATATTTTTTATATCAACGAATGCTTTAATTTTTAGTATTATAAAAACATTTAGCTACTCAACTAATAAAATGGTTTTATCAAAATGGCAATTCTGTGTGGGCAACCTACCATGCCTATTTTATGGGCGTCATAACCGTCGCACTCACAGATCTATTCGGAATATGATGGATAAATTTGAGTCGTATCATTCAGTAAATGATCGATCAACGTCTGAACGTCGACGAAATGCAAGATCTACTGAAAATACTGCAGACGAGTCCGCGGCAGGTAAACGCCCACAGACAACGACTTGTGTTCGCTGAACGGATACCGGAGCAATTGACAACTGATCCTGATTTTCCTTAAAAAATCATCTTCAAGGATGAGACCTATTTCTGCAGGAATGGTTACTTGAACAAAAAATAAAAATAAAGAGATCAAATTTGAGATCCAAGAGCGATGAAGAGTAATGCAGCCTGAAAAGGTCAATATTTGGTGTTGGGCTGGCGGCATCATCAGTCCATATTTCTTTGAGAACGGTGTCGGCCAGGCCATAATTTTTCATGGCGAGCTCTTTAAGTCGATGAATACCAACTTCTTTTGGCCCGATTCGAATGATCTGGACACCAACGACATGTGGTTTCAACATGACGAAGCTACGTGTCACGCAGTTCGGGAAGGTGAAGAGATATGGCCTCCAAGATTGTAAAATTTTACCCGGCTAGACTTTTTCTTGTGGGGTTTTCATCAGTTGCAGGTGCATGCATGCGAATAAGCCGAAAATAACAGCGGTACACGAGTCTAGATAACCCATGTTATCGGTCAAATTCAGCCCAACTTACGCTCCTGAGTTTAAGAAAATTTTACATTTCGGATGTTGTCCAACCAGAGAAGACGTGGCGGACATTGGAACGATGTTATATTCCACACATAATAATAAATCTTTCAAACGATATGTCTTCCGAGAGAGAGAGAGAGAGAGAGAGAGAGAGAGAGAGAGAGGAAGCGCTTAATGAAGATCCCATTATTGTTAATAAAAGTTTTTTCAACATAAATAGCTGAGTTGCGTATTTCTTTTAAACAAAAATTAATTGTACATTTTGGCTCACTAAAACACACTTGGCCACCCCGTTAGTTATGCCAAACGCATGCACTGGAGGAGTCGAAAGCAGAAAGCATGATGTACTACATCGATATGGAGTGTAGCAATAAAAACAATTGACAACACTGGCAACAAAATCAACAACAAACACACACAAAAATGTTTTTGTGAACACACGACACACACGTACTCATTGACTCTGTCGATTATTATTTAGAAACGCAATGAAATTATTTAAGTAGATCCACTGGAGATTAACAGGAGTTCATAATATGGGAAAATGGAGAAGAAAAAAAGAAATTCGAGTTTCGACTTACTTGGCGATTCGGTGCCATGTTGCATGGGACTTTCACAATCTACAATCACAGCCTCATTTTCAGAATCCTCATTCTGTTGTTGTTGTTGTTGTTGTTGCTGTTGCTGTTGCTGTTGTTGGGTAAACGATTCACTGTTGCCAACATTAAAAGAGGTACTTGATGTTTCCGAAGCAGCCACATCTATAGAATCATCATCAATTGCTGCCGTATTCGACGATATTTCCAATTTAGTACGCTTCGCCGAGGGTGAAGTATTCGATAAATCATCAGTGGAGCAGCCAGCGACTGGAGAAGTGGTTGGTATGGTAATACCTCCTGTACTTGTCGTTGTATTCGCTGTAGTCTGCAATAAATTAATATTTGAAGAAAAGGGTTAATTTTTTTATTAAAAGCGGAAACATTTTTTTCGTTATCTCAAATCAGTTACTTCTGTTAAGTTTCTTTTTTAAATTAAAGTCCCCTTTTGAGCTGTTTTTCTTGCAGTAATTTGTTGGCCTTAAAACTTGTTAGGAATTATTCAGGCTTGTTATTTTACATAAAATCGTATATATTTGTTTCTTTGTAGACGCAAAAAACACTCTGACATTTATTGCTTATTCATGCCATTTTTACATTCGAGGTGTCACTGCGATTTTATTTCAATTACACTGTTTCCTTTGCAAACAAAAATAAAGAAAAGTCGCTAACGTCACTGATGTGCAGTATAACTTTTCGCAATTTTAGGTGGGGAAAATTAATAATTCTCGTACCGTAGCAGATACAAAAATGTTTATAGAAGTGAAGAATTGTTTTGAAAAAATTGGTTGGTCTGCCTAATTTTAAAGAAGGGTAAATAATTTAATTTTGAATATTTAATTAAGCCCATTAAACCACTTGTGTTTTGAGGCACTTAATCCAAATGTGATATCCACTTAATTTTTGTAAATTTAAATCGTTTAGTAAATTGAGAAAAATCATTACAAATAGAGGAAAACTGTACCTTTTGGCAAAAGCCTTAAGTCGTGGTACACACAGAGAAATTATTGTTGTTTTACCAGTTTGTATTTTTCGTGAGAGAGGTAATATGAAAACACAAGCAGTTGTAGGTCTCTCTCGCTCTTTGTCAGTTGAATGTAAAAACGGCTGCAGCAATTTGTTTCACGACAAAAAATTTAAAAAAACCCGCACTTTTTTTACTAAAATCTTACAAATTAAGACAAACTGCAATTCTTCGGGAAACTCTTCAAAATTTAGAAAAAGGTGCCTTTTTTTCGCTCAACCAGAAATCAGAATATAGTTGCGAAAATAGAACTTAAAAATTTCGAAAAACTGCACTTTTTTACACAAATCTTTAAAATTGCGAAAGTGCACTTTTTTGCAAAATTAAAAAAAAATCGAGAAAAGCTGCATTTTTTTGCAGCACTTAAAATCGCAAAAATCTGAATTTTTTCGAAAAAAAATCACGAAAAGTTGCACTTTTTTCAAAAATCTTAAAAATAGAGAAAAACCGCACTTTTTCGAAAAATTTAAATAAAAATATCGCCAAAAACTGTACTTTTTGCAAACCCTTTAAAATCACGAAAAGTTGCACTTTGTTAGCAAAAATTTTAAAATCGAGAAAAGTTGGACTTTTTGGAAAAAATTTCAAAATCGCGAATATCTGCACCTTTTCCCAAAATTCTAAAGAATCATGAAATTCACTAAAGACGCAAAGATAAGATCGCATGTTTTGCTTTAATAGCCATCGGGCTTCCCGATTAATTACAGAGTTCATAGAATCGCCTACGAGGATGGTTCAACTTTTTTTATTTAACTTTCGTCCCTTCGTGCATCTTTAAATTTTTTTCCATTTTGGATTCGTTACAATAATTATTCGCAACGCGCTATAAAGAATTTCCAGCCAACGAAGATTTTCTGGCGGCAGTTCTTTTATATTATCCTGTATTTGTCTGATATTTCTTGCCCGTGTCTTAAAATTATATGGGCATTTCCACAGTAAAGTTAGTTATTTAAATTTTATAGTTTAGAAATCTGCAGTGTAATTTTCCTTTTCCTCTTTTAATAAGTGAAAAACAATTTCACAATTTATTTATTTTTTTCATTGATATTAAAGCAGCTGTAAATTTGTGTGGAAATACCCATTTTCAAATTAAGCAAGAAGCAAAAAATTGCCGTTCTGTAAATGGTGTTAGAAGACGTAATAACAATACGATTTTATTTCGCTCAGTTGCAATATTTTCCAAAGTAAATTGAAAAATTCTACGCTGCTATAAAATTATAAAACAAAATAAAACGTCTTGCGAATGGCAACAAGAAGAAACTTTTAGGAATAAAATGCACACAAAATGTCTATTTACTGCCCAAGTTTGTTGCAAGCAATTTAATGTTTCTATTCTTGGTAGCATGCGGCAGCATTAATAGAGCAACAATATAAAGTGCATTAAATTGTAGCCAGCAACAACAACAACAAAACACACACACACGAGAAAAATAAAGAATACAAAATGAAATTGGTGCACGTAAAGTTAAGGAGCGCCCTCTTTTTCTTAGACATGCTTCTTTTGTGCTCGTTTCTTTTTTTTTTTTTGTTTTTGTTTTCTTCGCTGCTGCCTTTTAAGTCTTTAAGTTTAAGTTGTGCCTCAAGTTGTCAATTGAAAAGTGAACGATAGTGACGAATGCCCAGACAAATTGCAGTAGTTAAATTGCTTAAATGAAATATGAAATACGGCGTGGTAACTGTAGAAAATTATTAATTGCATTTAGATGTTCTTTTCTACTTGCAGGCAGCCTTTTCCATTCCACTCTTTTATTTATTTAGTTCCAATTCATTCATTTATTTATGTTGTGCTGAGATTAAGTGGCTGCTGCATTTACATGAGCTACTGGTGCAGATAATTTTCATTTAAAGTCAAATGACGATGCGTTGAGATCGCATTATGATTTGCAAACAATAACGTTGACAACAAAAGTAGCAGCAACAACAACTACAACATCAACAGCAATCAGCATAACGCCAACAAGTTGGCAACAAAAAGAGGTTATTCACCAGCAAGTCAATTTTGAATTGATAATTGTGTTGCTGCTGCCAAGAAAGGCAGCAACATTTAGCTGTTTGCATGTGGGTGGGGTGTAACTCAGTTGCTTTAAAGGTGGGAAAATATTATTCAAAAAAGACAATTATTTTATAGATATTATTAAAGTTGACACAACTTAATTGAATTCGTTTGACAAGTTAGAAATCAATAAGAGATTTGGCGTACAAATTAAGTTACTAGCAAATCTATGAAAGATATTCCCATTCATGAAATAGACCAGCAGGATAATTCAAAGGATATTAAGCAAACAAGGAGAAACAATATAATAACTTAAAAAGAACACACCACTCAACTTTACAGGAACTTAAATTATTTGAAAAAAATTCAGGGAAAAATTATACGCTCTCTAATTAAATCCCTTTTTTATTTCTTAAACAGACTACATTTTTCCATAAAAATTAAATAATTTTTTTTATGTCGTAGACCCAAGTATTCCCTGCAATATAACATCACAATCATTTTTAAATGCAGAATGGTTTTCGATATATTAAGAAAATTAACTGTACAAATTTTGGCCAACCCAGCGATATTTGGACAAAAATTAAATTTTTCCAAAAGTAATATAAATTATTGTTCCATATTTTGTAGCCCCAAGTATTTCCTTTTAAATGGCGTAAGAAGTTAGAGGAGATGTAACTCTCCTCAAACAATCAAGCTCCGGTGAAATTGTGGATTCTAGGGTTAAAACTATATGAGAAGGAAATAAAAACGATCACGTTTCTTACTCTCAATTTTGTTGCGTGCCACTTATTAATAAAAAAATATATATATAAACAACACGGTTTTGATTAAGCCAACTATATAAACTTTTTATTTCTACACCAAAGCAAGCAAGACAAAAAAAAAGGAATCAACTTCCTTTCCTTGAAAACACAAAACGCACTGAAAAATAAGTTCATAAAAGTCTAAACGATTTTGCTCTGTTTTTGATACCTTCAAATTGGTTCTAAAGTATAACAGCTTGTTTTTTTTCAGGTTGTTTTCTTTCTTTCTTTCGATTTCTGTATGCTCTTTCCTTTTGTTCTTTAAACCAGAGACACAAAGACGCATAAAACACCATTAAACATAATCACTGTTCCATTGAACGAACAAAAATCATTTAGCGAGACCAAAAATAGAACTTGAAAAACTAAAAACTACAACCAGAAGAAAGATTTACAAAATAAAAAAAGAGCTTTAAATCAAACAAGAAAACAACAACAGCTTACCAAGACCCCGACCTTTTTCCATTAAGAAAACAGAAGAGGAAACAAAAACAAAAATACCCCCAAGAGCACCACAACACTGACCAGTTGAGTTAAATAATAGAGAAAAAGGGAAATGAATGAGTAAATGAATGAAGACTGATGACTGGCAGTATGAATGAATGAATTTGAAAAAAAAAATTATATTATTAAACTTTTCCATTTATGGCTCCTTCAAGTTCAAAACTTTCAACTCTGAGGGCGGTCACAATCCCGATGATGAAAATGGCCAGAGACAATTGACTTTTATTACCACAAATGCGACGCACTTTATTTTTTATTTTCTACTTGTGCCTTAAATCTTTTTCCCCCCTTTTTGTTGTTGTATTGAGGCACCAACTTGGCTTTTGTTGTGTTTTCTTAACGTTTTAAAGCAGCGCTAAGTAAAATGCTCCACATACCACCAGCCAACTTGTTGTCAATCGAGAGCTGCACGTACTATTTTATATTTTGCCGGCTGTTAATCACATGACCATGACAAAGCAACACAATAAGAGCTCTTAATAACGAACTGAAGTCTAAATTATATAATCACGAACGAAAGTTGAGAATAAAAAAATAGAATTGCCCGCAAAAAACAGATTTAACAAGTTGCAGTTATGAAATTAAATCACAAATTTTAGTACGTCTTTAGTCTTTATTTGGGTGATTAGTTTTATTGAACCAGATGTACCATTTCTGGCACAGATAAACACGCTGTCATCAATAATGTGGGAACGCACTACATGATTCCAAGAACCACATAAATATAATAAATTATATTTTAGTAAATATAATAAATTATATTTTAGTAACTTAAATATGTTATTCCGATTATCCCAAACAAAAAGTAAATTTTTAATATAAAAAATAGAACTAGTAACAAAGAATTGTTTAAATAGTTTGACCAAAGCTCTTTTTTAATTCTAAAACAAAAGAAATGTTGGCTCAAAAATCTGCAGAATAAACTTTTTAAATTTACTTGAAACATTTAATTGTTATTAATAACAATCAATAAAAATGAATAATGAAATCAATAAAAAGTTATTGACATCATCATCCGTTGTAATCTAAGAGCGGAGGAATCGCCACCTCTTTATCTTCTCATAAATGCAAGAGAATATATTTAATTCATTTTCAATCCCTGCTGTCAGATGTATATTTTTAACTGATGATTTTTGAAAACGATATTTTGCAGCACTGGTTATCAATTGATAACCTGGTAGTGCATCACTTAATATCGATGAAGATAAAAATATATCGATTGTTTTCAAATAACATTTGAATGCTAAATAAAATGACTAAAGGAACTACTATCAATAGCTTTCCACCTCTACCAGGTACTATAAAACAAATCACGCAAAAAAGTTAATGTAAAAACAAATTTTTCTTCAATGAAGCAGCAGGAAGATTTGAAATTTGCCAACTTATTTTTTAAAATTAATTCAAAGTTAAGATTCGTAAGATAAAATTCAGGAAGGCATAAAATCAAGGACAAGAAAAAGCCAATTGAATTTTCAATTTACACGGCGGTATAGCCCTATTTTCGAAAGCCGATACATGAAAATATTTTTCATCAGCAAAATATCGAAACAGTTTCAACTTAAAAAAAATTTTATTATGAAATGCGGTAACTGTATCAACACTAAATTGAAAATTTAAATCCGTGTTGCTGTTTAATTGTTTAGTCCATGACCCATTTTCTTCAGCCATATTTTTATGGTTAGAATTTTTATTTTGCAAATCGAAAGTTTGAAGAAAGATTAGAGCGAATTCGTTGATTTTATGCTTCGAAAACTACGACAGACTCAAAATTTTAAAAGTGTACAAATAAAGCTTAAACATAATTCGAGAATCTTTTGGTACTTTTCTGATATATGTATTTTTAAAGTGTCCAAGGGAATGAAAATTATATTTGGTACTATTTAGTACTCTATACAAAAAGCTTTTTGTTGTTTTGAGAAATATTTTTGAAAATTCGATGTTATAAGGGGTAAAATCGTATCCCTTTGCGGTGCTTTTTTTTTAATAATAAAATACATGTGTACTTATATCAAAAAATAATTTTTACTCTCCATCATCGTTTTGGAAATTCAATTGTGAAGGAGGCAAAAAGTTTACAACCGGTGACTTTATATCTCGGAAACTATGCTAGAAAAGCTCCAAATGGCAAAAGCAAAATAATATATTAAAAAAATTATATATGTTTCATAATGTTTTTTAATTTTTTTGTTACAAGACTTTTAAGGGATAAAAGCCAAATTTGGTACTTTTTTGTGCTCCATGCAGGTATCAAACTACAGCGCATTAAAAAAAAATATTATAACAATTCGTTCTGGGAATTTTTTCAAATTGGGTAAAAAAAATTATAAGGGTAAAAGTGTAGTCCTCTTTGGTACTTTTTTTATTAAACCATGTTCATTTAATTGAAAATGTTACTTCCTTAAAGTATACTTTTATACAAAAAGGTACTTTTAAAGAGAGATACTGATTTCAAAAGCTTTTTGGAGAAGGTACTTTTTTAAACAAGTATTTTATGATTTGCAGTAGGCAAAAAGTATCCTAACAACATACTTAGTAACATAATCTAACAAAGTAGTTTGTAATATGATAGTAAATAATTATTTAGATTAATTTACAAACAATTATTAACTATTTAAAATTTAATAATTAAGAAAAATAGCATAAATTCGTTTACTAACACTTACTTTAATTATTTGACGCTTTCTTTTGTCAATATTTGATGCAACTTGCAGATCCTTACAGGCAGATGTAGTAGCAACATCCGAAGTATTATTCTCAACTTTTTGGCGATCTTAAAGAAATAATAATAAGTTTTATTTAGTATGTTATAGAAATTAAATAAAATAGATCGTGATACCAACATTTTGTTTCAATTTCCTCATCATCCAAAAGCAATGAAACCACTTCTTTAGGCTTAAGGGTATCGGGTTTGAAATTACCGCCACTGATAACCATGCGTTGAATCTGAAATTAATAACAAACAAAAAAGAGATGAATGAACAAACATTTCATAATTCTTTAATCTAAATATTAAAAAGAGCGCCAAAGTATAACACTAAAGAAACAACACTTGAAAAAAGTATAATATGAAAAGAGGAAGTCTTTAAAGATAATATTATAATAAAAAATATATTATAATAAAAAATTTTATTTAAAAAAAATTAACAAGGTAATAATAACCACTTAATATGCACACAAACATATAAATTTACACACACAGTGAAATATTTAAAGAATATATTAAAAGTACCCCTTTTTTGAGGTGGTAAACCATCAATATTCAAACCCTTATTTCGTGTTATTAAACGATAATAAAATGTTTGTGCCACAAGAACAAATAAAAAAAAAGAACAGAAACTGAAATGATCATCACGTGCACAAACTTGAAAACTAAAAGACACAAGACATGATCATCCCGGTTTAGTTTTTTTTTTTTTTTTTTTTTGTAACGATTGTTCTTTATTGTAAAGAGATACTTGCAGTTAGAGCGAGTGTGTGTAGTGTAACAAACATGTTGGAATAGTTGGGATATAAGAAGCAAGAGGAAGGCGTAACAGATATGATGTCGCCTACCACATAATGCACGAACTGAACAAACTTGCACTTAAAAAATAAAATAAGAAACTAAAACAACAACAAAGAATATATCAAAAAAAAAACTGTATAATTAGTTTCCGGTTAACGAATAAGTAGTTGTCGTCGTACTGCAAGTAGATGTTAGGACAGACGCACGGACGGACAGATTTAGATTAAAGTCAACAACAAAATATCTATAGTGATCATGTTTCTTAATAAAAACTCAACATTAACAACAACAATATAAAAGAAACATTATAAAATGTAATAAAACAATGAATGAATAAATAAATAAATGAATGAATGAATGCAGGAACGTATGAATGAATAACATTTTCCTAACAACTTCGCTAGAAGAAGAATAAAACAACAACAAAAAGAAAAGCTCATTAATCTGCTAAAGAACTAGTATATAAATTAAATAAAATTAAATCTATATATATAAAAAAGGAGATGTATGAAAACCCTTATGATACTAGCGGCGTATAGCAAATAACTACAAGTAATTCAGCTACTCCAAATGTCATTAAATCTCCGTAAACCCTGTAGTTCTCAGGAAGTCCCCCGATTTCGAACTTATTCTCTATTTTTCTACTTCGGAAAAAGCCATATTAAATAATTTTGCAGCATAATGTTATTTCTAATTTCCTCAGTTATTATATAGAGTTAATATTTGATATGACATCAAATACTTTTCCATCAGCCTGCTTTAAATTTCACAGCAGAGAAGTTTTATTATTTAAAAAGTAACATTTTCGTATTATTACAATACTATTTATAGTGTGCATATCTACACAAAAATACCTTTCGACTAATGTAAGCTTCAGTAATATTGCTGAATTATAAGTTACATAAAAGTGTACCACAAAATAAGACAAGTGCTGCATTTTTTACATTTTTGAAATATATGACACCCACTCCTACATTTCAAATTTTCGCTGAGAAGTTAAGATTGTTTTGGTTAATATAGGGATATCTAGAAGCCAAAATTTGAAATAATCCCTGCACAATGGAGCGTGTATAAGAAATGTTCAACATGTTTGAATATGTTTTTAAGAAGTTCATTCCGTTTGGTAAATAATTAATTGACTTTAATGTTAAAAACAACATCAAGTAAAATCACGCCAGTAAAAACTCACTTAAAAATATATATTTTTCCAACACAAAAATATATTATAAAAAATGCCCCACAGACGATTAGGTTAGGTTAGGTTGTTAGGGCCATTGCCTAAGCAATGCACTTGGGTCCGTTGATTCGGTCCCGTTGTGATACCCTAAAGCAAGGACCACTCACGTATCGTCCTCTGCCGCATTAAGCCATCCCGTGGACCTTAGGAAGGCCGATATTCTAGTCAGCTCCAGACTCGCCAGGCTGTCTAAGTCCGGCAGGAAGCTGGAGCGCAGCGCCACTGCCCTCGCTATCTCATTTAAAGATAGCCGGCATTCGACCACAGCTATGGATGTGTTGTACACACCATTAATAGCAGAGATGGCCGCCTTGCTATCGGTCAAGATATAGATATCGTTCGATATCCTATAATACCTCAGCCATCTAGCTGCACGACCCACAGACGATTGGTCTTCCTATTAAATACTTTTTGAATTCATTGGAAAATAAAATCTATAGACGCACTTGTAAACCCTTTTGCTTATAATTTTATATAATTATTTTGTAGACTATTATCTGTAATCCTCTAACTTATTTGCAGTATTTAATTTAACGCCTCAATTCAAATGCATACGATGGCCCCCCTTAAAGCACGTGCCTAATATGCGGGCCCCCTTTCTTTTTTTTCAGCACGAACAAGTGCAACATTGTTTCGAGTGTGACAATGAATGAATGAATGATCTGCTTGTCGTTTTTATATTCATTTCAATTTTTAAATTGTTTTTGTGTAACAGCAGCAACATTGTGGTTTCCTTTACTGTCCAAATAATGCTGACAATCTCTGGTTGTCACTACCCTAAATTAAATATAGACATGGAGAAAAATATACCAGCAGCATAAATTGATAATGATGATTAAAAACTGTTGAGATTTATATTTATAAAATTAAACTAAGAATAACTTGAAATATTTACAAAAATATTTTCATGGCGCTCTCTTAAAAATAATAATAATAATAATAATAATAATAATAATAATAATAATAACAATAATAATAATAATAATAATAATAATAATAATAATAATAATAATAATAATAATAATAATAATAATAATAATAATAACAACAATAATAAATAAATAACAGTCTTTCGGCTCAGTGTACATTACAAATGATGAGGATCAGGCTGATCATCACAATTAATGTACAACGTTGGCTTAAAACCACAATTATATTTGCAAAAGATCAATTTAAGTCAATGGTAAAGGTTGCTTTTCCTTTATGAAACTTTTATTTTTTTATTTATTATTGTTATTCATTTATTTCCTTATTTTATAAATATTTTTTTAATGTCTTTTATTTACCTCACTTTTTTCTCGTGCTCTTTGCAAAATGCGTTCCTCTATGGTTCCTTTGCAGATTAAACGATACACAGTAACTTGCTTGGTTTGGCCTAAACGATGCGCTCGATCCATGGCCTGCTGATCAACAGTGGGATTCCAATCCGAATCATAGAAAATAACCTGTAACGATTACAAAATCCAAAAGATATTTATTTAAATATATTGTAAGTCTTTTAGATAAAAATATAATATGTATTGTCATTAAAAAAAAAAACTAACTATATTTATATAAAAAGTAAACACAACTTTTGTGGTACCCTTTTCACTGCCTTAAGCTCCATCAATATTAATGAAAGATATTTAGTTTGAAAGGCATTTTCATATACTTATACACAAAATAAATACTGTTTTCTAAATTCTTATTCTAAAACATGGAAAACGTTATAACTTTAGCTTAAAAGGCAATTTGTTATGTACTTAGAACCATCATGCATGTGCATGAACTCAATTCTAAACTCTGTATTATTATTATTATTTTTTTTTATTAGCTATTAAAGAGAGCGGTTTTTTGCTCTGTTGTTTAAGTAAAAGTTGTGTAGCGAATAGCAGGACTTGTAAAAAGGCCTTAACTTAGGCTTTCACTATCCTACAAAACTGCGCAATATGTCATAAGAGTGCGCTAAAAAAGTATGATTGTGTAACACATTTTCCAGCAGGTCATGCGATTTGGAAAAGTCTTTATAAAATTATGGGAAATTGCTGAAATAAATGAGCCGTCAAATGGAGCCATCGTCTACAGCGCCATCTGTTGAGAATTTTTCAACGTTTCAATTTAACGAATCCAACTACAAAACTTTTCTAATCATTATATCAGGTGTTTTTTATAGAGTGATAAAAGTTTGAATCATAATAAAACATAGTAGTATATTTTTGATATCAATGAAACGATGTTTATTGGATAGAAAATTTCATGACATTAATGTTTAAATATGATTTCGGCCATGTGGCCGCCACGGCTGGCACTTACAAGGCGCAATCTGGAACACCAATTTTCACAAACTTTTCGCAGCATTTGCGGCCGTATCTCGCCGATAACTCTTCGAATGTTGATTTCCAGGTGTTCAATTGTTTGTGGTTTATCGAGGTACACAAGTGACTTTACATAATCCCAAAGAAAATAATCCAATGGGGTTAAATCACACGATCTTGGGGACCAATTAATTGGGCCATTTCGTGACATTATTTTTTCGTTAAAAGTTTCCTTGAGTAAATCAATTGTAGCGCCCGCTGTATGGCACGTGGCTCCGTCCTGTTGGAACCACATATCAGCAAGATTAATGCCAGCTAATTGAGGTACGAAAAAACTTCGAATCATGTTCCAATACCGTTCACCATTGACATTCTAACCATCAGCGGGTTTCAAGACATGTGGGCCAATGACTCCGCCAGCCCATGAAGCGCACCAAACAGTAACTTTCTGTGGATGGAAATGGTGTTTCAACAAAATCTTGTGGATCCTCTCCACTGCAAATGCGACAATTCTGTTTCTTTACGTACCCATTCAGCCAAGAATGGGCTTAATCGGGAAAAAAAATTTTGAATGGATGAAGTGTTCGATAAGTTTGACGAAGAGAACCATTATTTTGATTACAAATTTCCACAATTTACACGCTTTGTTCTGGTGTAAGTCGACCCATAATAAAATGTTAAAGCAAACTAAACAAAAAGCAACTATCAGCTGTTAAATGGGTGGTCAAATAAAGCAGTGATGCCAACTCAAAGTTGTATCACTCTATAAAAAACAACCGATAAAAGAAAAATTATTATTAAAAAAAGAGAAGGCAACAACGCAGATTCCGGCTCATCCCATCGTGGATTTTCTGACATAATTGGTTCTTCTATTTTAAAATTTTTTTTACTTTTTTAAATTTAAAGAACATAAAAATTACACCGATTTGCCATTGCGAAATTTGTTTCTTCATCTTTCATTGATTTTAGTTGGTTTTACTTCTTTGAATTTATTTCAAATTCTAATTTTACATAAGACGAGTTGATGTCATGAAATTTTAATGACTTAAAAGGATTTCAAAGCACTTCCGAATCACAAAGACTCTCATTAAACTAATCAAATAATTGAAATATAACACCGGATACGAATTATTTCAAGACAGCAAATCTTTAAGAAATCCAAACACGTGTTCAAATCCAGGAATGTCAGTACAAAATTTAAATACTAGAAATTCTATACTTGCAATAGACGAACAAACAAACAATCAAACAAATAATTGTATTCTAATCAAGCTAATTTAAAAAATAAATGCTCTTCCAAATATAATCCTTAGAATTAAAAATAAAAAAAAATAAAACTGTACCATTTCTTAATGAAAGAAACCGCTGCAAGTATTTCCTTTGAAAAAGAAATTTTGTTAATAGCAACCCTTTTTCTTTTATTTTTATAAAAAAAAAATAAATCGCTGCACAAAAATATTGAACAAAAATTTAAAGGCTCGCACACGTACGTGTTGGAACACTTGCCGTCAAGATAATTGTATTTTACAACAACAACAAAAAATCCCCGACATGAAGGAAATTTAATTAAAATGAAAACTCTGAAGTGTTTAGACATGATAATCTCTAATAAGAGGGCAATTTAAGAAGGCGTCAAAATGTGCATAGAATTTGATTATGCGTGCAAGTAACTGCTTGTGAAAATATTTGGAAATATTTTTCTTTTTCAATATTCTTTTTTCAAAAGATTTTTAATTGGGGATGTCATTGTGACACAACCAGGCTAAAACTGGGGACTTTTAATTTGTGAAATATTTTTTTTTTTTGCTGGAAACACAATTGCGACGTACGACGAATTCTTTGGCGATGAAAGAAAAACAAATGAGATGTGAATCTGAGATCCCCGCAATTCTCAAAGAAATTGTTCAAATCCAAGCACTTTGGATTTTTCAGTATTTTTATTTATTTATTTATTCTTTTTTTTTTTTTTTGCTGGAAACACAATTGGAACGTGCGACGAATTCTTCGGCGACCAATGCAAAACAAATACGATGTTATTCTGAGATCCCCACAATTCTCAAAGAAATTGTTGAAATCCCCGCACTTGGGATTTTCAGTACTTTTATTATTTTTTTGCTGGAAACACAATTGGGACGTACGACGAATTGTTCGGCGACCAATGAAAAACAAATGCGATGTGATTCTGAGATCCGCACAATTCTCAAAAAAAAATTTTCAAATCGCCACACTTTGGATTTTCATTATTTTTATTATTTTTTTGCTGGAAACACAATTGGGACGTACGACGAATTCTTTGGCGGCGAAAGAAAGACATGAGATTTGAGATTCTGAAATCCCCACAATTTTCAAAAAATAATTTAAAATCGCCGCACTTTGGATTTTCAGTATTTTTATTATTTTTTTCCTGGAAACACAATTAGGACTTACGACGAATTTTTCGGCGACCAATGAAAAAAAAAATGCCATGTGATTCTGAGATCCCCACTATTCTCAAAGAAATTGTTCAAATCCCCGCACTTGGGATTTTCAGTATTTTTATTTATTTATTTATTATTATTATTTTTTTTTTCTGGAAACACAATTGGAACGTACGACGAATTCTTCGGCGACCAATGAAAAAAAAATGCCATGTGATTCTGAGATCACCACAATTCTCAAAGAAATTGTTCAAATCCCCGCACTTGGGATTTTCAGTATTTTTATTTATTTATTTATTATTATTATTATTTTTTGATGGAAACACAATTGGAACGTACGACGAATTTTTCGGCGACCAAAGAAAAACAAATGCGATATGATTCTGGGATCCCCACAATTCTCAAGGAAATTGTTTAAGTCCCCACAACATTTTTAGTATTTTTCCCCTAGAAGCATACCTTTTTTTTATTATTATTATTTTTTCTGACAATTTGGTTATTTAATCTAAAATTAAAAAAAAAATATATATATATATATATATATATATATATATATATATATATTCGTGAAGGGGAGCAATACTAAAGCGATTAATGTCCTGAAGAAACCTTTTATTATCTTTCCAGACTTATTTTCTACCTTAATTTCCATATAAGAAAAGTTATATTTTTACATAAATGTATATTAAAAATTGATTCAAAGTGACCATTGCGGAACTTCCGACTTTCGTCATGCAAATATCTTTACTCTATATTCCCAAAAAGTTTTAAGCAACCAAATGCTATAAAATTGGTATTTTCAATTGAAAATTCGCACTTAGAATGAAAGAAAAACAAATAAGATTTACTTCTGAGATCCCCATAATTCCTAAAGATATTATTTAAAATCCCCATATTGGGATTTTTCAGAATTTTTGATAAATTTTTTTATAACTCTTACCTAGAAGCAGATATTTTTTTTTGTTGATATATTAAGATTAATATTCTAAAAATGTTTGTTTAATAAAGGGAATTGAAACAAAAGCCGATAAAGATTTTTATGATTTTTTATGATCTTTTTATTATCTTTTCATGCTTTTTTCTACTAAAATTTCAGCTACAGAATTTTTATCAATATTTTCATATGAATATCAGCACTTATGACGAAAGAAAACCATAGTTCCCAAATGCATGGTAAAAAATCTCAATATTGGGATTTCTCAGTACTTTTAATGTATTTTTCTTATTTTTTGCCCCTAGAAACAGATTTTTTTTTATATTTAGCAACAGTTCAGGCTGTTATATAAATTCAATAATTTTTAGTGCATTTTTTTTTTTTGAGAAAAGAGCGGCGGCCATATTATCGCTTTCGATATCGCTAGTAGTTGCAATTGCGGTCAATGTAGTGTCGTAATAGACTCGCAAATTTTGTATGTTTTTATTTTATTTTTTTATTTCAATATTTATTTTTATTTGTATTTTTATTTATTCTATTTTCCATTTTTATTCAATTTCTTCAATATTTATTTTTTTATGCAATCCCAGATAACAAAACGAGCGCAAGTTGTGCTCTTGTAATTTACAAGTGAATTTCCAACGCCGTGAATTTATCTTGACAACCGATGACGATCAAAGAAAGTGATTAATATATTGATTATCACAAGCATTAAAAATGCTGCGCAATAATATAAATAAAAAATTTTTTTGTTGGACTAGTTTATGCGCCTAAAAAGTCACCGTTCACAGCCTGCTTGGAAACGTTGTATTGAAAACTGATCATGTTCAAGAGATTACAGTGAGCGCCATATATAAATACTCGTCATGTATGATTAATAACCTTTTTAATTTCCACATGCAGTGATAACGAGAGTGAAAAAAATTCCTTAAACGTTAGTAATAATTTAAGTTTTTAAACCTGCAAATGCACAAACATTTTTGACTTTAAAATAAATTAAAAAGTATTTTCAATTAATTGCAGATAATAAAAGTGCAATAAACTGCCAAATAAGAAAGAAAAGAATACTTGTTGCAAGAGAAGATAAAATTAACAACAGTTTTAAATAGTTTTTGTTTAAAGTGTTCGGGCATATCTATTGAGGTTTAGGCCAAATAACCGCATGACGTATTTTCTAATCAGTGGCGTAGTTGCACAACAATTGAACAGTTTAAAGGGTAAATAGCATTTAATAAAATCTCTTCAAATATTAATGAAATTAATATTAATTGGCAGTGATGCCAACTCAAAGTTGTATCACTCTATAAAAAACACCCTATACAATTAAAAATTTATTTCATATTTCCTTCAATTTCTTAAACAGCTGGTATAAGTGATCAACAAAAAGCCCTTCTAGCCAGTCAAAATATTAAAAAAAAAGGCACCTGCAAACGTTAACATTTTGATCCATGTCTATGTGTGTTCGCAAGAACACGCATGCTTTCCCATCAATTTTTAAATGCCTTTTTTTTATCATGTTTAGGCTAAATATTAAGAAATTTGATTATATTGTACTAATCTACACAATATTACCTTTCAAATCATATAGGTTTCATCTCTATTGGTGGAGGATAAGTTGCCTAAAAGGGTACCACAAAAATTTTGTGCCGCATTTTATATTTTGGTTTGCAGCATTATAATTGTTTTGACATCGTTATCGCTATTGCGATATGCGTGACGCATGCCACAACACATTTTTATAAATTGAGAACTTATTGTTCTTAAATTACTTAGAGCGGTGCTTACAAATCTAGTGATTTCTTTTCCTTTCCCTAAAATTTTTTTAAAATATTTTTATTGATTAATAATTTTGAAATTTTCTACACTTTATGTTTGTACGAAAGCAACGTTTACTCTTAAGTAAATGTGGCCTGGCGCCTTTTTAAATAACTTTTAGCTACGTCTTTTTGCAATATGTCTAATTGCAATAAAACTAAAATGATAGTGACTACCCAGCAAATCTCAAAACTTGATGAATTATTTAAATGACTTCTCGGTTATTAATAAACTGATTCCTTATTTAAAGGACTTGTCTTGTTATTCATAAAAACGAAATAATAAATATAATTTATTTAAAGAAGAATAATTGAAAAATGTCTGAATGAATACAACACTAATTCTGGAAACAGAGCGAGAAAGAGAGGGGAAGCACAGTATTTTAAGTAAATTAGAATAAAATTTTTGCTTAACTAATTTTTCTTGGCCTACCAGTAAGTGGCACAATAAGTAGTTAATTGCTGCTAATGGATTTCTCTAGTCACTCTTTAAATTAAATATTTTCTTAACGAAATAGATAATTTTTGCATTTTAATAAGCAAAATTTCTGCTGGGCAGTAATTTATTTTGTATAAAACTTAAACAGTTTTGTTTTTGTTAAACATTTAATTTTAAATCAAATTCGAGTGAGAATGTTTAAATGGAGTTTTAAAATACTGGCTGCTGTTGTGGTGTTCTGTGAATTATTTTATTGTGTTAAAACCGAAAATGTTTTCTCTAGAGCTTTTAGAAACTTGCACAAGGATCCGGGACCTCAAACTACCACTAGAACTACGGTTGAAACGAAGTGGATAGAACAGAAACTGGATCATTTTGATGATAAAGAAAATAGAACATGGCAAATGGTAAAAAAGGCCTTAAGGCGTCAACAACACTGGGATTGGGGAAACAACTTTTAAATTTATATAGAAAAAAAGGAGTTATTTAACAAACAAAAAATTCCATAATCTTTCCAGCGTTACATGGCGAATGGTGAATTCTATGAAACTGGTGGTCCCTTATTTATTATTGTTGGCGGAGAATGGACTATATCACCGGGTTATCTGAGCTCCGGTCACTTGTATGACATGGCCAAAGAAAATAAGGCCTATTTATTCAATACAGAACATCGTTATTATGGCAAAAGTCGGCCGGTCAGGTTGGATTATTTTAAATACTTTTTATTTCAAAAGTAAAAACTAAATTCTTCTAACCTCAATTTCAGTGATCTCTCCAATGAGAATATGATATATTTGCATGTACGTCAGGCCTTAGCCGACTTGGCCCATTTTATACGCACCATGAAGTCGACCATACCGCACATGGAAAATGCCAAAGTGATATTGAGTGGGGGCTCTTATTCGGCCACTATGGTGACATGGTTCAAGAAGTTATATCCCGATTTGGCTACTGGATGCTTCGCTTCCTCAGCCCCTTTATTGGCCAAAGTCGATTTTGTGGGTAAATAGAGATATTTAATTTCAAGTTATTTCGTTCCAATTCTACAAACATATAAAAAATATTATAGAATACAAGGAAATCACCGGCCAATCAATAAGTTTGGTGGGCGGGGAGAATTGTTCCGCACGCATTATGAACAGCATACAAGAACTGGAGAAAATGGTAAACGAGAATAGATCGGCTGAACTAAAAAGTTCGTTAAATATCTGCGATACGTTTGATCACACCAACGAATTAGATGTTGGAATTTTATTTTCCGATATATCCGATATTTTTGCCGGAATTGTCCAAAATCATCGGTGAGTAAATGACAGCTGCATTACAACATTTAAATTATTTAAACTATTTTCAACTGCAGCAACAACACCATACAAAATGCCTGCAATAAAATTCTGCAGGGACCAAATGATTTAAAAGGATTTCTTGGTTTTATATTGAATTATTTAGACGAAAAAAATTGTTCAGATTTCAGCTATAAAGGGGCACTAGAAGATATGAATAATACCAGATTTGGCAAGAAAATGAGTAAGATAAGCATCTTGTGGAAGCTTTAGCTTTAAAGCTTAAGATAGGATTGCTTTTTTTAAGCTTTTTAAGGTCTGTTTATTTTTTTAGCTCTCTAAATCTTCCAGGATTAAAACTTTTTTAAGGATATTAAAAATTTTCAAATTTTCACAGGATTTAATTATCAAAGATCCTGAAAAGTTTAAATTCTGCTTAAACTAATCAAAGCTTTAAAAGGTTTTCGTAACTTGAAGAAACTCCTGGTAAAATGAAAAGGTTTTAAATTTTACTGTTTTTAAGCTGCTAAAATTTATTAACATTTTTTAAATTTCAAAAGCTTTTAAAATTTTTAAGTATTAAATTTTAAAGCTTTTTAAAACTTTGAAGACTTCCTAGACTTTCCACAGCTTTTGAAATTTTTGTGAAGCTTTAAAAGTTCCTGGAAAAAATCAGAAGCTTTTAATATTTTAATTATTAAAGTTGTCAAAGGTTTTCACACTCAAAAAAGTATTTCAAAACATTAAAAGCTCCTCAGAGGCATTTTTTTAGTTGTCAAATCTTTCGCCGTTGCTTGAAAGAATCAAAACTTCTTAAATTACTCCAGGCTTTTCAAAGCTCTTTAAAACTTTTAAAATTAGCAGCAAAAGTGCTCTGAGAATTCACAAAAAAGCTCCCATAGCTTTGAAAAATATCGAAACTTACAAGCAATTTTAGTTCAAGAGTTTTCAGGCATAAGAAAATTTCAGATATAATTAAGCTTTTTATGACGTTGTAATCTTTTTGAAGTGTTTAATGCTTCTTAAAGTTTTCGAACTAAATTTCAGTTCCACTTAATGTTTATAAAAATTTTACTTTTACAGCTCTTCAAGCCTCCTTAAAACTTATAACGACTTTTAAGCTTTCCACAATTTTATAAAGCTTTCAAAGTATCTCGAAACAATTAAAACTTTTTGAATGCAAAATTGTCTAAACTTGTTTATATCTTGAAAAAGACTTTATAAAGCTTGCAAAACTGTCCAAATTTACCTAAAGCTTTTCAAGCTCAACAGATAATTTATAAAGCTTTTTCATTAAAAACAAAAATTTGATGCTTAAAACATGCCTAAACTACTCTTTGAAGATTAACAAGCAACTATTTAACCAAAAAAGCTTGGAAATTTATATGACAAAAACTAAAGCCTCACGAAAAGTTATTTTCCAGTGCGGCAATGGTTTTATCAAACCTGCAACGAATTCGGTTGGTATCAGACGTCTGGTTCTATGCACCAACCATTTGGCAGCAAGTTTCCGATGAAATTGTTTACCACCCTGTGCCAGGATGCGTATGGAGATATATTTACGCCAGACTATATAGAAAATCGAGTAAATAAAACGAATGAAATGTTCGGTGGACTCAATCCAAACGTCACAAATGTTTATATGACTCATGGGCAATTGGATCCATGGCGGGCAATTGGTATTCAAGAGGAGGGCAAGGCGACAATAATACCAAGTAAATTTTTATTATATGTAAATCACATACGGTTCAAAATAATTTAAAATGCTTTTCTAGTGCGGGCGCACTGCAGAGATTTTGGTTCCATCAGCGACAAGGATAATGAAGAGTTACAAGCGTCAAAACTAAAACTCAAAGCTTTAGTCACGGAATGGTTGAAGGAGTAGATAAAACAGATGTTAAATATCAAGAAAAAGCTCTAAGAAAAGTCTTAATAAATCATAATATAAAATTCATATCTTAACAAACTTTGTTTTTTTTTTTGTTGATGCAATAGTAATTCTCATTTAGTTTTGATTTTTTTTTTTATATATAAGTGCATAATGTTGAAAGCATTTAAAAGAGCTTAAAATTTCAGGAACCACAAAGTTCTTGGTCTAAACTACGTATTTAAGCCAGCAACTTGAAAATATTTCGTGACTTATTTTTTTACATTCAAACAACAAATTTTAATCACACATTAACTAATAAAATCAGTCAATATTTTTGTTTAATTCAAACGATTTGTTTGTGGTTAAGTTTTGTAAAAATATATTTTATTAAACTAAAAGTTATTTAATTACAAACATTTTGAATCTATATATTTGTTGCCATAATAAATTCAACTCAAAAAGGGCAAAAACATTCACATCTACTTTAAAAAATTCAAACCCAAAAAAGTTTGTTTAAAAAAATTGGATATGAATAAAATAACCAACGGCAACGCGGGAAATTCAATCGTGAAATTGAAATCGTGTTACCGTTGGTTCGATAGATTTCATATCATTTTAAATAATAAAATTTTCATTATCATTTTTATAATAAAATTGTAACAAATGTAAACTGTTATTAAATTAACTCAGCCACCTAAAAAGTGGTAAAAAACACAAATACACGTAAGTACTTTTAATGAAAGTGTAGCGGGTTTCGAAAACAGCTGTTCTGCTGTTTTGGGGAAAAATCAATCTTTGTGGGAAAATCAAGTCAGGTTAAGACAATTAAAAAAATAGACAATTTCTAAGAGCCTTTTGTTGTAGCCAGAGGGTTTTGGGGATAGTCTGTCCGAAATAGTTAGTTGTTGCTGTCCACAAGCAGCAGGATGTTGTCTTGACGTCGCGTTGACAAAAAGTTACGGAATAAACGTTCCAACAAAAGTCTGTCTGCGTTTATTTTTCTATGCCAAAACAGTTGCGGGATAGAATTCGTTTCATTGTGGCAGCATTTTTTCTTATGCTCTCACTCATTCTCTGTACAGTGCTGTCAACAATTTTTATTATTTCAAAGCTGCCAGGCGTTCTTTTTTACTTAACTTTCCCCTTAAGAAGAGAAAAATAATTAAACATCCCTTTGCCCCCTTTCACACACATCAAGTTTGACTAATCAAGTCTCGTGGCTATAGGAGAAAGGGGAGAAGAGAATGAAAATAGATACCAACCTGACTGTACCATCAAGTTTAAGTAAACTTTACACTTGAAGTTGGCTGCAGAATATCACAAAGCATATAAAGTTGAAAGCAGAGGAAATGAAACTTGATGAAACAAAATGTTCGTGTATGAACGTAAATGCAGGTTGAAAAGAAAGTTGAAGAAAAAATGATCAAGAAAACCTGATGTGTGTAAAAGGGGACTTTGCTTTAAACAATTTTTAATTATAAATTTTTAATCGAAATACAATTAAAGTTAACGAAAAGTGAGACCGTGTGGAATGAAGTAAATAATATAACAGCTGATTATCGGTATCTTGTTACGCCGTGAGATATGCAATGAATCATTTTCTATATCTTATGCTGGCGAATAACGACGACCAATATCATCAAGTGATCGTGTTTCGTTTTAGTTTTTAAATGTTTTAATGTCTGAAATTAGTTTTTAAACGTCCCCTTAGGAAAATAGAATATGTAAAACATTCGTGAAGTTATTTGTTTTACCCCTCTATAAAAAAAAAACTTGATCAATTGTAAAAGTTGTTATTTTTATATCGTTATATTGTGTTTCAAAGAATGTATTCATTAAGCGAATTTGTAGTGTAAGTAGTTTTATAAAAAAGAAAAATTATGGAAAATTCAATTTCACGTTATGAATAATGAAATTAAGTTTTTCTTCGCATGTCAGCAATATTGATAAAAATTAATAAATTTATTATTGATAAAAAAAAATTTTATTCGATTTCTACACTCTCCATATCTCATGCCACTAACTGCCAACTGCCCGATTAGATTATTTAGTGAAATATTAAGCAATTTGATCAAGTTAATCGTTTGATTAACTTGAAATTAATAGTTGTTAAATATTAAATATTCAGTCTTCAAGAGGTACTCAACGGAGACGGTCATCATGTCGAAATTGGCTTTGAGTGTTGTAGCCCTGTTTGCTGTCGCAACTGTCGCAATTGCAACACATCATGAAAAGGAAAACGTATTTAGGACGACATTTACAGAGTTGCACCAGGAGCCAGGACCTCAACTGGCGGCGCGGGCAAATGTAACAATTAAATGGCTGAAACAAAAACTGGATAATTTTAATGAGAGTGAAACTGGAACCTGGCAAATGGTTGGTAGAAAATAAGTTTTTATTAATTTTTATTTTTTTTTATTTAATTTTAATAAAGCAAACGTTTTAGCGTTACATGGAAAATGGAGAATTTTATCAACCCGGTGGTCCGTTATTTATTTTTGTGGGTGGCGAATGGACTATTTCTGCTGGTAGTATAACCAGCGGCCATATTTATGACATGGCCAAAGAGCATAACGGTTATTTATTTATACGGAACATCGATTTTATGGCGAAAGTATACCAGTGGATGCGATGACAAATGAAAATTTACAATATTTAGATGTTCAACAGGCCTTGGCTGATTTGGCCCATTTCATACGCACCATGAAGACTCTCATAGCTGGCATGGAGCATTCTAAAACTATTTTAGTTGGCGGTTCATATTCCGCCACCATGGTTACTTGGTTTAAGAAATTATATCCGGATTTAGCGGCCGGCTGTTGGGCCTCTAGTGCTCCCTTGCGAGCCAAAGCTGATTATTTCGGTAAGTTTTAGACTGAATTATGGAGGGATAATTAAAGATATTAATTAATTCAATAACTCAAAAGGGTTGCTCTCACAACAGTTTCTTCATAATAAAAGAGCGTGGTAAACTCCCTAGAAATCAACTGTCAGCTGTAAAATCAGCTGCCTAAGAAAACAGTGCTGCCACTCTAAAGAATGTTGAAAATAACACATTTTTTGTGACTTATTAAACACGTACTTTTTTTTTGTTGTGCACTTTTAAATATCTCATTCTCCACCGATATGGATGAATCATATGAGGTTTGAAAGATATTTTTGTGTAGATTTGCACAATATAAATATTATGTTTTAGTTCTTCTTATTTAAGTGTTTAAAAAAGCGTCTTAAATTTGCTTCAAAATTAACTATAAAATCATGCCATTTCGTTTTTTCTTTTATATTTGCCAACACACAGTTTAAACGCTCAAAGAACTCTGTACAATTATTTTTATTAGCTGTTGATCTCTCAAAATTTGTCCATGTTGCGTTTGTGTAACTCATTTCATGAAGACAATGATTTAGATGTTAACACTTTATTCTATGAAATTTCGGAAATATTCGCCAGCCTGGTACAAACCCATTCGTAAGACACTTTTATTACGAAAAAAAAACTGCATATTAAATTATTTCTCTCTTCCTCTCTCGCTCTCAAAATGTAATGAAAAGTAACAACAGCATACAAACAGGCTGCAAGAGAATTATGGAAGGCTCGGTAGATGTAATTGGTTTGGCAAATTATATCGTTGATAAATTTGGTGTCAAAGGATGTGTCGATTTTTCATATCGTTCGTATCTGAACTCCTTCACGAATCCCTCCAAGAGCAACCAAAGTTAGTAAAATAAATATCTCCTCCCGCTAATGACACACATAAACTTGAGATTATTTTTCAAATATCAGTGCGTGCTTGGATTTATCAGACCTGCAACGAGTTCGGCTGGTTTCAAACATCCAGCTCACGCAATCAACCTTTCGGTACAAAATATCCTACAGAATTCTTTAGCACGTTGTGTGCTGACGCTTATGGCGACAAGTTCAGCCTGGAGTACATACAGCAAAGAATTAAGGCCACTAATGATAAGTTTGGTGGGCTTCAGCCTAAAGTGGAAAATGTGTATTGGACTCACGGGCAATTGGATCCTTGGCGGGCAGCTGGTATACAAAATGAAAAGCAGGCCATCATAATACCGTGTAAGTAGACACATGTGAAATGAAATCGTGTGAAAACGGTTTAATCAAATCTTCTGAAAATTTAAATTTCTTCCTCTCCCCTCCTCCTTCCTTATCACCTTTTTAAGATCACGCCCACTGCAAGGATTTTGATTCGATTAGCGATAGTGATACTCCCGAAATGAGGTCTTCTAAGGAAAATATAGCGGCTTTGGTGAGAAAGTGGTTGGCACAGTGATATTCTGGTTTATGATGCGTTGAATTTTCTTTTTTTATTGTCACCATAAATTTCAAATCAAATCAATAAAATTTTAATGCGAAATTTAAGATGTGAAATTTGTAATTATCGAATGTATGAAAGCCGATAAGATATAAAGACAAAAGCGGCAAAATAGCAAACGATGCACTGTGGGACCAAAAACAAACTTTTTTTCCTCACAATTACACTCTTTTCTTACGCTCACTAAATTGAATAAACAACAAAATATCGAAAAAAGGGAAGAACGATGCGCGACTAATGTACAACTCCTAAGAGAATATTTGAAGATTCAGGCGTGACTGACTCACGTGTCCCTTATGGATGGCGCATGTGTGACTAATGCGGAACTCAGGTACGACTAATGGGAGAACTACGTGCGAATAATGTGAGACTCAAGTGTGACATATGCATGACTCACGTGCGACTAATGCGTGACTCACAGTCTAACGTATGACTAATACGAGTCTCCCGTGCGACCAATACGAGTCCCACGTGCGGCTAAAGCGTGACTAATGTGCGGCTAATGTGAGACTTATGTGTGACTACTGCGTGACTCACGTATCACTGTAGCGCGACTTATGTCTGACTAATGCATGACCCACGTGCGACTAATGCGAGTCTCCATTGGGTCCAATGCGAGTCCCACGTGCGACACGTCCGGCTAATGTGAGACTTATGCATGACTATTGCGTGACGCAAGTATGACTGAAGCGCAACTCATGTCTGACTAATACGTGACTCACGTGCGACTAATGCGATTTTCACGTTCGCATAATGCCTGGCTCACGTCCGGCTAATGTGAGACTTATATGTAACTATTGCGTGACTCACGTATGACTAACGCACGACTCAGGCTTGACTAATGCGTGGCTAACGTGCGGCTAATGTGAGACTTATGTGTGACTCACGCATGACTAAAGCACTACTCATGTCTGACTGATGCGTGCGCCTAACGCGAATCTTACCAGCGACTAATGCGAGACTCACGTGCGTCTAATGCGTGACGCACGTGTGACTCAAGAGAGTATTTGGTTATTGATTTGGTGGTGTCATTTTAAAAATAATTAAGTAGCTGACTACGAGGCAACAATTGTAGCCAACGACTTTTGTAGTCGGTGTTCGTGTAGCCTGCTGTCGTTATTGTGTTTAATGTTTTTTAAATTTAAGCACAAAACAAAAAAAAATTATTTTCAAAACAGTTGAATAAACAGTTCACAGATTTGGGTTGTAGTATTAAAAAAAACTGACATTGAAAATTATTTAATTTTCAATGCCAGTCAACATGATTTTCAACTAAAATTAAGTTAGACAGTAAAAAATCATTGTCAGTTACCAAAATGAACTTATCAGTGGCAGTAATAGTGGCTCTATTTTATATCTGCCCGAAGTTGGAATATGCGAATACGATAGAGACAGTGAAAACTATGTTTTTGGAGCAAAAACTGGATAATTTCGATGAAAAAAACGACAAGACATGGAATATGGTAAGAAGTTTTTGTTGATCATTTAAGAGTTGAATGTGTTTTTGCGAGATTCAAATCAATGAGTTCTTTTCGAAGGCAAGTTTAAGCGTGTCCTTTTTTTTTATAAATACAGTGAAAGCTAATATTTTTCATGGTGTTTTACATAAACGAAAGTGCGAAAGCCAACAGAATATGCGAATCGTATGATTTCCTATAACGCCACGGCATTGCAATTTGCAATGAGTGAGTGGTTGGCTACCAAAAAAAAACCAAAAAAAGTCATGACAGAAATACACTTTTAAAAAAAATCTACACACCTGCGAGGTCTGTTCAAAATTGTAAGGCAAATGTTCGTATTTCGCGAGTTACTTAATTAGATAAAAAGTTTTTTATAGTTTTATATAGACGAATAGATTCGAAAAAAAACGGAGCAAAGATTTTGCAAAACATTTTGTGTTGATAAGTTTAATTAAAAAACATACGCTTTTTTTAAAATTCCAAAAGATTTCAAAATAATACTACAAGTATAATATTGATAAAAATGCATCGGACGCTCGATATATGAAATAATGGTTTCATTATAAAGTTTAAAATTATTTTAAAATTTATTTTAAACTTTTTAGTCTGATTTTCTTAAAAACCAAACATGTTTTTTTTTTGTTTTTAATTAATCATATGAAATTATTAGTTGAATGTTGTTCGAAAGCATGTAAAAATACTTACACATTGTGAGAAGATAAGAACATGAATCACGAGTACAATGTATGAGTACCATTATTAATAATATTCAGCCGTATTATGAATGACAATGTCGACGTCACATCGGCACGACAGAAATTGTCTTCTGGTTGCATGTTATATTAATATTATATGACTTAGAGAATACCAAAAGGCTGTTAATAATAATAAATTCTTGTCGACAATTAAATGACAAGTGACAAGTTTTTGCTGTCGTTTCGAGGTGACGTCGACATCGTCATTCATAATACGGATGAATATTATTAAAAATATATAGAATTAAATGCTCCAAAGCACTTAAAATAGAAGGGCAAAAAGATGTAGAATGTGAGAAAGTGAAAACTCATCAAACCAGTGAGACAGATTGGCTCACGCCATGCAATTTTTGCGGAAATTTTAAACGCATAACATCGAAGTTCTTGCGAAAATTGCTGAATTGTGGGGAAAGAAATTTGAAAGCGCCGATGCAAGCCAGCAACTTTTATGTACGAAAAAACATTTAATACCACGGCTGCCACTCTAAATTTTTCTTCGGGACCAAAATTTATAAAAAGAAGAACCAAAATAAAAAAAGAGAAACAATTTTTTCAATTTTATTTGCATACCAGCATAATACAATACTTTTTACACTGAAGTCAAATTCTCAATTTCTGACTTGTAAACAAAAGTAACAATCGATCAGTGTTGCCAATATAGCTTTTTGATTTACTACTGTGGGTAGGTAATAATCGATTACTATCAAGTGTTGTAAACGAATCAAATCTTTTACTTTATGTGAAGAGTAATAATTTTCGTAAATACATTTTTACAGGCATGATAAAACTTTCAAAATCTATTTATATTATAATCGTTAACTTTTCATAAAAGAAAAAAAAAATGAACCAGCGAAGCAAACGTAAAATAAACAACCATTTTTGGTTCAATTGTACCACAGTGGCAAGTCTGTTTAATACTAAATTGTCCAACCCTGGCATCGTCATTTCATTTTGTTTGACTTTTGATATCAGCTTGATTCAGCGGAATGTAAAAAAAAATTAATATTTAATTACAAAAACTAACAAAAATTTGTTTTAGGTAATTAATTTTATATACCACAAAATAAATTACAATTTTCCAGCTCTGGAACGGATTTTCTATCGCAGCAGTTCTCTGAAGAAATTTTCTCATACAAATTTCTAACTTCCCACACTAACCTCTTAATTATAATTGAAATTAATGTGATAAGTTGATAAAAATAATTCGATACAAATGAATTGAATTTGAAAATTTTCTCATGTTGATTTCTTTTCTAAAAAATAATGCAACATTTTTAGCACTTTTTAATAATAAATGACAGCATTCTGTCGAGTGAATATTGAGAAATTATTAAAAATTAATCCAAAATCTCTTACGAGCAATAATAACTGATTTAAGACTCCTCTGAACTGGCACTTTATAGAAAAAAGGTGAAAAAATGTTACATGTTTTTCAGAAAAGAAAGCGCCATTCATTTTTTCATTTAATTTAATTAAATTTTTTTTTTTCAAACAATGAAGTATTTAATGTCCAGTGTGTTGTATTTATCTGTGACATTTTAGCCTTATATGGTGACTGAAAAATATTTTAAGGACGGCGGTCCCATGTTTATTTACGTGGGTAATGAAGATGGAATTGAACCCGAGTATATTGCCTATGGTTTATTCTCCGATATAGCCAGCGAGCATAATGGAATTTTATTTCACACCGAACATCGTTTTTATGGAAAAAGCCAGACTACCAGGTGAGTTTTTGTTTCCCATTTCAAATATTTTTATGAATTTCTGACTACACATTAAGGAAAATGTACTGAATTCGTAACCTGTTTCAATTCAGAAAGCCTTGATAAACATTTTAATGTATAGGGAAATAGCTGTTTTCGAATGTCACCACATTGTTATCATCGGTGCCCATGGGCATTTTGATAACGCAACTGAATTGGATTTGATAAAAATTTTTATTTCTACAGATTTTATTAGGAAACAGTATACGAGAAGTGTATCAACACTAAAGCGATGGTAACACATTTTAGATCCCTGTGCTGCCATTTGCATTGAAAAACTCATAATCTTTATAGCGGACCTAGTCGCCCCTCTAAACATTTTATTCCATCGTTAGATTTACACTCTGTAAATATGGGCGCCTATTTTTCAAATTTTGTTTTTACTCAAACCGCAGAGCACTGCATCTTAAGACTATCCTCTCTTTACAAGGGCATGCCCTGAGTGCTGGTCCAGGATAAAAATTTAAATAAAAGAGCATAAAATAAAACTGCAGCTGAACAATATTTTCCAAAAGGTGGCACGGTTTTTTCTTATGCTCTCACATTTCGGTCCACATTCTCTCAACAGTGTTGCCACATTTTGACTCCATTTCATATATTTTGTAAACAGCAAAAGAAAATAAAAAAGAGACACGTTTGGTTTTGTTAATCTGCCAGCGATTTTGCCTGAAGTTGCGGACTCTTTCTGCTTCAGCATTATGGCTTTCCTCACTAAGATGAACATTTTTAAAGCGGAACAGGATTTGTTAGTAACTTTTGTCTTAATGATAATTAAAAGACAAAAACTATTATAATTTCTATATTTTTAAATTAAATATTTTGCTCTGGCATTTGACTCTTATAATTTGGGACAAAATATTTGATGCAACATTTCTTTTAATTAGCCCTTCTTTTGTCTTGGTTTTATTTAATTTCTCATTTCTCAAGTGATTATTCAATGGAAAACTTGCAATATTTGAGCGCCAAACAAGGCTTAGCAGATTTAGCTCACTTTATACGCCACCAGCGCGAAACGGATCCGCGTCTGGCCGAATCGAAAATATTTATGGCTGGCTGCTCATATGCGGGTAGTCTTGTGGTATGGTTTAATCGCATATATCCTGGTTTGGCAGATGGCATCTGGTCTTTAAGCGGTCCAATTTTAGCCAAAGTTGAATTTAGCGAATATTACGAAATTGTAGGCACAACTATAAAAGAATTGGGGTCCCAACAATGTTACCAGCGCATCAAAAATGGCATAGCCAAATTGGAAAAGATGTTCGATAGTGATCGTGCTGACGAAGCCCAAAAAGCCTTAAAACTGTGTGATACGTTCGACTTTAAAAATAAGCTGGATCAGTGGACGGTTTTTCGAGAAATCGCCCATTTATTTTCGCAAATTATTATATTGCCCACGTAAATTAAATGAAATGTTCCATTTAAAAAAAAAAAAAGTTTTAATAATCAAAATATTTTTAAACAATTTTCTCAGCAGAATGGTTGGAGAAGATATTCATGCCCGTTGTGAGTGGTTAATGGAGCAAGAGGATGATTTTAGTGCTATCACGGCGTTTTATCAAGAAAAGTATTCCAAAGATAAATGCGCCGATCGAAACTACTACTCAGATGTTTATCACAATAACCGAACGGATTATGGTAAAATTTCAGCACAATTGAAATATTTTATAATTATTGTAATTTTTTTTCTTCTTCTTTTACAAAGTGATCAACTGGGGGAGTTCCATTTAGCCAAAATTTCTTTGAATGACTAAAGATATTTTTTTTAAATTGCACTAAAATGATCAGGAAGTTCAAACTTCCTTTTTCTTTTTATTTTCTTAATTAATAATTCTACTTAGGCTGGCTCTTTCTCAAACCCCTATTAAATGACTACTTGGAATTAGTTGCAAGATTTGGGATTGAATTAAAGAATTTAACAAATAAAATCCCAAAAATTTAATTGCATACCACGTTTCTTTAAAGCTGCATGAGAACTTGAGATGTGTGATTTTTCAAAAGCTTTCGAGCATGAGTTTTCTTGATCGAACATGAAGTTTAAAATTCAATTATCTGCAAGCGTTGCTCGTTTGTAACTCGATTTATGGTTAAACCATTGACCAAACTGAACATGTTTAACATTAAAATGTTACACGAAAACAGCTGAGCTGGCTAAACAGTGTTGCCAAACAGAATGTTTCCGAAAAATCCATCTTCATAATCTCGCAGATTATTGCATGCCATTTAGTTTTGTTGCTAAGAGTTACATGGTCCCTTCATTCGGCCCAATTTTTCACCACTTTTTTTTAACACAACCCTATGATCATATGGCTTCAATGGCTGGCCTTCAATATGGCCTTAAAATGTTTCAAATACGTCTTGTCTTATAAAAAGTAATCCGGAACGCATCATCAGTCATCAAATTCACTTATGCAAATATGACATTTTAATGGATGGAATGGGGATTCGTTAACGGCTTAAAGATTGTCTTCTTCGACTTCGATTTAAGCAGAAATGAGCTTCAGCACTAACCATAATTCTTTGATAAAAATACTGTATAAATTCGCGAATAGATATGTTGTCTTTCCAAGGTAAATTTCCAAAATTTGCAGGCGTTGTCAGGCCGTCAAAAGATTCATGGTTACTTGTCAAGCCTGACTGAACAGAAATTTGACATTCTCAGCTGTCAAATCTTAGTTGTCGATTTCTAAAGTTCTCATGCAGCAAAAAAAGTCCTTTTGCATAATACACGACAAACTTTTTTTTTTTTTGTTAAATAATAAATAAGTTATTTATTTATTTTTTTTATCAATTTAGCACCGCGCGTATGGATGTATCAGATGTGTAATGAATTTGGCTTTTTCCAAACTTCCGCTTCTTATACGCAACCATTTGGCACTAAACATTCCATTGATGGTGATCTCCAGCTCTGTTTTGATGTTTTTGGTCCCACATATACAAGAGATTTTATCGAAAAATCAATTGATAAAACTAATAAATTTTTTGGTGGCCTGAAGGGACGCATGACGAATGTCTATATGACTCATTGCGCCACGGATCCTTGGAGTGCATTAGCTCCTCCTGAAGGTGACGACGTGTCTATTGTGCCCAAGTGTTCACATTGCTATCATATATATTCTATAAGCGAGAATGATACTGCCGAAATGCGTGCCTCTAAGGAACGTGTATTCCAGTTCGCAAGGAAATGTTTGGCTTAATTCTATATTCTATATTTTATGTAGTTTATGCCCAAAGCAGAAATGTATACACGTATTTGAGTAAATACAAAAGCAAATTAAAAAACATCTGTTTTTTTCCAAATTATTTAAGAATTCGATTCGAAATTGCAACGTTAAGAATTTAAAAATAAGAGCCACCTAAAAAGTGGTGACAAACACAATACACATGAGCACTGATGATGAAAGTGTAGCGACTTTCGAAAATAGCTGTTCTGCTTTGCTGTGTAAGTTGAATAAAACTGATTTTGGCTTTCCTTTGTGCCTAGGAATATTTATCATTATGTCCTTCCGAGATTTTAACTAAGAACAATTAGCCTATATAAATATTAATATAGCACGAAGTTTTCGTTTTATGAAAGAGAAAACGCTAAGTAATTCCAACACACACGACAGCACATAACAATACGGTACTTTGGCATCAGGTGCCCACCCCCCAGTGTTGATAAATTCTGTACAACTACATTTTTTCAGGACAATTTTCACTCTAGAATTACTGCAGTATAGCAATAGAATTTCTGGTAAATTTATATTTCTACAGCTAGTCCGCCATACTTCAAACATATTTCGAGTGAGAGCTGCCAACATCGTCAAAATTATATTCTTTATATGTGCGAGTATATAAAAACTAAGAACGATCATGTCATTTAATTCTAGTTAGAAACAAATTTCTCAAGCCTAAAAAACAAACATGTCGAGCCACAACCGCCTAAAAAATTTAAAGATAGTTTGGACCATCTGTCAAAGAATCAAAGTCGTGTCGAGTACCGTTATGAAAATATATTAAAAGATATTTTAGCTTAAATGCATTTCTGCTTTAATTTATTTACCATTCTCGGTGACCGCAAACTGTCGATTAACCGAAAAAGTTTTATAAAGATGTTTGGCAGCTCAGCTGTTTTTAGAAGCTCAGCTGTTTCTGGCAGCTCAGCTGTTTTTGGCAGCTCAGCTGTTTTTGGCAGCTCAGCTGTTTTTGGAAGCTCAGCTGTTTTTAGAAGCTCAGCTGTTTTCATTGGAACATGTTGCTGTTAAACATGTTCAGTTTGGTCTATAATTTAATCGTATAGATCGTGCAATTTAACGCCTTCAAGAGTATTTTTTGTGAAGGCGATATTAAAGCTCATGTGTATGTATGGGGGGGCAAGCCCGTAACAGCTGACACACTGCAAGACAATATTGAATAATATATTCCTGAGATACCGACTATTATGTTGGAGAGACTATGCCAAAATTGCATGCAGCTTATAAAGCATTTGAGGAGTAGACGCGGTCAACTCTTACATGAAATCAACTTTAAACATTAAATGATACAGATCGTCTTATCGACTTGAATAAAGATTTCATACAATTCAAGTTTTTTTGTTATTCAAATTTGATTGCAATTTTTGCTTCTCGTACTACATAAATTGATGGGATTTCTTCCCTTTTGCTTGATGACCAATTTGACGAAGCTTTTGTTTTATCTGTTAGTAATTTTCAAATTATTTATTTATTTATTTATTGTTTTTTTTAGTTCATTTCAGTTCCCAGGATATCCCAGAAAATCCATTTGATCGTGTGAATCTTAGTTGTTTTAAAAATTGAAAAGTATTTAAAAATCATGTTTTCGAACTAAAGGGATTTTTGAAAAAAGATCATCCAAAGGGTAAAAAGCATTTTTAAGACATTTTCTTTCTTGTTGCAGCGGAAGAATGTTTCTTTCGAGGAATTTAAACGTTTAAAATTCTTTTCACTTTTAATTTATTTTTTATTTAATTTTTCTTTTTTTTGCAGGCTGCTTTGGAAATCGTTTTTGTGAAGTTATTTTACACAACGAAATCATTTGCATAAGTGATCTAAATACATTTTAAATAAACAAAAATGTGTTCATGCTTCTTTCTCTCTTTTTATTTCTGTTTGTATTGATATTTAACCATTGAAAGTTCCAATTTATAACAAAAATTAACAATCAGCCGCTGACTGCGTATTTTGTTGCGCAGGCAATTGTTATGCATGTCGTGAAAATCAACTGTCTTCGTGGGCTGCTTTAAATTTTAAAGATTTATGACATTTTATCAAACCTCAAAGACCACTTTAACGACAACGAAAAATGTGTTTAAGTACACAATCTCGCAATTTGGTGGCCAAGTACAGCAGTGAAGCGCTAATTATTAATGCAAGTCAAGTTTTTGAAAAGCTGCGAAACAGATCAATTAGATTTTTAAATACTAAAAATTGCACCCAAAAAAATTATAAATTGATATTTAAGTAAAAAGATTTTTGTGTTTTTTTTTTTAGCTAAAAATATTTAGTAGAACACATAAAAGCATATTAACAACAGCGTTTTCGGAAGTTGCTACACTCCCATCATCAGTTCTCCACATATAATTATGCTTGCCAGAGCTTGTTTGGAACCTAAACTGAAGTGAATTTAACCACAACAGCTGACAAGTTTTTAATTTTTTTAAGAAAAATTTTCATTAAAACTAGCCCGGGCCCAAATTACCGCATTCGATATCGCTCGAAATTTCTATTCAATTTGTATGCAAAATTCGATCGATATCGAATGGTGTAATTTACCGCCCGATTTCATTTAAAAGAAACACATACAATTTAGGAAAATATCAGAAATATTTGAGTCTATAGGATGATCTATATAATTTAATGTTTAAAGATGATTTCAGATAAATGCTCGTCACGGCCACTCCTCAAATTGTTCATGCGCTGACTCAAAATTTTCGCATGCTCTCGCCAACGTTTCGACCGGTATTTCACAAATAAATTCTTGAATATTAAATTTAAGTGTGTCAACTGCTACGGGCTTGTCTCTGTACTCACGAGCCTTAGCATCACCTTCACAAAAAGGCGTTAAGTCACACGATCGAGTCGGCAAATTCACCGACCGCAAGCGTGAAATAAACTATTCACCAAAATCTCAATTCAATTGGGCCATTGTTTCACGTGCTGTGTGGCATGTGGCACCGTCTTTTTGAAGCCACATATCAGCCAAGTCCAGCTCTATCATTTTGGACAAAGAATTTTTAATAAAGTTCCTACCCTCGCCGTCTTTGATAAAAGTACAAATAGTGCATTTTGCGGGAGGCATTGGCAGTTCTTGCAATCCTTCTGATGAGAAATCAGTTGTATACAAAATGGAAGACAAGCCCGAGCATGAATTTTCTTGATCGAGCATGAACGTTGTTAATAAAATTCAATAATCTGCAAGCATTGTTCGTGGTTAAAATACACAAACTAGAATATTTTCAATGGTTACATGTTACACGAAAATAGCTGGGCTGTCAAAAACAGTGTTGCCGAAAAAATGTGCAACAAATTCCTATTAGAAAACTTTTATTAGTTTTTTAAGCAAAATGTTCACTCAGACAATAAGTACAAAATGTTGTGTTCTTGGCGAGGAGATAGGGAGCGCATGGGTCACTTTGCAGCATCCTCCTTCATCGAATGTTGTGGTCCAGCAAAAATTTTTTTTCGGCAAATCAATTCTTATAAAACATATTTCATTAATCGCTTTCGATTCTTAAAATTAATCAAAGAGAGTATGAGAAAAGGCTATTGATGCCGTTATTTTATGTGGAATACACCGTTCAAATGCCAGCCTCGCCCTCTCTGGGTGGAGAGCATCCGATATGTAATATTTTCTATAACTCTGGCGAGGGCATGGAACTCAATTAAATCGGTCACCAGAACAGTACCGGCTCTTCAACAATTCCTACCTCGATTTGGAACAACTTTACAAAACTCAACAATTTTACAAATCTTGAAAACTTTTAAGCCCGCTTAAAGCTTATTGAAACCACTCTTTCATATCCCCCAACCAATATTATCTTGATAATAACCAACGATTGGCACTTTTTAGTTCAAACGAAAAATAAAATAAACTGAAAAAAATACGTTGCATGGCATTGAAAAAAAATTTGTTTAAATCTTGTCAAAACATGATTTAAAACGTTGCAAAATTCGTTCACACCACCTTCATTGAAGTTAAGAAAAATATATTAAGAAAAAGAAAAAAGCACAATTTTCGAACATACAGTGGAGGAAAGAAATCACCATCGTCGTCATTTCTATGCAACAAGGATCTGTTGGCATGAAAAAAAAAACCTTTTCAAAGAATTAAGCATGAGTGTTCATATGAATGAAAGAAATTTGCACGATATTGAGAGATTGGCTATTGGAGATAAGAAAATGGAAAAAATAAATACAACAAAAGCAACAAAATCAGTCATGTACCTCATGTGTGAATCTATCGTCTATTGCTTTTGCTTCCACTTTAGGTGTGAATTCCAAACTACAACGAACGAACGAACAAACGAACAATAAAGTAAGTAAGACAAGGAGTTTAACACCAAAACAAACACTGATTTTAAAAATTTGATAAAAATCATCAATTGAAGACAAGACAAAAAGAAATAAAAAAAAATACTAAAAATATGTATAGAAACTTCAACAAGCAGGGCTATAATAAATAACGCAACTGTTGAAAGAGGGAGTGATGTGAAGAATTAACAAATTTCACATCACAAAAAAGCTTCGTTTCCTTTTTTTTCCTATTTCTCACTTCATACAATTAACGTGTAGTCGATGTGGTTAAAGTATAAAATATTGGCAGTAGTGTCATAAATTATTAACTCATTTGTAGTCTTGAGTTGCCGGATACTTAAGAAAACAATTAAGAGTTTAATAACAAAAAGCTCTTGAGCAAGATAAATTGATCTATTCTCTTCTTACGAATTCCGTGAGAGGTTTTTTTTTAGAGTTGTTGAAAAAAGGAAATAAGATATAAAAATAAAATATAAATATAAGTCCGTAACATACTATGGCACATTGTGCCATCGCAAGCAAACACAAAGTGTGTACTACTGGTACCCGTTTGTCATTGTCTTCCAAACTTCGCTCAAAGAGCGAATTTTTCTCCGCACGTGATACAATAAAATTTGCGATTTTGAGCTCAAAAGTGATTTCAAGGCTTTGCAATATTCAGCCTCTTAATGGTGCTTCAGGGCTCTCAACCTAACATTATAAACTGTTTAAAGTCCCTCAAATATGGTTTTATATTAAAAATTATCCAGCACTAAATTTTAAATCCACTTAAAAAAAGATTGATTTGCAAGATGCCAACAACATCAGATGCCTGAAACATTTCTGTAACACAGCGTTTGAATAGAAATTCTCACAATTTTTAAAAATTCTTGGCAACTATCGTATTGTAATTTAAAAAAAGACATACAAATAAAGTTGTAAATTTTGGTTTGACTTCACTGTAGTTGTTTGTATTAGAAATGGCACGTTTTATTGTGTCCTCGCAAACATCATTTTTGAAATTATTTTTTCCCATCCCCACACTTTTTATGACTTCAGTTACTTATAAGCTTCCGCAATTTTTTTTTTTAATCAATCAACGTTAAAAACTATCAAAACAGTTAATCGTTAAATAAATTTTGTTTAGTTTGTTTGAAGAATGCAAAGAACAATTAGAAGCACTCGCATATGATACAAATGATTTTTGGAAAACTTTATTTGACAATAAAATACATGTTCGCTAATAAATAACATTATCCGATATAGATTCAATATCCGTTATCTTTGATAAAAGATTTATTAGTTGTTTGTATTTCGCCGAAGTTTTAGTGTCTAAATAGATTAACTTGTTGGCACGAAAGCCATAATCGGAAGTTATAATTTCATAGCCCCTAATTATCAAATAGTTGGTCACGTTCGGCATTGATGCTGGCAAGGATTGGACACACACTTCACCGATCGTCTCATCGACAACGGCAATTTCTTTCACTTTCAAAAGCTCAGCATCGGAATTCAATTTTTCATGCAGGTGTTGTGCATTCAGTTGCAAATAATCTTTAGGTACTATGGCCTCTATGACGCAACAGTGACTGAAATGTTGCAGAATGGGAGAAAATTTTGCATTTACGGATTGCATAACTTTTCTCAGAATAGAAAGTAAATTGGCAAAATTAGAGGTGCGCACGGTACACAAAATGAAAATTTTTGGTCGCAGTTCGATTTGCACAATATGAAGAACTTTTTCTCCAGAATTGAAATATTTGAAATTATTGATCAGGGATTGTATGGTGGCACAAGAAATGTCCTCCTTCAAGGCTTTCTGTATGGCACTGGACAAATATTTGTTTTTCGTAGCATTTGCTGATTTGCCCTTTATAATGGCTCGTTCTAAATCTTGCTCAAGTTTATTTTTTACACTAAGAGTTTTGGGGAGGCTTCTAGTCCAAGAGTTAATTTTCCCAAACAGTTTTCGTTCGTGTTGGAATTTTTGTTGCTGTTGCTGCACAAGTTGAAGAGCTTGTGAATTGGATTTCGAGACTTCTTTAGTGAAAGTGTTTCGATTGGAGCAACTATCCGGGTCTAATGATTGATCTGATGTGATATCCTCTTTTGGAAAAAAGTCGCTAGTGCCTACTCCACCAGGCACCAAAGTTTCACATGACTCATAAGAACTATCTTCAATGTCAGATTTTAGATCAGCTTCTGCATTTACAAAATTTTTAATAAAATTGCATTCATGTACGGGTTGCTTTGTGCCGTTCTCTTCAAGTAAATCGGCGCTATTCCATACTCTATCGGGTACTGCAATTTGATACGAATCATATGAACTATCTTTGATGTCAAATTCAATATGCGCTTTCGCAGTAAGAAATTTATCATTTATAGGTTGTTGTAATATGATATCCTCTTCCGAAATAAAGTCGTCATTCCGTTGTAGATCAGGTGCTGAAGTTTTACACGAATCATATAAATTATCTTGCATTTCAAATTTAATATCTGCTTCTGTAGTGAAAGAATTTTGCATAAAACTATGATCTTGACTAAAAGTAGTATTTAATTCGACTTGATTTTGCTGTAAAGAACTATCAAATGTTATTTTCCCATCTCCTGAAGCTTTATCCGAACAATATAAATTACCCGATTCCAAGTTGTAATTAATTATCTTCAGATAAGATTCTTGTTGTTTTTTGATTTCTAGTAAATTTTGTTTATTTCTTTCATAATTGTTTGTTTTCAAATTATGTATAGACTTTTGTTCGACCAACAGATTGTTTTCAGGGCCGTCCTTGCATGTATTAAAATTTGCTATCGGTCTATTTTTAAATCTGTTTAACATTCTATTCTCTCGATAATCCGAATTAGACTTATTTTTCAATTTGAAGTCAGGACAGTATTTCCGTTGCAATCTCTCATATTCACTGTCAACACCGGGATCGGAAAGATTCTCAAAAGTTTCTTTCAACTTACTTGGGAATGCAGCATGTCCGTGCACCCGAAAATGCATTGGCTTTACAATCAATTTAGTTTTTTTTAGTTTCGGTTTCAAAGCGTTTGTAGCAGTTCTAGAACAATTCTTGTAGTTTTTTGCTTGCTGAATATAAATTTGATTTTCTTCAGCTTCAAGCTGATGTTTCTTTAGGCCACTTCCAATACATTTGGTTCCTTGAACATAGAAATTCCTACACGAGCTGTTAGTTGCTGGTCTCTTACGTTCGTTGTTATCGCAAGTTATATTTGTAATTGGAGATTTTGATTTCATATCGTTTTTACATTGAAATTTTGTTCTTTTTGAAGGCATAATTTAATTAGATTTTTTATAATTTTTAATTTTAAATACACAAGTGATCATATGCACGTATAATTATTTGTTACACAAAAATTTAACAAAACGGATACATTTTTTATTAAATAAAACTTCAAATTTGATTAAAACACGAATACAGCAGACCAGGTGCTGCAAACGAAATTTTTGTTTTTTAAATTTATTTCGACTACTTTATTTTTAATAAGAAGCAAGGGAATTCACTTGTGTTTCTGAAAACTACAAGCTACAAGCCTACCAGTAAAAATATTTACAAAACAACAACACTTTAACAAAAATCTTTCTTTTACTTGTAGATTTGGGGATTTTACTTGTGAGGAGCGGGCCCCAGGTATAATATTACAATAATACAACTGAAAGTCGAAAAATCGCGACTACACGCACGCAAACTATGGGATTTGATTTTGATTTTAAATGAATTTGTTAAAAAACAAAATAAGTACTCTGGAATTTTTAAAGAGAAACCAAGCAACCAAAATTATGGATTTTTCATTTCAATGACTTTCAACTTTTAGCAAAAAGAATATTAATTTTTCACCAAATACAATAGATTATTTAATTGCTAGTTTAGCGACCTCTAGTGGTCTTTAGTGGTTTAGTAGTGGTCTTTAAGTCACTCTTTTAAGAGCGACCTTCTGAATAATTTCCTTGAAGAACTTTTGTTTAAAAGTTATTTTCTTCTTAAAAAAAACCCTCTTGATTTTATAAATAACCAATAATTAAACACAAACTTACCGTATCGGCAGCCGTTAAATTAATGCCCAAGCCACCAGCTCTAGTTGAGAGCAGAAATACAAATATATCCTGGCGTGTTTGAAAATCTGCTACCATATCACGACGTGCTGAAATTTTGCTAGAGCCATCCAAACGCATATAACGATGCTTACGATGCCACATATATTCCTTGAATTAAAAATATTATTTATTCAGCCAATCCTAAAGACAACATGCACTTGGCATACTCACCTCTAACAAATCAATCATTTTGGTCATTTGCGAGTAAATTAAAACACGATGGCCTTCAGCCTTGAGACGTGTCAATAAGCTATCTAGTACTGCCAATTTGCCAGCATCAGATATCAAAGTTTCCTTATCCGGTATAATAATCGAGGACCAACCAAACCGTGGTGTAGCTAATTTAACACTGGTCTGCACTAATTCTAAGCCTTCGTGATTCTCACAGTGCTCGTGGCGTATTTTGGTCCAAGCAGCAGCTCTACTTTCGCAACTAAAAATTAATAGAAACAATTATAACAATATAAGATTTTCATTCCAGAAATCTCTTACTATAACTGTCTCTTGTAAGCATTGATCCTGTGGTTGAGACCATACAAAAACCTGGGCATTTCCAAAGCTTCACATTGATAATACTGGGGTAAACGTTGTTTGTATTCAAATTCAGGCAGCAGACGTAAAGGTTCTTTGCTAAGTTTCTGTTTATTGGCCATATTAGCTGCCGCTGCATTAATAATTAGCTCTGACTCAGCTTCATCCAACATTTCATTTTTAATATCAGCCTCTTCAATATTTTGCTTATGTTTACTACGTATAACACGATGTTCTATGGTCTCCTGTATATTGTAGGTTTTGTATTCACCATAAGCATAGACAGTGCTCTCATTGGAAGTCTGCAAAGGAAAGAGAAAATATTAATAGCTGCAAAAAGTGTAAACTTAAAGACCAAAACTTACCCGCCCTGTAAATAACAAGGGCCTTACAACACTTTTTTCCATTAAATATTCTTTATTTAAAGGATTTTCTAAACTTGGTTCTAATAATAACATTTTAGTCGGTTTATAATAATCCGACCACCATTGTCTTCTATAGGCCCACAATCGGTAAACTAATACTTTGTGTAGGTAATGTTGTAACCTACAAATAATACAAATTTGTTTATGTATTTTATTAGACATTTACAAGACAAATTATTTAATAATTTAAAAATATCCTAATGAAAATCAACTTGAAAGATTTATTTACTTACAGTGTTATTAAACCATTTATGGTTGTATCCTCCATATCCTTGGGAGAGAGATCACAAAATCGCGTAAAACTAAAGCAGCCTTCATTAATGGCATTTAAGTCTACATAACGTTTATAATATTCATTGGGTTTCAGAGAAGATCTAGGTACGGTTTCTCTAAACATGGAATGATGCAGGTGGTCGGATTTGAAAATGGAAAAACTGAAAACAATATTCAGAACAAGATATATTCGCACATGACAGAGAAAAATAACAAATATTTATTAAAAGTTTCATCTACTTACCGATTATACAGTAAATGCCTCTGACTCGGTAACGAACGATACAACAAACCATCGTCAAATATTAAACGAGGCATAACATACTCCTCACACTTCATGGCGAACGGACTTTTAGCATCGCGACGCTCAAATAATTCAGGATGATTGCAAACCTTACGAAATTGCATAACGAGATTCATCAGATTCGAAGTGAAATTACGATCTACATGATGGCCATCTGTAGATGAAGATCCACCTCCCCTTGCCAAATTTAACAAATCTTCTATACGTATCTTTTGTTTTAATGCCATATACAACAATTTCTGGCGTATAGTTAAAGGGCAATAGACCATAATTTCAATTTTATCGGAAAGTTCATTTTCCACATCTTTTTTTATGCGCCTCAACATGAACGGTTTCAATATCATGTGCAGTCTGGATATCTGTTTCTCATCTATGCCAGTTTTATTTTCAGCATGCGATTCAATATCTTTTGAAAACCATTCATTGAATTCATCGTGTGAATCGAACAATGTGGGCATAATAAAATGCAATAAAGCCCACAATTCAGCCATACTATTTTGTATGGGGGTACCACTAAGCAGCAAACGATTCCGACAATTGAACCCGAGCAGCAACTTCCAACGCATCGAAGTTGCACTTTTTATGGCTTGAGCCTCGTCCAATACCATATATTGCCACTTAATACGATTGAAATATTTATAATCGGATACGATAAGTTGATAAGAAGTAATGACGACATGAAAACTGGCTTCTTTAGTGTGCAAGTCTTTTTGCTCCCAAAATTGTCGCAATATCTTTCTTTCATTTGGTGATCCCCAGTATGGTACAACATTGAAGTCGGGCGCAAATCTAGCCATTTCCTGCTGCCAATTGTGGAGTGTTGATGCGGGTGAGATAACAAGGAATGGCCCCCAAACACCATACTTCTCAGCTATATGACAAAGAAATGCAATCGATTGTACTGTCTTACCCAGACCCATCTCATCAGCCAGAATGCCGCTTATACCTTGATCGTATATATTGGCTAGCCAGGTCATACCTGCACGAAGTAGATAAAAATATGTATTTATATAAAAAGACCTCAAGCTTAAAATATTTTTATTAACAACACATGTACTTCCATATGCATACATATATAATAATAAATTTATCACATAATTTCATATACATATGTATATAAAATACCTTTAATTTGATACGCCTTTAAAGTTCCTTTAAATATCGAGGGTTGTGGTAAGTCGGCTTGAGTCTTTTCTGGCAACAATGAGTCTGGCTTGTCTTCCTCTTTGATTATGTCCGTTTCCTTTTTCTCTGTACTAACAGTGGCATGACCCAAATTCCTTTCCACACCAGCAGCCACATCGAACTGTTTAGTTTTACGGCGATCGTTCGAAAAAGCCTCCTCAGCATGCTGTTGTGCCAATTGCTTCATATGTTCTGCATCGTAGTCGTCATAAGCTGCCAGTCGCGGATTAACATCTTCATCCAATTGATTTAAAATACGCAATTGTTCAGCTTCGGTGCCCTGTCCCAATTTCTTGGACATAAAATGAGCGTAAAGTTCGGTTTGTGTAATGAGAAAATTAAGTTTTCTTTGCTGCCGTTTGGCTTCGATAATTTCCACATCCATTTTACGCTGCTCTTCGGCTTCCTTTTCCATGCGGCGTCGCGTATCGCGTTCTACTCTCTCATAGCGCTTCCAATAAGATAACATTTCTCTGGTCAAGCGTTTGGCGCGCCATACAGTTTCTTTCATAACCTTCTGCGAATGCATGGCTCGTTGTCTCACTACCTTCATGCACATGGTGGCTACTCGTTTGCAATTTTGTACAACTTCTTTGTGGTTGCTAACTTTCGCCCTTTGGCATCTACCCAATTCTTTTTTAGCCATTAATTGCCAAACACGTTTCCTTCTAGCGGCCATAACTTCAGGTGTTCTAACAATACTTTGTTGGCTTCTACGTCGACGACCTCTGCCTGAATAAGATCCAAGCAAAGAAAGACCACTAAGATCTCGTAATGAGTCCATAGCACTGGATGTTTCACCATCCGATTGTATATTAATATCGTCTTCATCATCATTAACAGCAGTGTTGTCGCCATACGAATAATTCTTTATATCTGCCGGTTGAGTTTCTCCTGTTGATGGTTCAGCCAAAGGAGTTTGCTTCAATTTACGGGGTTTACGTACCTTCGCAGGTTTCGGCAATTTGGGAAGTTTTGGTACTTCTAACGGCTTTTCTTTCTTTGTGCGTCTTTTACGTTTGCGTACACCAACAATGGATTGTTGGTGTTCGGGAAACATGTCCTGATTAGAAAGTAATCCAGCACCATAATAAGCATATTGAGTATTCTACAAAAGTATTAAATCAGTATTTTAATTCAATGCATTATCACAAAGTTAAAACACTTACTGTCGTCTTCTTGTAAAAATGTTCCCTTAACTTTTGCTGCCTCATATGGGTCTTTAACATCTCTTTGACATAATCATCCTCATCACTGATTTCTGTTTCTGTATCAGTATCGCTCAGCAAGACTTCATACAGCCACTCTCGATCGGCAGTAAGATCGTTGAAATTATATATTTGTGCTTTAACAGCTTGCCGTTCTGAAGAGCACAATAATAAATGACAAATTGTTTGAATTTCCATATAGACATATAATAATATTTATAACATTAATTACTGTTAGTGAATTTTGATTTCATATTTCAAATCTACCAATGACTTTATTATTTGCAAATTTATAATTGATTAATTTATTAATGTTGTGATATTTTATGCAAATCATTTTGTATTTTCTAAATACATTATCAGATATTTTTCAGAATAATATCAAAACATTCACCAATGCAAGAAAATATAAATTTTTGCATGTAGACTGTTCTATTGAATTCCATAATATAGCTTCTTCCAAATATTGAAAAATTAAACGTTAGCAAAATTTCAACTTTTTGCACAAATTACATTGAAAAAATGTCCGAACATATAATAACTTTGTGGCTTCTTACATTTCAAATAGTACTGATATTTTTGGTGTGTAGATAGTTGATACAAAAATTTCGTGGTGCTGTATTGTCTAATTGTAAAAGTGTGAAGGTATTTGTTTTAGAAATACGATATGAACAGAAAAATACTTTCCAACTACATATACACCACTCAAGTACCAAAATCTTTTATATTAGAATAAATAATATTCAATTGACCTTCATTCATATATATACAAACGAATTAGCATACAGATATATTTTTAACCCATAAATCTAACAGCAGACTTTTAAGAAACCGCAAGGTTCCAAACGCCATATTGATTAACAACCTTCCACAAAATAACTGGTCTGATCGCACACTCACCTTCTCTTGTTCCCAATTTTTTATGTTTTTTCTTCTTAGTCTGACCCGGCAGCTTTTCAATTCCATCATCTGTTTCATCACCTGGTGATTCCTCTACATCCGTTTCATCAGGACTGGTCAATGGCCTAGACAACACTGCACGGGCATGCCTCATGAAGGGCCTCATATCCAAAGCTGCTTCTAAACTTTGCAAATGCAAAGGTTCAGCCATTTGATGTGAGCTACTAGCACCATTTTTTTGTTCAATTATGCCATTCATAATCAAAAACTAAAATTTTTTAATTTTTCTCTATATTAAACAAACACGCCCAATGATATGATTAATACAAATAGAAATTTTAATTACCAATATGCTATTCAATTTCTTTAAATTCCAATTGTGAGCTTTCAATAAGATTTTTTTATGTAATTTCTCTTTGATTTTTCTGTCCTTTCAACGAAAACCGCAATATTTAATTCGTTTGCTTTGGGTGCGAACACATTTTTTCATCTGTTTAATTTGTGTTATCTTTGGGTTTTCATTTATAATTTTTTTGTTTCTAATTTAATTCGTTTTCCTTGTATAGTCAGCCGTTTGTTACTTGTACTGGGTTTTTGTTTTTGCCTTTGGCAGCATGTTGGCAAAACAAACAAAACAATAAAGAGTAGAGAATGAGCAAATGCTAGAGAACAGCTGGTATTAAACTGTACAAGTTGTATTTTAAGGCCGTTACTACACCTGGCGGTTTTACACGATTGCACAATCATATCAGTGACATGTAAAACAAATGATTAATGCTACTCTAGCAATATTGCTACTTCTTTTGTCCTAACATTATTGCTGAAACATTTATTGTACGTCTAAATTGGGTGGTTAAAAGTTTTCTGATATAATTCACCGATGTGAAGACATAATCAAAATGATTTTGACATATCTAAGGACATACATATGTTGCGTATTCATATCACACATTGATGAAGTTATATATCACAACTTATTTCGTTTTATCATAAATTTTCAAATAACATTATGACTTGATACGAGATTTTTAAGTAACAAAAACGTGGGCATTGCTCGTAAAGAGAAATGAGTTAAGAAAAATTTACAAGTACCAATTCATGGTATTAGTACCAAAAAGCCCAAAGTAAGCAAGTTATTGCTTCGCTCCAGAAGTGAATGCAAACATAAATGATCTGCATTATTGCAATGCGTTTTCTTTCATTTACCATCAAAATATGTGAATAAAATTAAAAGAAAAGCTGTTTGGAGAGTTCAAGTCTGACTAGCTTCAGCACAGCTATTGATGATATAGACGAATACGGTCACCTGATATTAATTCGCCTTTTACATGGATATACTTTGATTAATACTTTCTACATATTTCACACTACGGCTTTGTATTAACAATTTTCTTTTATGTCTAAAAAAAAAAGTCACACACATTTACATTATGACTTTTTCTTTATCACTTTCTGTGTATACCAAAGCAAAACATAAGAAATAGGCAAGGAACGATATAGAAGCAAATATCCTCGGATGTGCCTTTCATGCCTTCTGTTTTACCCCAAAAGCTTAAAATGACAAAATATATTTCCGTTCATCGTAGTTTCGTGGAATAAAAAAAAAAACAATATCTATCGGCAGGTTTTAAAATGTTTTAAGTAGAAAATGTTTTATTAACTTGTGGGTCTTATCCATTTTATTATTGTTTATGAAGTGTGTGATTTTATTGCGATAAGATTTCTTTTCTACACCCTTTTTCTTCGCAACCACATCCTGTTTCCTTTTTCTATTTCTCATAGAGATTTCAAAACACACACAAATGCGCGTGTGTGTGTAGATATTCTTATTTACCACCTACTGTCACAAACGCTTTAGTGCTTTGCAAAGCTACAACTTTTGATCCCATTAATTTTTTATGACGATTTTCCATAATCCGTTTGTGTTGTTTCATCATTATGAAAAGGAACTTTCAAGTCCATGAGTGTTCACATGTACATCTAAGAGACGGCGTTTACAAGTACGAAATTGTAAGGCAGACACTATTTCATTTCTCTTTTGGCGTTTACAGGAACGATATTAATAGCCAGACAGAGGGGTTTATTTACTTGATGTTTGTGTGTGTATTGAGAAGAGATGAAAAGAGAAGAAACAAAAAATTTTTCTAATGCAGAGTCGAATACTACACACTCTACCTTTTCAAGCTCTTATCCACAAACTTCGTCTGTCTGTCCATTAATTTCATGCTTGTAATTTGGGACTAAATCAATGTATTATACAAACATTCTGACAGATATCAGTTAGTTACGCGTGGTATTGTTTTATAAAGTACATAACATTTTGCAGTTATTTCCACCCTTAACAATGTAATTATTTATTTACATTTACCTCCGATAAAACCAAATAAATAACTGTTAAAATATCGCAAGTGTCAATAGCGATGACAAATTATTGTCGTTGTCCCGGTTTTATTTATATTAATACAAAAAGAGGACAACAAATATGTTAGCACCTGCACACATTCATACCCATACAAGTATACTTAAGTGTGCGTGAGCTTTGGTAAAAACAAATGATACCATCAAAGACCTTTGCGGTCGTTTCATATATTAGCATGCAAATCAACAATTTCCATAAAACCGCTGCCCATTTGTGTACCCAAAAGCATTTCAGGTTAATATTTCATAAACTCACACGCACACATACGCTTATTTTAATTACATTCAATTGAACAGGGACGTCGCTGTGTGCAATTTATATATGTATTTGTTTTGTTATATTGTATGTTATAAGAATATCAGAGGGTATCTGGTCCATACTTGGGTAACTTGATGCGCGTAAATAACTGAATTTTTAAAGGCACCACCTGTACCATAAAAAATCCAAGATCTTTTATACGTATTAAATTCGCACGTTAATTATTAAAAACAAAAACGAATTATTTATATTTTGTAATACAATTTGAATGTTTATAAATTCAGTAATTTCGATAGGGCGTTACTACACTTCCATTGCCTATAAGCAATTCAGAGATGCATTTGTTACACAGCTGGTGCTGCCACATGGATAGAAAAATATTCCTGGTGTCAAACTGCGGCACTCGTTACCGATCCAAATTCCTATATATATTGTAATGAAATTTCGATCGATATCGAATGCGGCAAAGTCTTCTACCACGTCTCTGTTAAGTAAATTTTAAATGAAAATTATTTAAACATGATGAGACGACACACAACCATTTGGAACATATTAATTTTGTTTACAGTCTATATAATTGCACGTATTTCAAAGCTACAGATTCACACGCGTGTTTCCATTTGCTTATTACGATTGCAATTACCCGGGCGATAAGGGGAAAATATATAAGCACAAAACCCATCAACGTTTACGCATATTTTCACCAACGCAACACTTATTGGCATACAGATTGACAGATGTTTGTATGTTGTATGTTAAATTTTTTAAATTTTCCATTTACATTCATGATGATACAATATTGTGTGTTGTACTTTTTCGTAAAATTTAAGAACTTCTCAGCTGATGTTCTTAACACAAGTCTTATCATTTCTATTTCACAATGTAGAAGGAATATTTTATTTTATAGGATTATATTTGATACATATTAAATTTATATGATTAGGCAATCTGAACCTGATTCTTGTGCTCTTTCTTCTATGCTCTTTCGCTCTTTGATCTAAAATATTATTATTTTGATTTGAATCAACCGATTCCCACGTCATACGTGGTGATTGATGTAGTTTTCAGTCACTATAAAAGTATCGCGAACACTAACTGGCTGGATATATAATTTTGGAGTTTTTTTTTTAAATTAACTTTTTTCGAATTTTTTTCGTTTACGACATCTCACGAACAGATTAACCGATTTTTGATTTCCAGTGGCCGACGTGATTTTTCGATCTTGAGAGCTGATTAGTTTCTGGAATTGATAGGTAAAGCCGTTTAGAAGATATTTAAAAAAAACCCTTTAAAATATATTTTTTTTTCTAAGTTTTTTGAAAATTTCTGGAAATCTGCCAATTCGAATCGGTTCAAAGTCACAGGAAATCTCTGTTCAGTAGAGCCCTTCAAAACACCATCAGTTCCGAAGTTATAAGCGACTCACATACTTACACACACATACAAACATAGTGACAGGTTCTAGGAATTAGTCAGAGAAAGCTTCTCTGGACTCTAAACGTCGAGATCTGACACGAACTAGATTTTATCCAAGGCGGGGTAAAACTAACAAATTCCCGATTTTTTAAAACTTTTGTAACGGAACGGTAAAACATAATAAGTATTGTTGCATAATAAATAATAATATATAGAAACTCATAAATCAATTTTCGTTTCAATATTTGTTTTATTGATCTTTTATAAAATAGAAAAGAGAAAAGCGTTATAAATTAGGAATCTGAGCTCCAGTTATCAAAAAGAACCAAAACTTTTGCCAAAAACATTTTCGTACAATTGGTCTGGAAAAAGTACCAGTTTTATGGTGCCTTGTTGCAACCCTGATATATATGCACGAATTTTTTTTGTTGTTGTTATATTTTCAAGTGTAAAAATGCATTCAGACCGTTACTGGCTGTCAACAACAGTTTTGATACCAGCATTTATTCTTGTTTGTTTGCTTGTGGTTGTCATAACCAACTGAACGTTTAAAAATAATAATTTTATTTGTAACCAAATTGAGGGACGAGGTATTTGTTATTCAATGTTGTTCAGCCAAATTGAAATTTTAATTTCGCTATCAAAATGGTGCTATTTATTATGTGGTGGAAGGAAAGTTGTCAACAAATTGATTTCACACTAAATCGATTGTTAAACGACTGCGGCAGCCGTTGACTGATTTCGATAGAAATAAGAACCGAAATGAAACAATCAATTTTAATGGAAGCACGTGTCATACTGCCTTGTTGTCATACGAGTACTGACTGCTCTTTAACGCTAATCTAGTGAACTGTTACACTCTAAACCTTTTCCCACACCTACACGGCATTTTAGTTTACCGTAATTCCTATTCATGTCTACGTTTTGGTTCATAATATTCAATTTCAACCTTTTTAATCCAAATATGTACAACAACTTCTTGTAGCAACAACTATGTAAATCAACTGAGATTTTGTGTAAATATTGTTTGTCTAAATAATATTAAATGGCAGTGTATGGCTTACATTGACTGGCACCATCGCCTGGGCAAGAAATATAATTAATATTTACGTCTGCAAGGATACCATCAATTTATGTTTGTATTAGCTATTCATGTACATTCTCACACATTCTCATTACACACATAAATCTGTCAACGTGCGATTGTACAATCAAGTATTTATGCAGTCCTTAATAGCCATTTCCCTGTCTTTTCGTCGCACGTGTAATTCCATAATGAAGACACATTATCTTTTGCAGCCTCTAAGACAATTTACCCAGACCATGTAGTTATTGAAAACGCCAGCGTTTTGTTTGTTTGTTTGCATGAAAGTTTTGTGTTTATAAACTAGAGTTGGAAAATATGGTACAATTTCAGGCTCAATAGTACCAATTGCTCAGTTGGTACAATTTACAAACTTTCTCAGCTGATGTTGTTTATGTGATTCCCCTAGTCTATCGTTCTATTTCATTTACGGTGGCAACTCGTCTTGGCTATCATTTCTTTGTGATTTAATTTAATTTTTGGCGGTATGAAAAGATGGCCTCGCTACGGCAACAAATACAACATTACAACAACCAAATCTATTGTTGTTTTTGTAAAATCATGGTCCATTTCAATAATTATACCAACAAAACACATAGAAATGCTGTACACATACGCAATTGCAAACAACGCATGGATGTAACCAAATAATAGTTGAGCATCTTATGCCACCTTATATTTGCTACATCATGCTAATTCCCCTAGTATAATTGCTGTCATTTAAGTATTAAACACAATAACGACAGCAGACTGCAACTTGTCAAAAATAGAATACATGTGCTTATATAACAATAAATATTTTTACTACTACATGCAAAACGGCTACTGGTTGTTGTCCCTGCTGTTTTTGTGGTTGTAGTCAAATTAAATTAATTTCTATTTTGGTGAGCAGTTTAATATAAATAGATTCAATTATCATAAACTTAAAAATATATTATTTTATTTTATAAAAACAAACAGCAAACTATATTTCCAAGCTAATGAAATGATTTCTTGTCATACACTATAGACTTTAAATATATTTTATTGGAATAACACTATTTAAGATTATTAAATATATGAAAGCGGCTACACTGGCGTATGAAGAGAATTCTGCTACAAACAACAACTCATGGTTATTGATTTGGTGGTGTCGTTTTAAAAATAATTAAGTAGCTGACTACGAGGCAACGATTGAAGCCAACGGCTTTTGTAATCGGTGTTCGTGTAGCCTGCTGTCGTTATTGTGTTTAATGCTTAACGGTGGCAACTTAATTTTTCTATCGTTTCATAGTGATTAATTTTTTTTCTCTATCCAGTTTATTTTCCAACAGCAACAGATAACTTTGCGTTGTTTTTTCTTTTATTAAAGCGGCTACAAAAAGAAATTTATAATCTCTTTAAAAATACAAAAAGTTAATATTAAATGAAACAGTCCGCGCTTAAATTAAAAAAGAAATTGATTCACCATCGTAAAACAGAACTGGGGCTGAACGTTTTTTTCCATACAATCTGACTTAACATTTTGCCAGGGAATGCAGTTGGAAAATAGAATCTATTTTATTTTAGCAGCTCTCTCACTCTCACAAAAACGTTGCCATATTTTAGTTTAATATCATACATTTTGTAAACAGAACCATTAAGTCAAAAGTAAATAAAAACACATGTTTTTACTAAAATCTAAAAGAATTGCACCATAACAAAATCCTTCATCTTTCAAGTTTCAGCACCATGTACCAGGCAGGGGTCATACGCAGCGCTGCTCTAAGTCAGAAATGCATAAGATATTGCGAGGAAACAGAACTGGGGCTGAACAATGTTTTCCATAAGGTTTGACAGAGAATTTTGCCAAAGATAGTGGTTGTGAAAAAGTCTATTTTATTTCTACACCGTTTTTCTTATGCTCTCCCATTTCGGTACTCATTCTCTCAACAGTGTTACCATACTTTAATTCAGGGGGCATATTATGGCATTTGATATCGATCGAAATTTTCATTTAATTTGTATTGAGGTGATTTGGCAGCCGAACAATCAGAAAAAAAATATATATAATAAAAAAATATTACGAGAGAGCTTTTGAAGTTCCTTCTGTCGATTCAGATATGGGCTTTATATATCAGTCTGCCGTTTTGCTTGACGTTGCGGACTTATTCTATTTCAAAATATATTTTATTGCAAATTTTATTCACTCAAAACCAAAATGTGCAATTTGGTACAATTTGGAAATATATCATTCATTATCTCTGACGGAAAACACACACACACACACACATGAATTATTCTGTGAATGTGTGTGTTTGTTTCAAAAGAGCCTGCAGCCATGCAATCCTTCACATGCACATTTAATTAACTAAGAACACAAAAGATTCTGCAAACATTTATTCTTTCTTATTAAATTATAAATTACAATATAAAAAAAAAGTTTCATAATTTTGTTTCATCAAAAGAGAGATTCAAATGGAAATATTTGTGGCAGAAAAATATTAAATAAACTCTTTTGAACTTTAATAAAATTATATTAAAATCTTATTTATAAGCAACTTAATTATGCTCTTTAATTGGTGGTAATTTTTAGATTTTAAGAAATAAAGGATGAAATTATCGTTGAGGTTTAAGTAATGAGTCGGACTAAATCCTTTTCTTAAATGACAAGAGTTTTGTGATGTTTATTATTAAAGGCGAAAGATTTATACGACAACTGAAGAGAAGCCAAAATGATGATGTTTAATTGCACGAAGAAATATATGGAAAACGGTGGGTTCCAAAGGCCATCCCTGTAACTCCCCGGTAATTTTCATCGCAAGGCAATCGCAACCCGATTTTTGTGCTGTTCTATACTTTTCCACTCTTCGCTCTAAAACAAAATTATTTAAATTTTCAAATCAACCGATTCTCATGTGCAGTTTTCAGTTACTATCGGGTGTTTTTTATAGAGTGATACAATTTTGAGTTGTCATCACTGCTTTATTTGACCACCCATTTAACAGCTGATAGTTGCTTTTTGTTTAGTTTGCTTTGACATTTTATTATAAATCGACTTACTCTAGAGCAACGCGAGCAAATTGTGGAAATTTTTAATCAAAATAATGGTTCTCTTCGTCAAACTTATCGTGCACTTCGTCCATTCAAAATTTTATTTTTCCGATGAAGCCCATTTTTGGTTGAATGGGTACGCAAATAAACAGAATTGTTACATCCACAGAAAATTACTGTCTGGTGCGCTTTATGTGCTGGCGGAGTCATTGGCCCATATGCCTTCAAAAACGATGATGGTCAGAATGTTACTGTTTGTGAAAATTAGTGTTCCAGATTTCGCCTTGTACGCACCAGCCATGGCGGCCACATGGCCGAAGTCATATTTAAAAATTAATGTTATAAAATTTTCTATCCAATAAAGACCATTTCATTGATATCAAAAATTATATTTCTATATATTATTATGATTTAAGCTTGTATCACTCTATAAAAAACACCCGATATATTGTATTCAATTGCAAGTGACGTGGAAAATTAAACGTCATAAAATTCATCGTGTGAATTGCCTGCAGAATAATTTCAATACAATTTTCAAATTTTATTTAGTGCGTAAAAATAAATTTTCCTGAAACTATTAGATCGGCTTAAAACTAGATTTTGTTGAGTTATTTTGCCATTAAATAGAACAGCAGTTTTTGCATTAATAAACATTTTTTTTTTAAATAAAATTGTTTAAAGAAAAAAATCAAGAAGAAAAGAGAAGAGATTTAAGCATTAAACACAACAACGACAGCAGGCTACACGAATACGGACTACAAAAGTCGTTGGCTACAATTGTTGCCTCGTAGTCAGCTACTTAATTATTTTTAAAACGACACCACCAAATCAATAACCATGAGTTTTTGTTTGTAGTAGAATTATCTTCACACGCCAGTGTAGCCGCTTTAATATACGAGCATGTAATACTCTTAAATAGTGTTATTCCTATTAAATATATTTAAGTTCCACAATATATGACAAGAAATCATTTCATTAGCTTGGAAATATAGTTTGTTGTTCCTTTTTGTATAATAAAACAATATATTTTTAAGTTTACAATAATTGAATTTATTTATATCAAACTGGCAACACTGCATCTACTCATTCTCGCTCACCAAAATAGAAATTAGTTTAATTTTGGCTACAAGCACAAAAACAACATGGACAACAACCCGTAGCCACGTTGTCTGTTGTAGTAGTAGTAAAAATAATGTATTCTATTTTTGACAAGTTGTAGCCTGTAGTCTGCTGTCGCTATTGTGTTTAATGCTTTAAACGACTCTGCGTTGTGGAAGCTCATGGCTGAGTTTTTATTGAAAGTATTTATTTTTATTATTTTTCCTGTTGCCCAGTGTTACTTAAAACTTAAGTTCTGATGTCAAAAAAAAAGAAAAAAAAGAAAAGCAAGTCAAACTCAACATCAACTTGTTGGGGTCGATTCGTCACACACACACACACACACACACACACATTCCTCACAATACAGTGGCAGAGCAATTAAAACAAGTTGCACAGAGTTGGTGGATATTTTTGAGAATTTATTCAAGTGAAAAAGGAAAAAGAGAAAAAAATCGCAAAGAAACTACATTTAAAAAATAGCAGACTATCAAGAAAAAATATTTTAGATGGAACACCAAACAAGAACTTTGAAAAGGAAAAATTTCTTCTCAAGAAACTGCGTTTTAGATTTCATGAACTCTGCCAAAGTTGTTGCAAACAAAATTATAAAGAAAATCCCATAAAAAAGAAGAAAAAAAAATTAAACGAAAAACGGGTCAAGGACTTTCTGGCAGGTGACAGAAGAAATAAATTTGGCCAATTTTATGTTTACAATTATTGTGCTTGGCCTCCTTCAACTCATTAAAAATTAGTTGTTTCATTTTTAATTTCTGTGAAATTCAAAAGCGAAAACATCTGAATGCACTTAATGAGTTGCACCGTGACTTAAAAAAAGTACTTAATTTTCTCTGCATGATTTACTGAAAATTTCACTCTGAATCAGCCATTAACTTTTTTTTGTTTGATTTTGTGTATTTTATATTTTATATAAATTTTTTTTAAGGTTAAAGTCCCTTCGGTTTGAGAGCCAATTATGGATGTAACAAAATGTCGGGTGAAAAAAATGGAAACGCATGAAAATGTAATCAGGCGGAAAAAATTAAAAGAAGATATAAAAAACAACAACTCAATGAAAAACCAGAAAAAGGAAAATAATAAAAATATTATTTTCAATGCGGCTGAATTTTATTTATGAAATTGTTGAAAAGGGTTTTTGTTGCTGACATGACCGACACGACATTTTAATTACAATTTAACATGAAATGCAAATTTTATCGTATTTATTTTAAATGAAAATAAGAATGCATTTCAAACAGCCGGCAGTATGACAAACAGGATTTGTTTGCTCAAGTGGGTTTTGCAAATTCACGTAAATTTCCTTAAATTGATGAAATTTATTTTTCGGATAATAGGAACCAGTACTTTTCTCCTTGGCTTTGGTTCCTTGGCTTCGCTGCGTTGGTGCTAGAGTTGGGTCAAACTTCATCAAACGCTCAATTTTGCCAAAAACCTTTAGTCAAACCCATATAATTTAAATGGTTTTGACCAAAGGTTTTTGGCAAAACTGAGTGTTTGATGAAGTTTGACCCAACTGTGGTAGGTGCTGAGTTGTGTCTCGGCTAGTGATTGAAAGTAGACTTGGATCCAACGCGATCAAACGCTCATTTTAGTCAATAACCTCTAGTGGTTTGACCAAAGGTTTTTGGCAAAACTGAACGTTTGATCGAGCTGGACCCAACTCTAATTGACACACTTTCTGACATAAAATGTTTTCCCACCAGATAAAAATTTTCAGACTTAAGACAAATACTCTCAGAAATAAAAAGAAACAAAGAGTTTTAGGCCTAATTTTGTAAATCACTTTGCTTTGAAGTACATATTTTATAGGAAAAGAACAACAAATTAAAAAAAAAAAAAACTAATTGTTTCTGTTTTGTTCACAATTTTTTTCATAAAGAATTTCATGTGTTCCTTAGCCTTTTAAAATATTTTAGAAATGCACGAATAATAACGAAGTAAAAGAGATGGAAGATTAAAATTATTTGAAATTTTACTAACGCAACGTGATTTACAAAACTATGACCTTAGTAGAATTGGTCACGCCCAGCGCTTATGATATTCTCTATCCAAACGCAAGTGTTCACATTCGTTTCATACACTTTCAGAAATAAAAGAAAAACTAACGTCGGATTTCATCAAAATTGCGACATAATTAAAGCCCAACGCTCATATAATTCAAATTGACATTTTCAAAAATATATATTTTCTAACGTGAAAAAATTAAAAAAAAAAGCTATTTTGTTAAAGCAGTTTAACCATATAAATCCGTTTAGTTTGTTTTCCCTTAAGTGCCATCTCACACCATCTCTGTTTACGTAGCGCCTTTACAGGAGGATATTTTCAGTTGGTTGGTGAAAGGTGTTGAGTAGCTTTCGAGGTAGAATGAAAGATAATACGAAAATGTTTGAGGATTTTCATCGAAGCCGCAAACTAAGCGAGGACATCAACTGTTAGCTAAGCCATTTTGCTAGAGGGAATTTTGGGCAATTCTTCTTTATATGTTAGAGGAAATCATTGTTCACGGGAGACTCATGTCTCCCATTTCTCCATTTCACCTCGAGGGGAATAAGAATTGCAGTTGTTACTCACGATAGGGGTGATTATTTCATTTAAGAACCTTTTAGTTATTCTACAATTTATTTAGTGTGAAATTGGAATTTAATAAATTTTTATTTTTTTTAGGCTTTTGATATTTTTATACCCCGTTCTTCTTCTTTCTTATTATACATTCACCCCGTGTTGTATAGATTTACATGATATTCGCTTTAGCAAATTTATCTTGACGGTGAATAAAACTTTAATCGAGAAGGAATATTTGGCCCAAAAACGTATGAGGAGAGTTTTGAGAGTGTGTCTGCTGAATTTTAGCAGAGAAACAAAAATAGTGTTTTTCACGCATGCATTATTAAAATCAAAAAAAAGTTTTCAATGTCTTTAAAAATAAGTAGATTTCGTTAATTAAAAAGAATTTATTTACAATTTTAGCAATTTAATTTTTATTTATTTTTTATTTCTCGTTGTAAGGCAACAACGTACGAGAGAATAAATTTTATTAACCTTTAGTTGACGCTTCTTTTTTTTTTTTGCAAACAAATAAAAAATGTCTTTCTGTTGGCCAATTAATCTGTTAAAAATAAAAAAATAAATATTGTTCCAAGCGCAGTTCTTGTAAATAAAATTGTGCCACCATGTACAACTGCTTACCACTCGTACAACAAGTCTTTAAAATGTGAGCTTATTTATATGGTTGCCTTGACACTTGCTCTTTTGCACTCTTGCACCAACCCACAACCCACAAACACCTCCACCCCTCACGACTACAATACCAACTATTAGTTTTATTCCTCGGAGAAAAATTAAATTATAATCCTGCTTAAGGATGTATAAACACACTTAAGCACTTGCTCACACTTACTACAACACACAGAGAGGACCACAAAAGCGTGAATGCAATAAAAATATAGATGATATTTGCCACGATTCCATTTTGAGTTTGGCTTTTGCAGCAAAATGCATGATATTGTAGCTGCAGTTGGGCCACATAGAAAATCGTTTAAGTTATCATCCGTCGACTAAAAAAAATACTTTAATTTAATTGCGTTCCAGTGCGGCTGGGTATTGCAATTTTAAGGACCAGCTAAGGCGATTTGTAAAAAACTTAGTCGCAACTTGGCAGAGGTTTCGAATGATAACACGCAAAGAACGAAACTTTAAAAGTTCTTATTGCTTTAGGAAAAATATGTTTCAAGTCATTTTCTTTTCACTAGATTATTGCAGTCCCTTTAAGTTGGTTTAATAATTTGAAATAAGTTTGAGGCGTTCGCTGAAAATTAAATTAAGCTGGCTTGGAAGCTTTGCAGCAGACAGAGTGCAAATAAAAAGCCACGATTGTGGCAGAGTTTCATTTGTATATTAAATCAAACATCATGACTCATCAAGCAAATAAAAATATAAAAAAAACTTTCTTTTCTTAAGAGAAAAAAAATTTTTCCACTAAATAACCAAACAGTGCTGTTTTCATAGGCCACCACACTTCCACAACTAACACTCATATAATAGAAGCATATGAACGCAGATAATGAGTTTCAACGCTTTTAGATAAGAAAAAGCTGAACCGTACTGTTTTCGCAGGCCACCACACTTCCACAATTAATGCTCATATGTATATTGGAAGCATATAAACGTAGATCATGTAAGTTTAGCCTTATCCCTATTTTTAATGATTTTTCACGAAAAACCGAACAGTACTGTTTTCGCAGGCCACCACACTTCTAAAATTAATGCTGATATTGTGGAAGCATATGACCACAGATGATGAATATGCAGCTTTATATTCATTTTTAACGCTTTTCACGAAAAACCGAACAGTGCTGTTTTCGCAGGCCACCACGCTTCCACAACTAGCACTCGTATAATAAAAGCATATGAACGCATATGATGCTTGTGTAGCCTTATCACTATTTTTACACTTTTTGATAAAAAAGTCGAGCCGTGCTGTTTTCGCAGGCCAACACACTTCGGCAACTAATGCTCACATAGTAGAAGCACATGAACGTAGATCATGCAAGTGCAGTCTTATCCCTATTTTTAACGCTTTCTCACGAAAAACCGAACAGTGCTGTTTTCGCAGGCCACCACACTTCCACAATTAATGCTCATATAGTGGAAGCATATGAACGTAGATCATGCAAGTGTATTCTTATTCCTATTTTTAACGCTTTTCACGAAGAAGTCGAACAGTGCTGTTTTCGCAGGCCACCACACTTTCACAACTAGCACTCATATAACAAAAGCATATGAACGCAGATGATGCATGTGTAGCCTTATCACTATTTTTAGCTTTTTTCACAAAAAAGGCGAACCGTGCCGTTCTCGCAGGCCACCGCACTTCGGCAATTAATGCTCATATAGTGAAAGCGTATGAACGTAGATCATGCAAGTGCAGCCTTGTCAGTATTTTTGCAGCGCTTCATTTAAAGAAGCGATAGAAGTTCGCTGAATTTTAATTCAAGAAAATTGTTCTTCAAAATCATTTAAAAAAGTTTCCGCGCCTTTCAAGTTTTCTTTTACGCAATTGTCAACTCTTGGGGTCTGTACAACTTTTTCTACTTCTTTGTTTCCAAATATTTGTGAGTGTGTGTGTGTGTTTGTGTCATTACCAGCTAATTTATCGTAAAAGCAACTCATAAAGTCAGCCGTGTTATGCGGCGAGAGAAAATTTTATTAAAACAAACAACAAGCAAAACGATGTAAAAGTTAATGGCAGTCGAGGATTTTTAGCCAAAAATATCAATAAAATAAATGGCTGCATTAAAAAAATTAAAATAAATAAACAACAACAAGCGAATGTGGTTTTAAATTTTTTGCTATTAAGACAAAAAATAAACAATAAAATGTCGTGCAACAGACGTTTATGTGTCACACGGCAGATAGCGAGGAGCTGAAAGTGAACAGACTGACAATTATCAAGTTTAAGGACTCAAACAAAACATTTTTTAATTCGATACCTGCAGTCAAGCCAAAGTCCGATTTCAAGTTAATATCAGACAAAAGTGGTTGGTAGAATTTAATAAAAAAAAAAAAAAAAACTGTTGATAGATTTAGTCCCTGGTGATGTGCCATGATAAATAATTTGCTTCAGGGGAATCGTCGGACACTGTAGTTTCGAAATTTCCCAATTGCATCCCACTGTGCTTGTGGAAGTGTTAAATATATGTACAAACATAAAAATAACATCTACAAATCCTTAAGGACTTTAAAAACCAGAATAGTCAAATATAAAATGTTTTAAAAATTCAACAGAATCAAAAGTGTCACCAACTTAATGACTGGTTTAAGGAACAGCCTTAATAAAGGATCAAATAAGATTAAAACAAATAACAACAACACAAAAGTAAATGAACATTTTCTATTTGAAAATCGCAAAATATTTTCCAGATATTAAAAGAACAATTTAACCCTCTCTGGCTGTTGAGATGGTCGCCTCGTGATGGAGAAGACTTAGTGGAAACGTTCGGAAGGTGTCTGTTTCAGTTTTAGAAACGTGTCCCTTTTTCGTTTCTAGCAAAACAGCAAATGCTCCTGCCACTTGTGGGAGAGCTGGCTGGGAAAGATGGGCACAGTGCGGCAAGTCTTGGCCATGTAAAATTACAGGAACAAATATATTTTCTGAAACAACAGTTTTTGCATCGTTTCAAAACTATTTCGAAATTCCAATTCCTATTTCGAATTCCTGAAGATGCAAGCGATTTGTTAACAATAATTTAATACAAATAAAATTAATTGTGTATAATTTTATCGAAAATGACAGCAAATGAAATAGTTGGAAAAATATTATTCGATTAAGTTTTCTCAAATAATTTTTATGGCAAACATTTTTGATAAAAAGATTTCTATTCGAATATAGTTTTTTTTTTTTAAATTTTCGTTCATTCATTTTATCTGAATAATTTTTGCTTACACAATATTATTCGAAACTTCAAATAACTTGACTGCGAAGAATTCTAATTCGAATAATTTTTATTCGATTAATTTCTATTCGAATAACTTTTTATTTCAACAATTTTTCTTAAATAGTTTTTATTTGAATAATTTTTATATAAAAATTTTTATTCGAATAATTTCGATTCGAATAATATTTATTCGTATGATTTTTATTCGAATAATTTTTTCTCGGATAATTCTTATGTTAACAGCTTCAAATAATTTTAATGCGAAGAATGTTTATTCGAATAATTTTTATTCGATCAATTTCTAACTGAATAATTTATATTCGAATAACTTTTTATTTCCACAATTTTTCTTAAATAG